>NQII01000642.1:570191-676304 GCA_002778355.1 Clitarchus hookeri
CCCCCCCCACTCATTTTCACCATGTCTCACACATACACCATTCAACCATCACCACGTAGGTTGGCAAACTAACACGACACATACGAATAATGCATTTGGCGCGAGGTTGTGGAATAGTTAAATACAAATATGTAATCTTGCAAAAAATCTGAACTGATAAACGACTTTCCAAACCACGTGTCGCGCCGAAATAATTTTCTAAAATTTCGAAGCATCTTCTTGTATTTTTTACAGACACGGGTTCTAACAGACCTTTGACATCTAAAGTAATCACTGTCCTTGGCCAATTCGATTAGCATCATGCATTTGTTGCACCTTACCTCACTTGACAGTACCCAGTGATCTACCAAAAAGTCAAACAAAAGTGACCAAAACAAAGTTAATTCTGCAAATTCAAAAACATCCAGGCAACACCCTCCCCATAGGCGATACTCACGCACAGAAGCATTCGTACTAGCACCCTCCATTCTTCAATCACAAGCCTTCCCACGACACGATTTGAACACAATTGAAAGCACCAACACCTTACTTACCGCGAACCGCACTACGTGCCAGACACCAGCATACTGACTTAAAGACTAGTCTAACTGCTCAAATTTTAATGTTATAATTTTTTTAACACTACGCCCTCGTCAATACGAAAAAAGTAAGCTGTGTAGAACCCATTAATGCAACTTTCGTTGGTCTAGGACGTTTCGTTCAGAAAAGTCACTAAACATAATAATTACCTTTATCATCTGTATCTACGAAAATATAATCATTTGTAAAGTGCAAGCACATGGGACACACCGAAAGGTTCGTTCCATTCGGCTGCTCTTTTTAACCTTTCGTCTCTTCCACGTTCCATTCATTAGGTCAAGTCCCCTGGGTAGTGCCCTTTTTGCTCCACCTCTGAAGCAGGCTTGGCGAGGGCAAATACTTTGCTGGGTACATTTTAATGGGCTTCACTGATTCGCCATCTTCATTGTTTATATGAGAGAGTCTTTAACCTTTAACCTCATCCTCTAAGAGATAATTCACTGAATTTTAGATGTTAATCATTTGCATTTAAAAATAACATATGTTCGATGGAAATTAATTTGAGAGCAAAAAGAGACCAAATGGAACAAACCTAATATTTAGCAAAAATTAATTACAAGATGGGCAATCTAAGGAAACCAGACACAAAATATTATCTCCGACCGAACAATTGCCAATGAAACTTACCCTGGTCTGGTCAATGACGTCTACAATAGCAACTAGCTTCCCTCTGTAGACTCCATCACTTACGTAGGCGATTCGACCTGGTTCCACAAAACGCCCAAACGGCTGAAAATCCACATCACAAATACATATTACATATATGAAAACTATTGACGGCCACACTCTTCCACGTGGTACATTAAAATTGTTACACTTCCCATCATACATGAATATTCCCATGACTACAGATAACAAATTATAATACAATTAAATAATACAAACACAATCAACAAGTACGCAGCTACAACAATCCAATTATATTTTCATAAATACACAAAAACTATTTGCAGAGCCTCACCATTTTGATAAAGAAGAAAAATAGTAACCGGAAAAGGCAAAGACATGGGTTAAATTAACTTCGAGTGTAAAAGCCCAAGATAACGTCAGTATATAAAGACACACTGTGGCAAATATTAGATAATAAGTTTCTTTCAAACAAAAATTGGAGCTGGTGTAATACTTCTTGCATCTTTACGGAGAAGCTAATAATTTAGTAAATTACTTAAAAACAAGTAGACCGATTTTCTTATTGTTAAGAAATAATTTGCAGTTTGTGGGTAGAGATGTGAAACACAATCAAGAACTAGGATTTAATAAAGAAATGACAATTAATATATAAGACAGTAAATTATTAATGATCAATGTGAGATTAAAACATGAGTGACCAATTTGTAACAAACTATTTATTTTGTCATCAATATTGACATGGACCACGCGTCCACGAGCTCCTTATACCCACTCTGAAAACCGCAGCAACATTAAGAGCACCAGCTGCAACGGGCAGCACCAACAACATCAGGCCTACAGTCAGTACTGCAGGTTGACAAGAACATTGAACCTTCTCGTCAACAGGTACTAGGTGAATCAAGAGGTCATCCTACTTCGTTTATTACAATAGATAACGCTTGTAATCAAAAATTAGGTCATCCGAAACTGTGTTTACCGCAAAGCCACAGCCGTTGGGCACACAGGCCATTGTTGGTTACATCGTAGCAGCTCGCGCCGCGACAAACGACATAACGCACCAACAAGTGGCGTCAACTAACATGTACGATAAAGCTAAAGTGCTACGTGCCCCAAAGTGCGACCAATAGTGTGCAGCATTTTTCTATACATATCACACAACTTCATATTATTCAAAGCTACAGTCAGGGGTTTGTTTTATTGCATTAAGAGCCATCGAGAATGGCAACTATCACCCGTTTGCCCAGGTTGAATCCTCCATCCCTTTGTGGGACTGCCTTCTGGCAACACTGTAGCCAGTAAAATACAATTAAATAACAGGAAATGTAATACGAACACTTTTCACAAGAAAATGTAATAGTGTATTGAATTTCTATTTATAAGAGATTAATTGTGTTTTCATAGAGGAAGGATGCCTATAAAGGTCTCCATCATAGTAACATTTAATTTAGAGTGGTGACACTCCCCATCAACTTCACAATATCAAGCTTAACGGACATTTGTTAATAAATAGGGTGGTCACCAATGTGTTGTAATTAATTTATATAATTTTTCATTGTCGCAATAATGTTACATAGTGTTCAAGTCATGTTTTACCACTCGGCATTTGACGATGGTTCATGCCACATTTGATGGAAACCGACACCACTCGTACAGTTCACCTCAGAAGACAAGCCAGACCGGCAGCATCATCGTCTGCTCCGTGAGCCCCTTCGGTACCATTATTTAGGCTGATATCACTTCATTGCAATTGTAACTTAATTAACTGGAACATTTGATTTCTTTATATTCTATAATGAGGGGAGAACCACCTGCACTCTCACCAGATAGCTTAATGCTACAGCATATCTGCATAACCACCCCGCCGATTTAGATCATTTTAATGCCAAGGTCACCGGCAGGCGATCAGTGCTGCGTTCATCTCTTTTAATATTCACATGTCCACTTCTTGAACATGTAATCAAGAATGTGAGTAAACAGCTTTACAAAATTCAGTGAGTGTTGATTCATTGTCCCCCGGGACACATAGGGCATTACACCCTTTGTAGTACCACCTACAATTTTTCTAATATATTTCAGTCTTACAAGATGGTGTACAGTCTCAACATAAGGTCAACGTGTATAAGTAGTGTAATATTAAGTGCGTGACAACATCATCTTCACTCTGACGGAGCAATTCCAAGGCTTCCTTGGCCATCGACCGAACGACCCACATCACTAACTCTCCGCTGAGTTATGGTGCCGTGCAATTCTACACTCACGCAACCCCGGAGTCACCTCGAACACATCAATAAATTAACATTTCACTTTTACATTACGATATAGGAAGCTTATAATATACTAACCACACAATTCCAGAATTATTACATAAAAATTAGTTACTAATAAATATTTAAGTACAAAATTATGTTTTTACCTTATATAATATATTTAAAAAAAAATTAAAATTGTTAAATTGTTAAGGGGGGGTTTTTCCACCTCACGCTAATTCTGGGGGTTGGCTAGCTAGGAGTTGAGTTTGACAATTGGCTAACTCGAAGCTGACGTGAACCAGGCGTTCACTGGTACCTTTGTGCCCACTGTGACTGCCGCAGTAGTGTCCTCCACTCCAGATGCAACACACCAGCAGGCATGTGGGCAAGAGTGATAGTGTATTCAGTGTTATGTAATCAATCAGAGTTCGTCAATATCGTTTATTCAGTGCTATGTAATTAATCAGAGTTCACCAATATAATTACATCAGTGTGACATAATTGAGCGGAGTGCATTAGTATAGTTTATTCATGGTTATCAAGTGTATTTGTTCCATGTGTGTAAATTGCACCAGTGTCATTAATTATTCAGAGCTTAATAATTTAATCATTATTATTTATTGGTTAAGTGTATCTATTCAGTATTTATTTATGTCATATTTATTGTATTTAAAGACATTCATCACATATCCAGCCAGCCAGGGACATGTGACATTACTAAGTTGGCAATACAGTGGCTGCTGCGATGCAAATATTTAATATTAATATAACCTTGATTTATTGTGTATTTGTGCAAGAGTAATTGTGTTTTATTATGTAAGTTGTATAGGGTAATTGTGTTTGATTATGTTAATCTAAGGTATATCATTTTCTTACATCTCATTAGCATTTTTAAGTCGCATTTATGTTTCATTTTTCGACCGCTTGGCGTCGTCTGTGCTCAGGTAGCGGGAGCCGGCGCAGTTCTCAGCAGTACGCTTCATCACTTCAACGCGGGCGGACGTGGTAAGTCTCTCGCTTCACAAGAACCTCGGTGCCAGCTCCTGAAGGCTGCAACCTCACTCAGTAATCGTATCATCACATCATCCACGAAATAACTTGTATTTTATGTTACATCGCACCTAGGGGAGAGTAGCATCACGCACCTTAATTAATCGTAATCCATTAGTGTGTTACATTGTACGACCACGTGGCCACCACATGTCTGTTCGGTTAAGTGTTCAATAAAATAATCATCTTTCATATAACCAATAGTGCGTTCATTAATCCGGGTGTGCACAGCGGCCATACAGCTCGCATTTTCCTATTATCTGACAATGTGTTACCTCGAGTCCCCTAGGGTGATTAACCACGACCCGATCTCATTGCTCAACACTCAGCTGGCGCCCGGCACTTTCACAGCTCGAGGGACACCATGCGCCCAACCGTCTCCCTTCGACAAGGGACGTACCGAGCACACGTCATAGATAGTGTTTTATCATGATTGTATAGCCTCGTGCTTGTAGTATAAAGTTTGTGTCTGAGTTTGTATGTGCTTGTAACATAAGATACTATAAACTAGTGACTTTTTGAGATTGTAGTATTTCAAAAACAACATTTTAACAATTTTACCTATTTGAATTAAACCAAACTGCATTAAAAATTGGTTAGACGAAATAAAAAACATATCAAAGCACGGTTTTACTGAACAGTGTTATAACCTCAACACCAATTCATGTCGTTTTCGCTAGACATGTAGGCAGAAAAGCTTTCAATGTTAGGACATGGAGATTGGTTTTCTTCAGTCAGCGAGATCTGTCTACCACATCTGTGGACTATTGATATTCATTTGTGAGTCGTCGTGGAGTGATGAGAGGCTTGTGGATTGCTGTGGATAGTGTGAAGGGATTAGGTGGTGGTAAGGTGGTGGAATTGGTTTTTGTGATCCATAAATATTGATCGCAGGTAAGCAACGGATGTCGATGAACAAACTGTGCACAAGGGGAAATTATCAGTTGAGCAAGCTCATAATTGTAGTCGCCAGGCAAAAACAAATCATGTAGCGATTAGTGGCTCTTAGACGAGGACTCAAAATACAGTGAGTCATGTTATACCTCCCCAAGGATGCTATCCTCGCGATAGTCCAGGTCTCTTTGTTGTTTTTGTTGAGTCGTATGACACAAATATTGACAATCTAAACCCCATTCCTTTAGGTCGCAAACTTCACCCCAACCATTATATTTTACATATCCAACGAGAGGGCCTAACTACATTGAAACTTACTTTTACTTCTGGTCTTGCAACCAATCAGTTTATAGGTTCAGATTTACCGACAAAATTTAAAGTATCTGTAAATATACTTACTATACTTGTATAATGCCAAGGTTTGGTGAATGGCATCCCTCTCGATATGTAAGTAGATGAAATACGAGAATGTCTAGAGTGTGATTACAAGATTCTTTCCATTGAGTGTTTAACCAAACATGTCATTAATGGATCTGTATCGGAATAGGTCCCTATCCGACTTATTAGCCTGACCTTTGAAAAGCAGCACTTCAAATATATTTTCAAAGTAAACACTTGTGAGCAATCTGTGTTACGGTGTTTTCGGTGTTTTTGCTTCATATATGTCTAGAAACTGTGCCACGCTAAAAGTGTCCGTTGTCCTGCTTGTTCCCAACCACATGATGTAGCAGATTGTACTACTGCAGATACACCGGTATGATTACACTGTTCGGGTCAGAATCTTGCTCATTATAAAACTAAATGTCCAGTTTGGGAGATGGGGCCTGAGGTCAAACGTGTTATGGAATATTACAACCTTTTTATGCCGATGCCAAAACTAAAGTCCAGCCATATTTTCGGGTCCTTCCGATGCCACAACCACAGCCTTCGTATCCAATTTTATCCCCAACCACACAATAGCTCAACTTCCACCTCTGCCCACACTATCAGTTGTTCCTCCCTCGTCGTTGCCTACAGCTTACCGAAATACATATTCACTGGCTACACCGGGCTCCACCCGACCCTCCCGAATGGCCACAGTGCAGTCTCATGGCTATACCATTTGCTACAAGGCACAACCTCCAGTGACTTCTAACACTGTTACCCCCTTGTTCAATATTAGAGACTATTATGCTAAATTCAAACCAGATGTTCTGGATAATTTTCTCTCCCCAGTTCGTACCCCACTACCTTACGACGCTCTGCCCGTTGAGGTGTGTGAGGTCCCTAGACTTAATAAAGAAAATTGAATTTGTTGATCAACACAGTTGAGCATTTGTTTACCATAGCAAAAAAAAAAAAAACTCGACTTATAACATTTACTGGAAGAGTTTTTTTCAATAACTTACTCAAATTCTCCTAGAAGGGTGTGTGTATTTTTGAGTTGAGTGTGTATTTTTGAGTTGAGTGTGTATGTTTTCCTTTTCCTATTTCTTGCCACTCTTGTATCCTTCACATTATTATGCTGTACAGTGGAATACTAGATCTCTCCTGTCTAACAGATTTCCCCATCTTCATTATTTTGATGCTCATACTACAGATGTTCTCCTGACCAAAACTCGGATATTATGTAACCACCCTCTTTATATAAGATCCATTCGGTCTTTCATCTCCCCTAAGAATGACAGAGATACGGCTATAAATATGGAATATGCAAGCTGGTGAGGTTTCAACATTACTTATCCTGGCAGTTTCCACGGTGTTGATGCTGTGGCGATTCGATCGTCTTTAGGCTGGTTCCATATCATAATCGTGTCCATCTATGCCCATCCTAAATTTTGGTAATGGTTTTAATAACAGTAATATGAACATTTGCATAACAAAGCAATTCGTATGACGCTGTCAGCACCAAAATTCACGTAATAATTGTATCTATATATGATTGCGCCTTCATTTCACGAAGCATGCAAGACTTGCTGTCAGTATTTATATCAACACAAAACATTTAATGTAATATTTACAGTCAGATTTAACCACAGTTAATAACCTGGAAGGAGGGAAAAGTACTCAGAAGCCCTCAGCTGCAAATTTAATATAAACAAGTAAATTTTTGATCAAAAAGTAAAAATTCAGTTTCGTGGCAAACTACCATGTTTGTGAACCAAACAAAGTTGGCATCCTCCATTGCCACCATTGCTGGACAGGAAGCGAATACCACCCCCACCCACATTCCTGAGCAGAGGGGTCATGGTGATGCAACACTCGGTGCAAGCAGGAATTTAGTGGCCATAATGATCCCCCTCTTGGAGGTAATGGGACACTCTCCGCACCCCGTCCCGCGCAGGCGTATAGAGAGTCGGGCCGGCAACGGCAGCATAAACAACATGCCACCATGACAACTGCCCCGATCCACGTGGCCGAAACAGTGCTAGGGTCTTATAAATATAATTGGTGCACAATCAACGGAAAATTACGAACACTATGCCTGAAGTGCGGCGTCCATTAACATAACTGAATCCATAATGGGATTCTAGATGTCTGTGCCAGGAAATAAAAAATTAGAGACGACTCGCAGAAGACATTAAAAGGAATAATAGGGAATGAATAAAGAATGCCTGGAGAAGTAAATCTGACGACAAACGAGGGTCATTGTCCATCAAGTGCAATAGACTGCGTGTGGTCCGAGGCAACGTCGGCGTCGTGAACAGGCGCACGTGCCAGCGTACACTTGTACAGCAACTAGAACAATTTTTAGAATATTCACAGCAAAAAAAAATTTTTTAGGGAACATCACAATAAACTAATTTTTGCAACCGACGAAGCGATTAGCAAATCTGTGTGTAGAACTTGGAAATGGGACAATATTATGCATAATTTTCCACAGAAATTACCACACCGAGGGCCTCACAGGAATATACCGCACAACCATGGTTAGTGATGGCCGAATTATGTGCGACAAATGTAAAAAAAACATGGTTACCAACAAAATGGGACGTGGTAAACATCATCTATTGATGTTTTAGGTGCGAGCAGTGCACGAACGTACCACGAGTGACCGTGCCACGCCTCCTCACTGAGGGCAGTGAAAATAACAGCCATAAACACAGCCCACTAGAACATTCAATGGGAATGGACAGAGCAGCAGCACCTTGGGGAAACCCAGTGATGCCACACACCGCCCCTGTTTTCGTGTGGCCTCTCCCACTCCACGTGGCCAGGTCATCAACGCTAGCAGTTGCGGCATCAACAGGGATGGCCACGACACCAGTTCAATTCCAGTCACAGCCTATATTATTGGGAAACACCAATGAGGTCCCACATGTGATCCTGAGCGACTGCACAGGACGATTAGGCAGGTATAGTGTTTGTGAACCAGAGTGGCCTAGCTGCATAGGAGACCAATTGTCAGTTGAGGCATGCACATGGTGGAGGTCCATTGACCACTATGGTATGCAATGGACCGAATTCCAAAATACTTTCCAAGCCAGTTCAACAACACTTTCTCATATTTAAAGGCTCAAAGTCATGCTGTTTTAGAAGTGCAGGGTGATTTTGAATCGCTAACTGCATTTGCTATCTGTAATGTAAAAATTATTAGACATTTTCACCCGCAGATGTGAGACACAGAAATTTGGAAGTAATAGCGTCAACAATAAAAGCAGAATTCAAATTGGGTCCGGCACCACTTATACACGACAGTGTGGATCAGTTAATGAGGAACAGGTATGTACAGCCATCAGCTGGACACAGCACGAAAAGGTTAGTCGAACAACTCACAAGGACACGGGGAATAGCCGACCTGCTACATCTGTAACAGCTGGCCAAAACCAAACAGCTGAAGCCCCGCACACGGGAGCAATTAGAAGGGAACATCCCCTTTTCAATTCAGGTATTGTCCAGACCAACAATACCACTACTGGCATAGCGAATTCCCTAACCACAAAAAACAATTGCAGGAGGTAAACAATGGCAGAAACCCACTGGCGGGAAACTAACTGAGGGGGTAGGTCTTCCAGATGCTCACTGCCCTTGGCCAAAACCAGAGCATGCAACACCGATACGTAAACAAATCAAACCCACAGTACACCCACTCCACAACAAATTGTGTTACAACAAATATTAAAGGGCACACACAGGATGATAAGGTTACTAGTCTCCCTGAATAACATACAGTGTTTAGCGTTAGTGGACACAGTGGCATCACATAATTTCGTGAGAGCGGAGTTCGTAAACGAGGAAGCGATACGGCCTGCAAAACAAACTGTACATTTAGCCACACACAAACATACAGGCCAAACCCTCAAAGAATTTACAGTCACTGTCCGAATAAGGGATGTAGAAAGATCGACTACAGTCATAGTGTCGGCGGACCTGCAGGAAGATGCCATACTTGGTATATCCTGGCTCACAGAACAAAATATCATAGTAGGGCCACCAGCCAGCAGGATCCATTTTGGCCAAAAAGATTGGTGCACATTTTACGAACTTGAACCGCGGACCACCAATTGCACCCCAGGTGTGCAGTTGGACGAACTGGACCACAAAGTGCCAGAACCATACAGGGAGATGGTACAGAAAATTCTTCAGGAAATACGGGACGTGTTTGCAGATCCCCTAAGTCGAACCACTATTGCCGAACATGCAATCCAATTGTAACACGACTGCCCACTTTACTCAGGATCACACAGTTACCAACCACACCAGTGTGCCATTATCAAAGAGCAAATTAAGGAGATGTTAGCCGAATGCATCAGACTTTCGCCTCCTTAATTTGATTACACAAAGCGCACCACCACCTAACATCAGTGTGAAGGATGCATTACACACTCTAGGAAAGGCGAAGGTCATGAAGTCGCTGGAATTGCGCTGCAACTAGTGGCAGGTCCCAATTAAACCAGAAGACTGCCACAAGACAGCGTTCACCACACCTGATGGGCGATGCTTCCAATACTGTGCCATGCCCTTAGGGCTAAAATACTCACCTGCCACCTTCCAGGTGATGATGGTACAAGTGCTCGACGGGTATGTAGGGGATTTTACCCTCGCATACCTTGACGATGTTATCATCTGGTCGGAGAACTGAGAATACCATGTAAACCATCTGTCATTGGTACTAGTGCGCCTAGCGATAAATAAGTTAACGAGTGCAAACAGGAAGTGCCACATAGGGAAACCAAGCATTCAGTTCCGTGGTCAGCTAGTGGATGAATACAGCAGTAGGCCAACACCAAAACAGCTGTCACTCATAGAGCATCATGAGGCACCCAGGACATGCAAACAGCCCAGGAAGTTCTTCGGGTTGGTCAACTGGCTGAGGGAAAACATTAGGGACTTCGCAACGATAATGGCACCTCTAACAGACATGCTGTCCCCGAACTATAAGTCCCAGTGGAACAGCGAACTTGAAAGCTGCTTTCAGGATCTGAAGAGCAGATTCTGACAGTGTAAAACACTCGCATGCCACAACCCCAGTAGGCACCTATACCTACAAACGGATGCTAGTGAAAAGGGCCTAGGTGCTGTGCTATTCCAGCTAGGTGACATCAACGAGCACCAAATAATCTAATATAGTAGTACCAAGTTTGGTCTGACTGAGAGTCGATTCGGCGTGAACAAGAGAGAATGTTTGGCAGTTGTTTGGGCGGTGAAGTATTACAGGATGTACCTTGAGTACCAGTGCTTTACACTACGAACTGACAACCGGTGGCTGCTCTGGCTTCACTCCACGAGGGAAGACAGGAGCAAACTCACCCGGTGGGCATTGTTTTACAATCGTACGATAGGGACGAGTCGGACGACTTGCTACCTGCTACTACGAAAATTGCAACGATAAAGTAACCTGCAACGTCATAGAGACCACACCGAACACGGAATCCATGCTCGACGAACTCAAAACCTTGGACATCAGCGCCCAACATCAATTTCCGCCAAAAAGGCAGAAATCATACAAGAATATGTTGAGTGATGGTACATCATGGATACACATGTTGAGACCCATCGTCGGCATTCCGATGCGATCTGTTTCCTCTATGTGCTAAAATAAACACGCGAACATGTGCTAAAGCATGCACTCAATAGCCATTCTTCTGGATATCCTGGGGCAACTCAGTTGGCCAGGAATCTCCACCTGCATTTCCACTGGCCGGGAGCAACCAGGTACGTGAAGGATTACGTCCTTTTCAACCACATCAAGAGCATGAGAGCCGAAGGAGTGGCCCAGCAGCAATCCAGGATGCTGAAGGAACCATTCGAGATGGTGTCCTTAAACATGATGGGCCGTTACCCCCTCACTTTCACAGGGAAGAGGTTCATCCTGGTCGTGAGTGATTGGTTTTCCAGATGGACCGAAGTCTACCCAGTCTACAGTGCATGGGTACATATCATTGAACTGACACTGGAAACTGAGTTCTCCCCCCACTGTGGTAAACGAAAATAATGCTCACCGACAATGGAACTCAGTTCACTGGGAGGTACTGGCGTTAGCTGTATGCTCATATTGGGAAGGGGGGTAAGCCACAATAAAACACTAATATACCACCTAAGGTCAAACCCCGCCGAGAGAAGAAATCAGGACCTCAAGATCCAATTACGCCTGAGAGTAGGGAAGGACCACAAAAGCTGGGCCAAACATTTACCTGCCGCCCTATTCACAATAAGACGATGGGTGAACCTCGCAACAGAGCATAATCCAGCAGCGATCCTGCAGAGTCGCGAGCACATGCTACTCGGAGAATTTTCCGCACACCAGACAGAGGGCGCGATCGAACCAGAAGACGGGACAGTCAGAAGATAGTACAGGGAGGTAGAGTTATCAGCAGTTCGTAGAAACCAAGACAGCTACATTGAGAAATGGATGCCTACCACCACACAAGCACCATGTTTGGCACCTGGCCAACTGGTCTAGGTCAGGAAGCACAACATATCCAGCGGTGTGAGGAAGTTCTGTGCCGGGTTCGTCCAGAAATGGAGGGGACTACATCCAATGGTGAAGCCGCTAGGGTACACCACATACCTTATCATGCTGAACAACAGGAGGAAAGCTGCTGTACACTGTGACGACCTCCAATTGTCAGTCGGGGTGCCAAATATCACGATGCCTTACCAGCAGGACGTCGCACGCCAGGAACCCAACACACCAATCGACGCAAGAGGCGAAGGCGGTATAAGAAGTTCTGGTAGCAATGGAAAAATTATCCGGCGCCTCTTCTCTACCACGATATCCAGAATATCGACGCCTGCAAGACACGGGGGGAGCATAATAGGGTTTCACAGCACTTCAGCAAGGCCCTCTCCTACCCCCTCAGCAACAACAAAATCACACCGACTTCGACACTGCAGCAGCAGAGAAGAGGAGTCAGTGAAGGAGGTGTACACCATCCCTATCCACCGCTCCAAGCATCCGTGCCGCCTGACCCTCCCACCATTCATCAGATGTGTTGGGGACACCCCTGCTCACACATGCATGTCAGGGAACATCAGCCTCGCTGGTATCAATACCCTGACCCCCCAGCAGCAACCAGAGTCAGCTCCCAGAAGCACGGGCCTTATGTACTGAGGCCACACTGCAACCTGATGCCAACAACCGCCTGTTGCACGTAACGGCATGGTTGGACACATGGAGAAATGCGCGGTCATGTGTTTTACAAGAGGAGGGGTCGTTTGACATTAACCATGCATCCACGATCTCCTTGTGCCCACTCTTACCACCACAGTCACATCAACTGCACCAGCTACACCGGGCTACACCTACCACATCAAGCCAAAGGTGCATAGAGCAAGTTGACAAGAACGCAGCTTGCACCTTCTTGGCAACAAGGATTAAATATCTCAAGAGACTGCCCTTCTTATTTATTACAAAATGTAACATATTACATTTTGTACATTTTATTACAAAATGTAACAAAATGTACAAAATGTAATATGTAGGCGATCCGAAATGGTTTTTAACCCTTAGCCACAATCATTAGGCGCACGGGCAATTGGTCATTATGTCATAGCAGCTCATGCCGCGACATGCCGTGACGCACCACCAAGTTGCGTCGAACTGGCCTGTATCCCAAAGCTGAAGTGCTAAGTGTCCCAATTGTGTAACCAGAAGTACACAGCATATTTCTAAACAGTTCAAACAACATCATCTCATTCACAGCTACAGTCAGGGGAGTGCTTTATTGTATTAAGAGAAATTGAGCGTTGCAACCCACACACTCCTTTGACCAGGTGGATTCGTCCATGCTTTCAGGAGACAGCCGCTTGGTAACACTGTAGTCAGTGAAATGCAAACGAATCACAGGAAGTGAAATACATACACTTTTCACAAGAAAACGTAACCGTGTATTTAATGTTTAGTTATAGAGGATCAATTATATTTTCAAAAAGGGTGATTGCCTATAAAGGCCTCCATCCTTGTAACAAGTCATTTAGTGTGGTGACACTCCCCATAAATTTTATAAAATCAATCTTAACATACATTTGTTAATAAATGGGGGTGTCACCAATGTGTTTAATTTAATTTATACAATTTTTCACCATATCCATGATGTTACATAGTGTTCATGTCATGTTTTTCCATACGGTGTTTGACGTCGGTTCTCTTTACTTGTGACGGAAGCCGATGTCACTCTGCATTTCGTCTCAGCATTCGAGCCAGACCTGCAGCGTTGGTCGCCCGGTCTGAGAGCCACCTCGGTACAATCATTTAGGTTATTATCACTTCACTACAATAGTAACTTCATTAACTGGAACATTTGATTTCTTTTATTTCTTTAAAGTCCTAAGGGGAGAACCACCTGCACTCTCACCATAGAGCATAATCCTACAGTGTATCAGCCTAACACCACACTCATTTTCACGCCAAGGTCACCAGTAGGCCATAAGTGCTGGATCCATTATATTTCTTTATTCACATGAATATTCACTTTATTTAAAAAGTCCATTGTATGTTGTTTCGTTTTTCCTCCGGGATGCGTAAGGCGCTATACTCTTTGTAGTACCACCCACAATTTTGTAGTATATTTTAGGTGTACGAGACACCTACAGTCCCATCGTAAGTGTAACAGTAAGGATGTGACGTCATCTGCAAACTGACGAAGGACTTTAGGGTTCCCTGGGTCATCGACCGAACAACCCACATCACAAACTCTCCACTGGTTTATGGTGTGAGGCAATTCTATACTCAACCAATCCTGGGTCACCTCTACTACGTCAGTACCCTGGATGCTATTGCTGTATTATTTTCACGTATTCGGGGACACTTACACTTACCGAAATGTATTAGGTGCCATGTTCGTAGTCTTGGAATCTACTTTTGATAATGTAAATCTTAAACGCCTTTATAGTAAATTGCTTTTTTTTTACCATATACACTGATACTTTGTTTAGCGTCTGCCGTTATATGCCTAGAGTTCCTGAGGGAGCAGTTTTTCTTCATCAGGTGTCAAATTGTTTGGGTCACTGTAGTACTCTTAGCCCCTTGCTGTTTATCTTGTATACTCAAGACGAAATATTTCATCTGGTCTCCCATGTTTGTTCTATTCAATATGCTGATGGCATTGAGCTTTGGGTTGAATGTATTTCCTATAACAGAGCTTGTACTTCCTTGACTACTGCTCCTAATTCTTTATCATTTTTGTTGGATGACGATGGTTTTTATCTTTCTGTGGATAAGATTCAAATCCTCTATTTCACGCATAAATGGTCCCCATCGCCGCTACCTTCTCTAACCATAAGATTTACTCTTCTTCCCTTTGTGACAAAGGTACAGTATTTGGGTATCTTTTTAGAGGCTCGTGATGGATGGACGACCCATATTGATTACACGATTACTAAATGTCGCAAAATAATGAACATATTAAAGCCTCTCACCCATTACCATTGAAGTTCTAGATATATTGCTCTTCGTTATTTTTAAGTATCTACCATCTGGTTTGTTTTAGATTACTGTATTCCGATTGCTCGGCAGCTGCCACTCTTTTAGGTGAACTAATTTGAGACTATACATAAAGTTTGCGTCAGGCATATTCTTGGTACTTTCACTTATACTCCCATAATGTTCTTGCATATGAAATCTTTCCTTGTGTCCATGTCAGACCATTATAGGCCGTTGCAATGTAAACATTTGATCCGTGCTCGTAGTTCTCGCATAAGGAATATTGCACAGGTGGTTAACAACCTTGGTTACGTTCTGCCGAACGTATTATTAAAGACGGCACGCTTTGTTCGTCCTCCGCCTAAATTGTTATGCCTGTTACAATATGAAGTTTCGTTTTGTTTTCCTTGTTCTCTCTTTCTATTTCCTACTAGAAATGCTTCTTCCATTATTATTCAAAAATAATTTAACGCTACTGTTGCTGGACATCCTGACTGTACTTTGATTTACACTGATGCCTCAAAAACTGTCGAAGGTATTGGGTCTGCTTATTTTGATTCTTTACATAAATGTTTTGGACTCTTTAAGATCTCTTCTGCTACCGCCATTTATTATGTCGAAGGTTTTTTTTTTAGTGTATATGGCTTTACGTTATGTTTATGATTTCAAGGTCTTAAATCATCCGATTATATCGGATTCTCGTAGTTTATTTAAGGCATTGTTTTCCCCTACTCTCTGTAAGGAGGTGATTATATGGCTAATATGGGAACAGTGTGTTCTTTTGGATAAACTACAAGTTACTGTCCTCTTCCTGTGGGTACCGGGGTATGTAGGGATTCAGGCGAATGAGATGGTGGATAAACTTGCAAAATTGAGTGATTTATAGGATGTCTCGAAGCCCCTACTTCCTTTACGGATTTATATCCCATATTAAATAGGAAATTTCCGGTGTTGGAAGCATATGTGGGAAAATAATACTTCGGTTTCTAATAATATGTATGCAAGTTTATTTCCTACATATTTTTGCCACAGATATCATCATTGTAGTTCCTGTAGTTTAGCAGTCACTTCTTTTCGTCTCCTTTACGGTTATAATATGTCCCAGTCTGATTTGTATAAACTTCGTATGGTCCCTAATCCCTCCTGCATCTGTGGTGCCCCTATTGCAAATTTGACCCATCTCGTTATTCAATATTCCAATGGTGGCGTTCGAATTTCGTTGTATGCCTCCCTTTAATGGCTTCGTAGAGGTTTCCTGACTTTTATCTTTCGGTATACTTTTTCATGACTCTCGGGTAGTTTGTGTCGTTCTCGCTCTGTTTTTACTTGAGCATGATATTATTATCTAATTTCGTGAGTTTGGTGTCCTGTTAGTTGTCCTAGGTGCCTGGCCCTTACCTACCTTGCTATCCCCTGCTTTTTGGCCTTTCTTTCCGTCGATGTTTGATGGTCCTCTACCGAGAAGAGTAGTATTTGTGATCCCGTCTAGTATTTCTCCATCATTCTTCACTTTTGGCCTGCCTCCTGTTTATGTTTCTGGCCGTGGGTTTAATGTTGGCCACATTACCACAAAAAAAGTTGGGTGTTTATCTGTTCTATGGTGTTTATGAATTGTGAGTGACTGAAGAGGATATATGTTTTCCATGTAAAAAGTATCTGAGATCATTTGTACTGTAGTTATGACAAGTTTAACATATTTGCGAGGCTTACGAAGTTCTAAGTTTAATGAAAGTGTAGTGCTTATGTGAAATGGAAGTGGAAGAACAGATTAGTGAAGATGGGGAAATAGTGAAGAGCCCTACCAAACATTCACCAATACAACTGTCGAAAGATCCGTCAACTTTCCAGTAAGATGCCACAGTGATATTTTTTTGTACTTTATTATCATCTACACGAATTTGTAGCTTAGTTATATGGTAATTATTCAGAGTAGGGTGGTATATTTCCATAGTACTAATTACATAGAACACGAATTTACGTATTACGTATTACAAACTACAAGTACGATATCGTGAAGGGCTATGAAAATCAGGGAAATTGTAGAGTAAACTCACAAAAAATACACCCACAAAAAATACCAAACCACCTCAGTTTAACATTTTCCCACCCAATTTCGTAATATGAACCTAACTTAACCTAGCCCCATGATCAGCGAATCACTGTTTTACATTTTTAATCTAACCTAGGATTGTAGGGGGTTAATTTAACCGAGGATTGGAGGGTTTTAATCTAACACTGGATTGTATGTTTTTAATCTAACCTAGGATTTTAGTCTAATCTAGGATTTTTTGGTTTAAAAGTAACAGTAAAACGCACAGGAAGTAACTTACCTAGGTAGGCGGCGGGTACAATTGCACCGCCCTCTGCCAATTCAACTACCGTCGTGATGTACTAGAAACTCAACCGGTAGTTGTCAAAACAACGTTGATTCTATAAACTGGTGAACGCACAGAAACACTCGTATTCTTCAATTCTTACATTATTCTGCAATCACAAGCCTTCACACGATCGGGTTCGGACATAGCAAACAACACGCACATAACATTCCACTCTTCGCGAACTGCACTGTATTCCATACAGTGGCGTACTAAACCATCGTTCGTCTTCACGTCCTGAGTCGATAGATGGCGTTAGCACACTAACATGGCTATTCAACATGGCGTCCGATGTAAAAAAGCAACCGAACTGCTTGTACTTTTATTTATTTTATTGGTAATTATCCAGTTTAGCAACTTTTCTGAACCAAACTTCCTAGACCAACAAAAGTAGCATTAATGTGTTCTGCACAGCTTACCTTGTTCATATTTAGGAGGATGTAATGTTAAAATAAGTAGAATGTATCAAATAAAATAGTTAAAAGTGCAAGGAGTCCGTCGCTTTGTTTACGTCGGATGCCATATTTTTTGGTGATTTTCGGCATCGAGCCGTCACCTTATTGGTTATAGGTCGTTGACGTCATCGTAACAGTTTTTTTAGACGCCACCGGCATGGAATTTCATTTGCAGTTCAGATGGGAGATAGTGTGGTTCTGTTGATGCGGCTGGGAGTTGTGACGTCCAAATCCGACTGATTTAAAAACTGAGAGTGCAAGAACGAGTGCTTCTGTGCGTAGTATTCGTCTGTGAACGAGTGCTTCTGTGTGTAATATTCACCTATGAACGAGTGCTTCTGTGCGTAATATACGCCTATAAACGAGTGCTTCTGTGCGTAATATTCACCTATTTGGCAGGAGTTACTTGTTTCGTCGAGTAAGGTAAGGTGTACAACAGTTGAATTGGCCAAGGACAGAGGAGTTGTACCAGCCGCCTACCAAGGTGAGTTAATTCATATTCTTCCGGTGTGTTTTACGATTCCTTTAAATTCCTAACATCCTAGATTACACTAAATTCATAGGTTAGTTTAAAACCCTAAAATCCGAGGTTAGTTTAAAATCCTACTATCCTAGGTTAGATTAACACCCTACAATCCTAGGTTAGATTAAAGCCCTATAATCCTAGGTTAGTTTAAAACTCTACAATCCTAGGTTGATTTAAAATCCTACAATCCTAGGTTAGATTAACACCATACAATCATAGGGGTAATTATCTAGTTTAGGGGCTTTTCTGAAAAACACAATAAAAATTTAAAATTATGATATATTTCTACTCTACTAATGATGCAGAACACGAATATACTAGGGGCATCGCTTTAAAATAAGTGCAACATATTTTAAAAAATTGAACAAGTTTGTGAGATGACTGTTTCTGACAGTTTGTTTACGTTTATGAACGATACGTTTTATGCCAACAAAAGTTGTTTTAATGAATTCAGCATAGCTTACCTAGTTGATATTGAAGCGGCCGTAGTGTTAAAATAAGTAGAACATATTAAAAAAAACTTGCGAAATATGTTTGTTTGTGTCTATTAACGTCAGAGGAATTATACCAGCCCCCTACCTAGGTGAGTCAATTTACATTCTTTTGGTGTGTTTTACGGTTCCTTTAAATCCCTGCAATCCTACATTCGTATTTTAGTGTAAAACCCAAACATCCTAGGTTAGTGTAAAACCCAAACATCCTAGGTTAGTATAAAACCCAAACATCCTAGGTTAGTGTAAAACCCTACTATCCTAGGTTAGTTTAAAACCCTAACATCATAGGTTAGTGTAAAACCCAACAATCCTAGGTTAGTTTAAAAATGTAAAATAGTGATTCGCCCATCGTGGGGTTAGGTTTTGTTAGGTTAGGTGGGCACATATTACGAAATTAGTCGGACGTTAATGCCCCTAGTATATTCGTGTTCTGCATCATTAGTAGAGTAGAAATATATCATAATTTTAAATTTTTAGTGTGTTTTTCAGAAAAGCCCCTAAACTAGATAATTACCGCCTCTAAACTTAATAATTACCACCAAAATAACATTTATCTAGTTAAAAAAAAACCTACTGCAACTGATTATTTATTTCACATAAACACAACTGTACCCAGCTTAAAATATAAAATAATCTGTGATGGTGAGGGTTATGAACTTCAGGGCACAAATATAAAAAAATATAAAGGATGTAATGTAACTTTCATATGTCTCTTTAGCATGGCATGGAATTTGACAAAAGTAATCATTCTGTCACTGTAATTTACAGAATTATGTCCCATTCTTGGCCATGGAACTATACCCATTACCTGAATAGGCGAGTGCATATAATGTTTGATAATTTGCGATGCATTACACTTATTACATGTTTACAATTAATTTTTACATGTAAAATGGGTGTTTTAATTACTGCGCTAAAATAATGTAACTTACAACAGTCTGATTGGTATGATAAAAATTAAAGGTTAAATTGGGTGATATTAAAATACAGTATTTGTGCATTAATGGACAGCGGTAATTATTCAGAATAGGAGATTTTCTGAAGTAAACGTCGTACACCCACAAAAGTAACATAAATGGGTTCTGCACAGCTTACCTTTTTAATTTTAGGGCGTAATGGTAAAATAGTACAACGTACTAAATAAAATGGATAAAATATGAGGAGTTCGGCTGTTTTGTTTACGTCAGACGCCTTATGTTTGGTCCTGTAATGCTGTAGTAACGTAAACAAATGTGAATCTCGCAGTCACCTTATTGACTGTGTGTGTGTAGACGTCACTGTATGTTAGTTGTAGTTTAGATGCCAGACAGTGCTGTTTGTGGCGAGTGTTGTGTGTTGTTGCGCGCGTGAGTTGTGACGTCCGAATCCGACAGTGCAAAGGCTTGTGATTTAAGAATGGAAGGTGCAAGAACGAGTGCTTCTGTGCGCGACAGTCGTATATGTGGCAGGTGTCGTTTGGACGTTTTCGTATATCATGGTGTTTTGTCTAGTGAGGTAATGTGCAAGTCATGCACGACGGTAGTTAAATTGGCAGAGGACAGTGGAATTGTAACCGCCGCCTACCTAGGTGAGTTAATTCATATATTTCCGGTATGTTTTACTGTTATTTTAAAACCCTAAAATCTGAGATTATAATAAAATTGTAGTTTAGATTAAAACCCTACAATCCTAGGTTAGATTAACAACCTACGGTAATTATTCAGAGTAGCTGCTTTTCTGAAGGAATCATCGTAGACCCACAAAAGTAACATAAGTGGGCTCTACACAACTGCACAGCTTACCTTTTTAATATTGAGGAGGAAGTAATGGTAAAATAAGTAGAACGTACTAAATTAAATAAATAAAAGTACGAGCAGTTTGGCTGCTTTGTTTACGTCGGATGCCGTGTTTAATAGCCATGTAAGTGTGCTAGCGCTACCTGTCGGCTGCAGACGTGAAGACGATAGCTTAGTACACCATTGTATGGGATACAGTGCAGTTTGCGGTGAGTGGAATATATGTGCGCGTGGTTTGCGGCTTCCAAACCCGACTGTGTGAAGGTTTGTGATTGTAGAATGGAGGGTGCTAGTACAAGTGTTTCTGTGCAAAATATTCGGCTATGTGGCACGTGTTACTTGGACATTTTAGTAGATCATGATGTTTTGTCGAGTGAGGTAAGGTGCACGACAGTTGACTTGGCCGAGGACAGTGGAATTGTACCTGCCGCCTACCTAGGCGAGTTAATTCGTATACTTTCTGTGTGTTTTACTGTTACTTTAAAACACTACAATCCCAGATTAGACTAAAATCGTAGGTTAGATTAAAACCCTACAATCCTAGGTTAAATTAAAACCATTACAATCCTAAGTTAAATTAACACCCTACAATCCTAGGTTAGATTAAAACCCAAGAAACCTAAGTTAGATTAAAATCCAACAATCCTAGGTTAGATTAAAACCCTACAATCCTAGGTTAGATTAAAAATGTAAAATAGTGATTCGCTCATCATAGGGTTAGGTTAAGTTAGGTGGGCACATATTACGAAATTGGATGGACAAATGTTAAATTGAGGTGTTTTTGTATTTTTTGTGGGTGTATTTTTAGTGATTTTACTGCACAATTTCCCTTATCTTCATAGCCCTCCCCACTATCATATTTGTGGTTTGTATTGGTAATACGTTAATGCCCCTAGTAAATTCATGTTCTGTGTAATTAGTAGAGTGGAAATATACCACTTTCCGTGATTTTTTTCTTTTATTTTCAGAAAAGCCTCTATTCTATACAATTACCATTGAACTGTGTGTTGCAGTGTGTCAGATGATGAAGATGCGGAGGACACTGCAGACTCTCTAGACATCAAACCACCACAGGCAGCCGTGGCGCACCACCACAAGTCTGGTTCCCGTAACGTCGGCAAGAGAGAGCGTGACAAGCACCACAATAAAGATGTTCTCCGTGAGCACGTACGTTTCTGGTCGTTTCGATGTAGTTTTGTAGAAACACATGTGTTTTTGGTGTGGCACCTTTTACAAGCAAAACTATGGTGAGCATTAATTATCAAAGTGATGACGAGCGGGGGACTGGTTTTTAGGTAAACAGGTAAACTCTGTTTCTTACGTATTTTATAGTTTTGATTGGTTTTGTTCAGAGTATTTTTGGTATGCTACAACTTAGACTAACTAATTTCATGCCAGTGCATGTACTCTGAGTTCTTTCAAATGTTGTTTTAAACAGTCAATACAGCACATTATAATTTTTGTGAAATATCTGTACTACCTATGTTCTTATTCGTTAGTTCCGAACAATGTCTTGATAAGCGATCTTGGAAGTTGTTTGCTGAGTGAAGCTTTTGGGTCACTCTGATGATTGTAAATTTACTACATCCTGCGAGGGTCGTGCAGCAAAGCTGTGTTATTGCACTCTGTTGCAACTGATACATATAAGGTGTACCCATATACACTGTTGGACATTTGTGAATCTTAACAAATATTTAATCATTCCTCTCCCTCCAGTTTGCTATTGTTTTATACAGCCGTACATTTTTGTGTTACAGACTCATGTCAGCGTTAAGTCTGAGGCTACATCTGTTTCTCACAGAAAAAGTCACCACAGATCTCACAGAGAGCACCGCGAGGAACGGTTCAGAGAGAAGCGACACCATCGGTAAGATTATTTTTGCTAATTTTGAAATTTTTAGTTACTGATAGGAATTTTGTTGATTTCCCCCTTTGAGAAGTGGCAAGTTGCCACGCTCCCTAAAACTTTTTGGCATTGCTGATGGCAGGGAATATAAACTTAATCTTGTTTAACAAGGACAACATGTTTAATTAAATGTGTTTACAGCCAAATATGGCAACATGATTAAATTAATTACCTTCTTTCAGTACATGGCATAGAGAGCTACAATACTGTTAAAATATGTACACAAAAATTCACTGGTTCTCAAATCAATGTATGCTCCCCTCCCTTGCTAACCCCAAGACTGACTCACACCGGCCTGGGGGAACATGCCCGCCGGTTTGGGAACCCTTGAGGTAGAGTACACCAAACTGTGTCAAGCTATGGTGCTCATGACCCAGGGGTTTTTTGTGGTCTACCTGGGTAACTAGAGTCATGGGAAATATCTTGAGAAGGAATACATTGCCACAGTTGTACTAGTATGTCAGGTTGGGAAACAGTACAGTTCCGCAACATAGCATTGGAGGAAGAATATGAGGTCATCTCGACAGAGTAGTGAGAGCTAAAGTCAGTGGGCATGATGGGATGCCCAATGAGAGAAATTTTGGGGTCGCATCTGTTCAGTGGACACCAAGACGATATTGTCAAGTAAGGTGTCTTAAGACATACTAGTACTAAGTTATTTGGATTTTTGTGTATTTTTTTTTTTTGGATGTACACAAAGTGGAATACCTTTTTCCCACCCCCTAATTTTACACTTTTGTGTATTTTACACATATTTTCTTTGGTCCCACATAATGCACATCCTGCATAAATTTCCCTCGTATTGCACTGTCCTGCATTTTACATTATTTTACTGATCCTTTATGAAGTGTTGTTATATAAGAATTCCACTTTAGGTTTCAGGTAAGTGAAGGGTTTCCATTTTAAAATGTGTGCTTTAGACATGCTGTAACATATTTCATGTTGTGATGGCTTAAATTTTTTTGTCCTCAATTATACTCTTATGTTAGTTATGGGTGAGCCATCATAACAGTATGGCAGATAAAGAGTTGCCAAGATGGATTATGAAGGTTTGAAAACTTACAGTAAATTACTCTCCAGTCGGGTAGCTTGTGATGGAGTTGTTTTGGTTGTGAATCACAGGCAGCGGCATGAAGGCCTGCGGGAGAGCAAGCACGAGCACGAATTTTCACGTGGAAAGATGAAGGAGAAGACGGGCGGGGAGCGGATGCTGGAGGACCTGCGGGAGCGGCTGTTGGATAAGCGGCGTGCTGGCAGCGGCAAGCATGAGCGACGCGAGCGGGAGCGTAGGGAAGAGGAGGAGGCTGCTCTGGTGGCAGCTATGCGAGAGACCCCACGTGAGAAAGCTGAGCGAATGGAGCGAGAGATGCGGCGAGAGAGGCTCCTGGGGGCAGGTCAGGGACACATCTTGTTTACTGCACCACTTTTAAGTGGCGATGTGGCTTGTGAGCTGGTGAATATAATGATCATTGTTTCCCCTAGCAGGATTTTTGACTACCATATATCCTTATAAAATAGTAGTGTTAACATCATTAAAAAACACTAATTGCCCAGTCTTACGCTGTTTAAACTATCCATTTCCTAATATCCATATGTTTTATGGCTTTGATTGGCATTTGGCATTCAATTTCATTTCTAACATTTTTTTCAGTAATTTAATTGTTTCAAATCCGTTCTCTGTAGCTAACCCACTGAAATTTTGCTCGGGGTATTATTTTCTGTTGCCTTGTCGTAACTGTGTAATCTGCTAATTTAATGTCCGGCCCTTCTGTAGTCACAAGTAATGTGCTCCTTGAGAATGTTGCTATAACTGTGTAAAACACTATTCAAGTTGTAGACTTTACAAAGTAAAATCTCAGTATATAAGTACTGCATTTTAAAGTACTTTTCACTTTAAAGCACATCTTTTTAACCCCCTGGCAGATGTAATATCATTAAATACTTGTTCAGTATGAAGTATTTTTCAGTAGTAACACATTGCTTACCACATTTTTTTAAAACTGTTCCTTTGTACTACCATTTCCAGAGAATTTTGGCTGTACGTGCAGCGAGTTCGAAATTGTAGAGATACCAGTTTTTAAAGTTATTTGTTTGTGTTTATTTCTATTTGGGCTGGATATTTATTTATTTTGAATGTAATTTAAGCCCCTACCCTAAGAAATATCTAGAATTGTATTTTCAGGACATCACCTCAAAATTAATATTTATTTATTTTATTTGTTTATAGTTTACATATTTTTACGGTTCTACGTATTTCCTTGTATTTTGCTACGTTAACTGATCTCATTTATCTTTGGATGTGTTAAATTGTTTTATTACCACTTTCTCTTTGTACTTTACCGGTATTATCAATTAAGTTTTACCACAAATAAATGAATTTAATTACATGACTTGATAAGATAGTATTACATTACATCTCAGGAAGTGACTTTTATCTGGGTTTTTCTCGTTTTTTGTTAATTAGCATCACCGTGCGAACCCCTTTTGATAGACTCTCTCCTTAGACGCCATGTAAAGCGGTTTAATGTAACGTTTGTTCCTGCAATTATTTCAAAATTTTGCTTGGACTTCCCATTGTAAGAATAGGAAGGTGTTTTGAGAGGTGCCTATTGCTTAAATGTGTAAATATGTGGAGCTTGATTCAGAAGAGGTCCAAAACGCATTGCTTCTGGATTTGAAGTGCTACGTATCTACATGAGCTGCCGTCACCACTTTCAGTACTGCATAAGTGTTATCTCCTTTGGATATGGTATAGCAATTGCAACAAATTGTTATACATATGCGCAGTAATTATTTTAAACAGTTTTTGACATCTAAATTATTTTAATTGAAGAGATATTACATGGACTTAAAATTTATTCTCAGAAATTTTTATGAAGGGTGTAATTATTTTGATGAACATTAACCAGAAGCAAGTAGATGAGATCACATGTTCTACAACCGAGCAAAGATGAATACGTACATTTACCAAGATTACTGAGTCTAATTTGAGCCAGTTGAACAATTTTATTACTTGTGTAGATTGCTCATTAGGCTTGATGATTTTTAGTGAGGTGATTTAGTTTTACAGATATCTCACTGTCAATTTGATTTTCTTTAACGACAGCAATTTTTCTGATTGAATATTTCTGGAAATTTTCTGAGCTGATTAATTTTCAATACATCATTGATTTACTCGTAATTATTTTGCTAATAAAACTACATTTTCTTCCACACACAATGAAAGACTTATGCTTTGTGTATTTGTAGTAAGTAGTTTGATCCTTTTATTTTCAAGGGTGTTTTTTTGTTTTGAGTGCATTTTCATACAAATTGTATGAAAATTTATGTTTTGTCTTTGCCTGCATGTCTTAAGTGTTAATGTGTCTGCACATATTTAATATTTAATTAACGGTTACTGCTAACGTGTCTGACTATTCATACTAAGTACTTACCTAGTTTGGGTCTAATTATTCTGGCTTTATTTCATTGCATTTACAAGGCAAAAAGCATTTTTCCCACGCTTAGTGTTACATGAAGGGAAGCCGCTTCGCTTGGCATCATCACGTATCAGCTAGCCACTGCGAGCAAGGAGAAAGTAAGAGGCGTCTTAGTAATTCTGCTTTGCATCACATGTACGCCCGACAAAACCCTACATAATTATTATTCTCAATCTAAAACTCTTGCTTTCACAATATATTTCTATTTTAATTCACAAACACTGAAATTCTGTATTTTTAAAGAGTGGCACGACAGACATGTATGTACGTATTACCTGTACATACATACCCTCATATTAACACTCTTTTCAGACAATTCCATTACTGTGAAGTTAATTTGCATGTTATGTATTAGAAAGTATTGTATTAAATATGTTTTATACTTATTCATTTTTTTTTTGACAAAAATGTAATATTTTTCTCTCACTGGGCTGGGTTATCTCCTGTAGGAAGTTTTGGTTGGGTTCTGTCCTGCTCCTTGTCTCTGCTTATGGTTTTGAGCGGGTCTGCCTCATTTGAGTGCTGAGGGCACTGGTTGGATTGTATTACCTTTTCTGTATCCCCATCAACTGGAATAAGATATAGGGTAGATAGTGGTATGAGTTAAAGGGTGAGTTTGACGCGTGACACGTATTATTGACTATTCTTTTTTTGCAGACTACGCATCATCACGTGCGCAACACGTGCCCGAACAAAGACATGAACCACGGCCAGCTGCTTCCAAGGCCAGCTGTCAGCCTCCTTGGAAACGTAAGACACTAGGAGCGCTTTTGAAGCATTAATGCTGAAGTCATGCAAGTCACCCTTAGTAATTTCCCTTTAGAAGGGATAACCACGAGGCAACGCAAGTGAGTTGCCCCTAAGCAAGCGGTAGATACTCGCGTGCTGCACATGAGTGCCAAATGAAGCAATGCAAGTGTGTTGGCCCTAACCGGGCGTCTGATGCCGCCCGTACAACAAGGAAAACTACCCCAGCCTCTCACCATCCCCGAGAGAGTGTAGCAAGGCAGCGCTGCCCACGAAGAGAGGGAGGTAGCAACCAAAGCCACCCGAAGGCAGAGGAGACCGGAGGCGCACACTGCCCCGTACATCCTCAAGAAACTTAAGTTGTTCCTTGGTAGCTTGCCCTAGCACCTTCCAGTGCTCACGAGGAACCACCCGTGACCAGACGTCTTTTAGATATCGGCGACCAACTACTCCTGAAGAGTCTACGTCCCCCTTAACCTCACTTACTACTTCAGTAGTGGCACCCGAGTCCCTTCAGGACTAACATTGTTGTCAGTTAGGGTCAGTTGTTTTCATAGCTACTTAGTTGGTTGCTCTCGTTATTTCTGACAGGCCCCCTTCACCAGTTTTTAACTTTAACTTCCACAGGTTATGTAGCAACCAAGGTAAAGTACAGGAGATAGTACGGGTTGTCGTGTTTATTCTGGACGGAATAAAACATGTGTTCTTGTCTAATGTTGGAGTACTCATTCTAAGGTGAAACTGTGCCCCCATCGATCCTGGTAAGCACCATCCCTCAAGGGAGAGGCGGGTGACCGCAGCTTTGAACTGATTTCCAATCCTATTGTAGGGCTGTGGGCCGTTCCCGAAACAAGGACAGCATGTATGTCACAGAACACCACGCATTCATAGGTTTCCTATACTGTGGACAGGGTATGGAAGAGTACCTGGTGCACAGCACGGTAGGGCCTCCTACTAGCAAGACTACATAATGAAGCAGTTAGGCCATCCGAGTCAGTTAACCCACTCCATCCACCGCGTGTAGACCCGCCGGTTGGACAAGGAGTGACCTAATCACCTCAGGGTACCTTATAGCTAGGGAAACCGTTGCATGCCCCTGTTTTGCTTAAGTGGACGTTAGAACCTTCCGTTAATGCAGTTCACCCATAGAAGGCGTATAAAGTGGAGCGACCAGAGGACAGCTCCTTCCCCTGATGCTGACCAGTTACAAAGTAACCAAGCCCATCAGACTTCAACTGACCCCAGAGAGCAAGCTCCAGCCACCTGTTAACTGCTGAGGCCTCACCTCACAGTTTACCCAGCTAACCTCGTCAAGTCTGGCAAGACCATCGGAACACCACATTCAGTCTGCGGCTCCTAGCAGCCCAGCTCTAGATAAACCAGACTGTATACATGCGTGTTCATATGGTTAAAATGAGTACAGTGGAATCTTTCTATGTCAACCCCATTTATAGCATCCGTTTTTCTATAGTTACTCATTTTTGAGGAACCGTGAAAAATTGAAGGGAAATTAGCTAAAAAATAAATTTGTTGCATTTTTTTATTTTTGCACATTGTTTTTCTTGGTGAGCATTGTAGTGGACATATTGCATATCTAAAAATAAATACCAAAGGATGACTTGGACTTCTTGTGGTTTAATTACTGTTTATTGATGACTTGTTATGCTTAGTTGTTTTTTTTTTTTTTTTTTTTTACTGTTTGGTAACTTTTTTGGCTTTATTTTGTGGATTATTGTTGATAACCTGTGTCTTTTACACAGACTTGCGTTTTCATTAATATGAGTCGAAAGAGAGTCAGCCTGTCACACTATATGTAGACTTTACAGTAGAGTGAGCACTTTTCAAAGTCCTTTGTAGTTTCTTCTTTCTTCCACCTCATGTCGGTACAAACATTGCCTTACTATTTCATTTAATGTTTCCATAAACTACACAAGTCTTCTGGTTTACTCAATAAATTAAAAAGCACCATGTAATCACTGTTAATAGTGAATAACATAAATGACAGAACACTTTGTTTTATTAACATTACCGCATAGAATACTTAAAAAATTAAGAAAAAAATATTTCCCATGTTGAAGTGTTTTGAAGTGACATGTGTATTTGATTTCGGTAGAGTAGTGCAGAAATCACATTTGTCCATGTTGGTAACAATACCTACAGATGTATGAGAATGCCCACTGGAATGGTGTATGCTTTTGTGTACGCACAAATAATTAATAATGGAAATGCAAGCAATCCGAGGGTGTGGTTGTACACACCTGAGGAGCAGTATTGGTTGTCCGCAGTGTCTGCTGGGGGGAGGGGGGAAGGATAGAAGGCAAGCAGTTCACGGATGTGGTCTGTAGGGTCCTTAGGCAGATTGTTGATTGTGTGCGCAGCCAGGTGGGTGCAGCCACCATCCCCTGACTTGTCCAGCACGTGTGAAGCAACTAGCGTTACTTCATGGCAATAGAACTTTGTCTACCTCTACACCACATTTTGAAGTTAGCCATAATATTTCATTTTAAAAACTTGTACTTTTTGAGACAGGTGACTAAATACAGTCATTAAAATTTGTTTCTTTACTGCCTTCAGTATTTAATAATTCAAACTTAGCACTTGCTGTAAGTTGCAAAAGCTCGGTGCTTACACCTTATTTGGCAACAAAGAGGTTTCGTATATACCTTCTTAGGATATCAGTTTATTCAGAATATGTGCGTGTATTGAAGTAAATTAATATTTCTGTACTTTGCGCTCGGTTGACGTTGCAATATTGAAAAATTTATGACAACAAGGGAAGGTGAGGTACACAAGTCTGGAGTAACGTTTTATCCAGAAGACTTCTGACTATTGCATTAAATTAATATTCCATGCAAAAATCATGTTGATTTTATGCCAGAGGCGTCTAAACATGAACTTAAAATGCTTGATATTTTGAACATTTTGGGTGACAAGGGGACGCTAAGTATATGCCTGCCATTGGTGTGTAATTTTTTTCAGAAGATCTGCCTATTAATATAAATTTGTATTCAAATAAAAAAACTGTCATCTCTGCAATAGAGGTGATTCAATGTGGACTACATTAAAAAAATTACAAATTTTGATGTATAGTGTTTGGGGGCAGATCAAAATCTGTTTAAAATTTTCCAAAATATCTATAGAGACCTTCCAATCGTAACGACCTTATTTCTGGAAACCAAGAGGGGTCTTTTTAGCAAGGTTCTACTTTATAATAAATATTGCTGAATCTTTTGTTCTGGTTTAGGTGAAGGGTCAGCAGTTGTAGTTATGATCCTTTCACGGTTACTCCCAATTTTTCTGAAGCCCTGCTAAAGTTATACTTTCAGGCGATTCCTTCGCCTCATGCAAACGAAGCTTAACCAATTCTAGAAAATTACTTCAAAGAGATAATGCACCACATTCTTGCGCATTCGGTTTAATGATATTTTTGCATGAGAACTACTTCTTCTTACTAGGCATTACCAACACACTTATTTACTCCCTGTTTTTATTAACATTTGTTGCAAATGAAATACTATAATTTATAGATACAATATAAGTTTATGTTCAGCTTAAATGAAAAATAAGATAATTTTCTGTAACATAAGTACAAAACTTGTGTGATACATGACATATTTGGGAAACAACTGAACATGTCGTACATGGACTGATTTTTCAAAAAGTGTGAAGGAACCGCAAATAGACTACAGTGAAACCTCTTCGTATCGAATCCAGATGGATTGAAAGTCTGCATCCATTAAACATATTCAGTGATCCCATTTTTGATTTATCTGCATTTCATGACCATATGCACTGAAAGTCCACATGTATTGAAATTTTGGTCAGTCCCCTGAAGAACGATGAATAGAGAATCCACTGTATACATGTGATGGTATTGTGTTCATGTGGACAAAACTAGTTACACCCTCAGACTCATTTGTCTGATTTCATTTATGATGTGGAGTTAGTAGCATCTGTCTGGAATGCCAGATTGTCTGGGATGATTTCTACTATCAGCATCTGCTTGATTTCCATTCAAAAATACTTGCTCTAATAGACTGAGGTGATACAGTGGTAACACAGTACACTCTTATTCAAGAGAACCTGTCTTTCATTCCTGGCCTGGCCAACATGATTTGTGCTTTCCATGGTTTTCTGATATTCCAGGCAAATGCTGGGATGGGCCCATGGCAGATTCTTCCATTCTTCTTGACTTTGTGACAGCTGGTTACATTTATAATAACCCTGCTGCAGACAATACATTAATTCTTCCATAAATATTGTTTTGCATGTGTGTGCGAGGATGGTAGTTCAGTGCAAGACCGGGAGATATGCTTGCCAGTGCAGATCGGGAGATGGTGCGGCAGAAGGAGGTGTACAGACGAGAGCTGGAGGCGCGGCGCAAGCGCCACTACCTAGAGAAGGAGGAGGAGTGCAAGCTGCGGGAGATAGTCAAGCGGCGGGAGCGCAGCCGCAGTCAGGAGCGCAAGAAGCGGCGCGTCGAGGAGGGCGAGGAAGAGGATGACGAGATGGAGGATAAGGACAAGGAGGGTGCCCAGAACCTTGGCGGTACATTCACTTTCTCTATACTTGCATGTCAAGTACTTATTTAGTATCAGTTTTTTCATAGGTACGTTTGAATTGTTAAGGTTTCCATCTGGCTGGCGCATGAAGTGCATTGCAAACATTTTGTAAAAAAAAAACATGATAAAAAAATTATTGGCTATTTTGTAGTGATGTCTAAACCTGAAGTTTCAAGTTCTCATTTCAGCTCTGCGGATTTTATTGTTTGGACATGGAAATGGCTTAAACTGGTGTTTTTGTAAACAGTTTTAGTTGCTAAATTTTCTATACAGAAACTTTAGAGTTGTCTAGACACGTATAATTTCCTTTATTTTTATTACTGTCTCATAAAAATATAGGATGACCGCATAGAAGTCATGTTGAGGTGAGTTGCCAACAGAAAGACTGCAGGTCAAGTGAGAAAGAGTCTACCTTACAGATCACATGTTTCAAGGCCACGAGCGTGCGTGCAAAATAGCTGCAGCCAGGTGGAACCCTTTATTGTAAAGGGTCTGTGTGACTGCGGTTGCCAAGGCTTGGTTCATTGTTGTGGCAAGTAATCCACTCGGTTCCAACTTCAGTATCAGTCATAATTTTACCACACAATTCATCATTAGGTGGTCAGGAGGTTCTGTTGTCGTCAGTAACTTTGCAATGTGAATTGAAACTTGAGTTTTACCGTTACATATTTAGCTATGGCTTAACATTAAGGGGAGTGTAATTTTCAGAAAGCTGAACATTTGAAGTAAAGGTGACAAGTAGGCCGCTAGGCTACCAATACTGTATAAAATGACAGAAGCACAAATACTCACAGCCTAGTACTTGTCAACAGGCACACACACGAAGAACTACACATTTTTCATGCAGCTGCCCTGTAAGTTTTTTCAGTTGTGTGAAGTGTGACCTGTGTGAATCAACTGACTATGACATATATATATATATATATATGCATGTGAATGGTGTGTGTTTGCTGCTATTCAGAAGAGAAGAAAGAGGGGCTAGAGGAAGGCAGCATCGCCAGCCAGTTGGTGGTGGTGTCCAGCGAGTCGGAGCTAGATGACACGGAACCGGGGGCTGAGGCCAAAGAGCGGAGCGATGGCGAGGTGGACGGAGCTCAGGAGAACTCCAGTGCAGGGGAGGACGACGATGATGAGGAGGCGGAGGAGGAAGAGGATGATGAGGACGATGACGACAGTTCCACCAGCTCTGATACGGATGAGGACGACAGGGGTCAGTAAATGCTTACATTTCTGTAATCACTATTCACTGTGTTTTCTGTGATTCTTTTATAGCATTGGCAGTCATTTTTAAGGTGAGTAATGATGCAGCATGTTTGTAGGTCAAGTTTTGCAGAAATCATATTTTAAATATATGTTAGTATTATAGGTGAATGACGAATTTAGACTTAGCATTGTTTCTTTTATCCTTTCCATTGTGAATATGTTAATAATGGAAAAATGACTTGAGCCTATTCTGAAATGGATTTTTAAAAATTTTAATTATAAATGGTTGTTTGGTGTAAACTGCCATTCCTAATATGATAGTGAGATGCTGTAGTAAGTAGTATACATGTGGCAATTTGAACAAGACAGTGATAGTGGTGTGTGTATGTCTACAGACACAGATGTGTCGGAAGGACGGCACTCCGATGAGCAGCACTTCCACAGCCATGTGAGGTCACCTTCACGCTCCGTGTCGACAGAGCATAGTGACGAGGACATGCCCCTCATCAAGGTGAAGAAGGACCGTCAAGTGGCCGACGATGACGAAGACATGGTGAAGAAGCAAGGCCCTCCCAGTCCACCCAGGCCCCCAGATGCTCACCTGAATGAGAAGCAGGCCATGCTGCCACCGTACCTGCCAGCCATTCAGGGATGTCGTAGTGTGGATGAGTTCCAATGCCTCAACAGGTTTGTGCCCATCTGTAGCAGAGTAAAATGATTTTGTTGTTCACAGTATAATAAGTTCATTATAGAGTTGTTCCTTTAAAGGCTATGTTTACTGTAAATATTGATTTACAGTTTGGTTTTGTTTTCAATTTTCTTGTAATGTTTATATTTGTTACATAATTTATTTTATCGCCCCAAGTAATTTATTTTCATTTGCATTAACGTAATACTGATTGGTAATTGTAAACCTCACATCCATTTTCAATGTATAGGATTTTCAGAAATTAATTTAACCTTAAAATTTAAAATTGGTTTTTCAAAGACATTTTTATGATGTCATTTGTTTTAAAAAAAAATTTCTCGTGTTTTTTGTTTTGTGATTTTTCAGTTTTTTTCCCTTTGTTTTTCCAGAAGTTAGTCAAGTTTTTTGTGTTATCAAATGGTTCAAGTGGGACTTTTGATTAAGGTGGCTGTGATATAATTTCTCCAGGATTGAATCTGGTCAATCCCTGGCGCCAGCCTAAATGTAATTAATTTTAGCACCAGAAGTGAGTTAAATTGATAGGAACGCCAGGCCACGTTTGAGAAGAGGGTGCAGGCATTATGGTAGGATTATTTTAGTGGTTCCAGACGCCGCTGACGAGGCGCCATATTAGTGAGGGTGACGCCAACTAAAATCAAGGGGACACCCATCCTTGTTTGGTGCTGGAGGGGCATATAATAGTCTATAAAGCATTTTTATGGATAGTTTGGAAAGTCTACTTAACTTTTCAACAGTTTTCTGAATATGTTAATTTTGATTATTAATGGTGTGATAGGATCCAGTGGTCCGACGCTTTACGGAGGTGAGTAAGTGCCGGAGCAATGCAATGTTTTATTAACCCTGAGAACTTTTTGAAACAGATACATTATTATTTGAAATAAGAAATTTAAATATTTATTTGAGTAGTCGAAACGAATGACATTCTTTTCATGAAGTAGTGAAGTTAAGCTTTGATTCAGACATGTGATAATTAAAGACAGCTGTAATCAGTAACACTATCATTTTGAAGAGAGAGAAAGGAGCACTACAACTTTTCTTTAATTTTTCTCTTACCAACTTAAACAAATTTTGTAAGGATGGTGGTTATTTGAAGCAATTAAACTCCTAATCAAGTTTTAACATAAATTTTACAGATTTTGGATTTTCCCGGTTGAGAATCAGCATCTTCCATTTGCACTTAATATAATTCTATTTTCTAACTAACATTTTCATTTAATAAAATCTGAATAAAATTCACCACCCTTCATTTCTTTTCAGTAGCTGAAGTAGAGAGTTGGAATTATTTCAGAATATTTTATTCTGTTTTGTCCAGTGTTTTTCATGTACGATGATAATTTATGAGGGTTTATCTGTCTTTTTAAAGTGTAAATGTCACAACCTATCTTCAGTCACAACAAATACCAATCTGGCCACCCAAACACTAACAACACCAACACCAAACTCCTACATACTACCTACATAACTAGAACAGGAACTGTGATATGGTAGCCTTTCATGTGAAATCAAAGTGCGACTTTTGTACATTATTCAACAGCCTAACAGCATGGGGCAAATGCATCACTTCTTTGTCATTTGAAAATGTACACTATTATAATTTGCTTAGTGTTTTGTTTTCAGATTGTTTATTATTAATTCTGTTATAATTAAACAAAAACTGTTTGTACTACACTTATTTCCCGTATTAGACACTCACTTAATTATTTCTGAAAATGAATATTTCTCTGTGAATGATTTTATTGTTAATAGTGTGTTACTTTTACCATTCTTATAATACAAAATACTCTTGGAATTTGTAAACACTTAAAGTAAATCCTCACCTGATTGTAATTGAAGTATAGAATGTTAATTTACATAAGCTTAGTGCAAAGACTGTTTCACAAAACAACTGTGGGCTATACATAGAAATTTTGACTGTGCAGGATTGAAGAAGGAACCTATGGTGTTGTCTACCGGGCTAAAGACCTGCGAACGCAGGAGGTGGTTGCACTTAAAAGACTGAAGATGGAGAAGGAAAAGGAAGGCTTTCCAATCACTTCACTGCGGGAAATAAACACCTTGCTCAAGGTCAGTCAGGCTCCTTTTTGTAATATCCTCATAATTCTTTTTTGCCATCACTCATCTTTAAATGCTTGAAAACTGAAAATAAGTATGATACATTTACAGTTGTCTGAAACATGTGTATAATGTGGCCCCTAAATCTGACCTGCAATGTGTGGTTGCAGGCATTTTTATTTTTCCACTTTTTACGTAAACAATAGACACGAAAGGTAATTAATTGTGAGGTGCAGATATTTGTTGTTTATAACCTAAAAGCACGTGACTCGACTTGCACGTTCAGTAGCTCGATGTCTGCTGTAAAAAACTCGAGTTAATTGCAAAGTGTAAATTGTATGAATGTAAAAAAATTGTGTACGTCACAGTACAAATGTATAGTTTTTAAATTTAATGTTTATCAACAAGAATGAGCCAACAAAAATGTAAGCACATAATAGAAGAATAAGTACTGTAGTTATGCTGTTTTGTTTTATATGCATGTGGAATGAAATGAATGGAGTATTGGAAAAGTAGTGATCAGTATAGTTTTGTTGTCATGTTGTGCAAGTTATGCAGAATGCTTCCTGCCGTTGTGATGGAGTTAGGTTATGAAGTAGTCGGGAATGTGGTTTTTCAGGCTCAGCATGCCAATATTGTTACGGTGAGAGAGATAGTGGTTGGTAGCAATATGGATAAGATATACATAGTGATGGACTATGTGGAACATGACCTGAAATCTCTCATGGAAACCATGAAGTCCAAGAAGCAGGTCTTCATTCCCGGTGAGTTGTGCCATTGTCCACGCTTTGTTTAGAAATGTTACTCTGAATGTATTCGTACAATAGTACTACTTCAGTAATAAAGAAGTGATAAAACAGGCTGCCACATGAATGGTCACTTTTCAGTCCACAATTTCTTTATTAAAAAGAGACAAAATATTTAAATAATAATTTTTTGTATTTATTATTGACTGGGGGCTGCGATCAATCCGAGGGTACTTTTCTGAATATGTTGGTGTTCTGGGCCACATGAATACTTGTTTTCTTGTAATCATTCCTTGTAGTTCAGAGGACACTGCATGTTACAGACATGCAGGGAATATCACCAGTACTCACAGTGTGGTACTCGTGGATACACACACACATGCGCACACACACACACACACACACACACACACACACATTTTCCCACGCAGATGCGCAATCGCTAAGTTTTGCTAGCTAGGCCAGCTATGTCAGGCAGCAATTGATGTTACATCATTGTGTGCCACCACTCGCCGCCTGATGAACCTGGTCTGGGTAGCAAAGTGTCACGACCACACTTATTCAAGAGTGGCATGTGTTTTTATGGGTTTTTTGTGTGTTGTGTGTGTTGCATGTTGTATTGTGCTGCATTCCATATATTGTGTTGTATTCCACATGTTGCATTGCATTGAATGTGTTGCATGTATTGTGTTGTGTGATGACGTAATGCAGTGTGTGGTGTTTGGCAGGTGAGGTGAAGTGTCTGATGCAGCAGCTGTTGCGAGCTGTTGCCCACCTCCATGACAACTGGATCCTCCACCGGGACCTCAAGACCTCAAACCTGCTGCTCAGCCACAAAGGTATCCTCAAAGTGGGAGACTTTGGGCTGGCACGTGAGTATGGCTCACCCCTCAAGCACTACACACCCATCGTAGTCACCTTGTGGTACCGTGCCCCAGAGCTGCTGCTCTGCTCCAAGGTGAGTCATTAATGCTGTCCACACAGACCTTAGTGTCGTGGTGGTTAGCTGTCCTGAGGTATAATAAAACATGATTATCAGTTATGAGTGGGAACTATTTTACACCAAAACTATTTTACACCAAATTCAACCTCAAAACTTGTGGTGAAGCTAATTATGTATGAGGGAGGGTTACTGTAATAGTTTTCAGTGTGTTTGTTGTGTGTGTGTGTTTGTGTTTTTTTTTGTGTGCGTGTATGTGANGAGAGAGAGAGAGAGAGAGAGAGAGAGAGAGCGAGAGAGAGAGAGGTGAGTATGGAATAGTACCAGAATGAAATAATGGGGAGAACAGGCAATCCTCAAGAAAACTATCCGACCAGTGGCATCGTCTGTCACGATTACCACATGCGAAAATTCAGGAGTGACTCAACTGGGAATCGAACCTGGTTCGCCTAGGGGGAGGCGAGTAGTCTAACCATTTCACCACTGCGGTCGCTTTAGGGTGGAATATTGTAATAGTTGCTGCAAAAAACCTAACAAAACATACGCACTTCAGACTTTTAGTTTGTTTGTGGTACACACAGCTTTGAGTGACACTGCTCTCCCAGAAAATAATGTTTACTCCAAAAAATTTTAAAAACAATCTTACAAATACTTACATGCATGCCTTGAATGCCACTCACACATAGCGTTGATTGAGAGGAGGGATGTCCACAACAAAACCAATGTAAATTTTTTAAACACTTTACATAAAAAGATTTTTTATTGAGTATATTTATTTAGCTTGTTTATACACACACGAAGGGATTGCAGGAATGATATTAGGTCCCTTGGAATGATTACTACATCATTCTTCCCCTCTAGAACATTCTTAACACACTAAATGTGCACGAGAGCTCTCTCCCACCAGCAACTCCCTTCGTTTCAGAAGTGCACCTATTTCCAGTTCCACATAATCTTTAACAAATAATTTACATTAATTTTAAGTGCTTCTTGTTCAGTATTATTTTTATCATCTGCTTGTCATCTGTCACAATATTCCATTATTTTTCACATTGTTTTAAAGGTTTGTAATTGTAAGATTCTGTCATGTTTTGACGCTATTTGCCTCCCTGTGAGACACACGGAGGGTCATAGAGTATGGGTTACCTTTACCAGGCACAAACTATGGGTGCCTTGGCTGTCAAATAGGGGGTGAACAATAACTTGGTCTCTCAGTGATTATTTTAAAAGTCTATATTTGGCAATAACAATACAAACATACACTTGCACTGCGAGGCTGTTCCCTGTAAGTTATGAGCCTTAAGGGTGGATTAATGTACTCGTGCTTCTGATGTTGTGGGGGAACGCTAGGCGTTGGGGAAGGTGCCTTGAGTGACGATACTAGTACTTAGCTGTTTCTGTAGTTCTGGGTGAGCTGTCTCCGGTGGCTGGCTGTGGAAGCTGCATCTGCGTGGCCACCATACGACCGTTGCATCTAGGCGCTGACTTCCCACCACTTGTCTCCCGGCACGGACTTCGACCGTCCTCCCTCTCTCTGCGCGGCGATCCAACTCACTGTCCTCTCGGCATGACGCCCCTCGTTGAGGCCACCACTCGACTCCCGCTCTCAGTGTCGCATGACTAACTAACTTCGCGTCCCGTTGTGATGCTCCTTGCAAGCCCCCACCCGACCACCGCCTCTCGGCCCGTGTTGCAACTGTCTTCCGCCTTGTGGCAAGGCCGCCAAACAACTAACTCTCTTATCGGCGTGTTTCGACTCTTAACTCCCTCTCCCCGTGAAATTCAAGTCGAACTCCGTCGGCGTTTCTCACGGGTCTCCTCGAAAGGAGAAGGGGGGGGGGGATTCCGTCAAACACCGCCCGCCTAATCTTCTTATTCGGGCATCTCGGCGCCAATTACAGACCCCGTCAGCATTTCAAATGTGTCTCACTCGTTGGGTAGTGGAAAGGGGGGGTGGCGGCGATACTGCTACACACCATCAGCCCTTCCCATGCATCTAACTAGAGGTGCGTCGGCGAAACTCAAGCCGCCTCTGCATTACCTCTGCATTTTTTTCCCCCAAGTGTACATTTTCTCACGGGTCTTTCTCGGGGAGGAGAGGGGGCGGGACCGCGGCGATTCCGCTCTTCACCGTCAGCCTTTTCTCACTTATCTTGCCTCTAGGTGCCTCTGTGGCGCTTCCAGACGCCGCCCGCCTTCCCACATATCTCATTCAGGGTGCGCCTGCGATATTCTAGCCGCCACCCGCCTTCCCACGTGTCTCGATTGTTTGTCAGTTTCCGGGCCGGTCGGCCTCGCGGCACGTCTGCTGGGGCCCTAGATTGGGGATGCGGGTTTAAGATGGCGGGGGTGTGACAGCGGCGCTTCAGAATACTAACAATATGTGGCATGCGTCAGTTTTGAAAAACTGGCAACTCTGAAGGAAGTGTGGCTGGCCATTTACGGCAGCACACGTGGTGTCCAGGCAGTGAGGGAGGCTTCACCTCTGCTCCTTCTAACAGGAAATATATTATATAAGTGCAGTCAGCATGATTTATTGGAATCTGACATTTTTATTGTAAATTAAATTGGATGGCAACAAATGCATACAGTGAATTCTCGTTGTTGAGTTCCCGTTTATGTTGATTTCCTGCATCAGTTGATTTTTTTGGATGGTCCCACCAAATATCCTATATAAACAATGTTAAAAAAAACCTGCATGCTACGACCCTTAAATCATTAATTTACCCGCATCCATCGATCAGATATTCTGTCCAAAAACCAAAATATATTCGGAACAATTTTTTTATCTGTGAAATAACTATCTTAAAGCTGGTACTACCAAAATTCAGTAGCGCCAAGAGCAGCTAAACAGATACGTCCTAACCTGAAATGCTAGTGTGCACAACTATTTGTCATGAAATGTTGCAGTTGTTAACAACCACGTAATGTATTTTTGATAATTCAATCACTATTTGTTTTGTATTACTCATGTCGAAAAACAAGTAAAACATAATAATTGCAGGCTCGTCTTTGTTTCAAGTCAGGACACGAAAATTCGCGCAAATAAAACACGTATTCATAATTGATGTGGTACGGACCAGAACAAAACATTAATAATGGACGGAATGGATTTGAACTTTACTCTGGTTCCACAAAGGAAACGTAATAATTTTTAGGCGAGTATGGAAAATAACCATGTAAATTACAATCATTAAAGGGGCCCAGTATGTTTTCATGGACTAATTCTGTTAAGATAAAATTACGCCAGTAACTTTTTTTAAGAGTAATGCAGTGATATCAACTGTCACACAAGATGGCGAGTGTTGTCAACTTAGCAGACTTTCAGTTTAATTTGGCAAAGTTTAAAACATTTAGCGGACAAATATACATTTTAGTGGACAACAGAATTTTTAGCGGAGTAAAATATAATTTCAAAAAATTGGATTTTTACATGTCAAACTCAAAAAACTGTGTTAAATTTGCCTCCAAAATAGAGTAAAAAATATAAAATGCAGCATTATTAAGATAAAACTACGTACTTTAAATTTAAATGTAATTTTTAGCATGTTACTATTTTAAATCATAGTTTTTATAAATTTTGTTTTATTTTTTTCCATTTTTTGTACATTTGGCACAAATTTAATGAATTTTATGTAAACATTTGGCAGATTTTCGAAATTGGAGTTGAGGTTATGATTTACTGTTTGAGGAGGAGAGTGAGTGGTCCACATGTTGAGTTTTCCCGCATGCTGAGTTTTTTTCAGTAGGTCCCATGAAAAACGAATAATAGAGGTTACACTGTATTGAGTATTAGCAAGTCCATGCAACGTTACCGGAGCACCAAACAAGTAAGTGACTTGTGGAGGAAAGCATCGCCCTGCCGTAGAGAGGGAAAGGCGATCTTCCTGCTCCAAAGCTGGATTCTGAGGTTTTTCGTCAGCAGCATAGAGGGCACTTGTGCAGTAGGTACAGAATCCGGTGGTCCAGACCTCTTGGAGGACTGTGGGGTACTGTTATCTCAGCTGGTATTATATAAGTCAATTAAATATTTGTTGCAATGATACAGTGGAATATCGGCATGGTACATCATTAAGAAGCAAGACCGCAGCCATAGAAAATTAGCAAGTTCCAATTTAAGATTTCAGAAACAAGCACATCCGGTCATGTGCATGGCCGTAGAGACCTGAAAAAATAGTATTTGCATTAAGACGAAAAATAACGAGAATTTGAGCATTTTAGTTTGTATGAAGGGTTTTTTCCCGTTTTACTTCAAATAAAGCTATTTTGAAAATTCACACAGACATTTACTTGCAACTAAACCAATATTCACAGAATGATTGTTACAAAAATGCACGCCAACACGCAATGAATGTTTATATCACGTTTTGTGATTGAGGTTAGTAATACTCCTCGTACTGTTTATCAAACGTCCGCCGTCTGAAGGTAGCGGGAATTATTACAAGGCCTTGACGACCATAGAATACACGCGGCTAGAGAATATTTGTCAGCAAACGTAAATTAGCGCATGAGTTAAGATGAAAATTTAGCAAATGCTATAACGCGAATTTTTACATAAAAAATGAAAAATGACTATTTTTGAGAATGAATATTTTATGTCACATTGTTGCTTCTTACGACATATTTGATGTGTTTTAGCATATTCGAATATGAATGCATGCAGAGTTGGCCGGTAGATTTCTTCGATATATCACCATAAACAAAAACGTGTTGTACTTTCCATAACTTTTGCTTACGGCCATAAATAACATGAGTGCAAGTGATGATGCATCGCTTTGAGTGAACAGTCTAGTGCACGGTCCTGCATAAGTTTTTTTGTTCACCAGGAAACCCCACCATTGTTGTGTTCACGTCTACCACACACCACGTTATCTATGGAATTTGCACCAACTAGCTCCTCGAGTTTGTTTACATTTTAGCATAGTCATGTTTTATCCAACAATTATTTATTTTTTACAAAGCGGCGCGGCGGTCAAAAATGTGTTTATATGCATTTCCTTATGTAGAATATATTTGTAAATTGTATTATCATGTATTTTTATCTTGTATTCTTCCAGCTAACTGTATTTTTATCATAAATATTCTCTGTAAATATGTGCGGTAAAAGAATACGCGTTTTGAACAAACTAAAGTTTTGTAAGCGGGCCTAACGAAAAAATCTGTCGTTGAACGTTATAGTTTAAAAACATAAAGGTAGATATCTCGAAAAAAAATTTATGTTCTTACAAGGCACTTTTAGTGATTTTATAATTGTGTATAAATTGTTTACATTATTCTCTTCATGAAACAATTTTCCCTTTCCAGTGCATGGTGACCGTTGTTCAAGGTGTCAGACAGAATACAAAATCTTAAGTAAGAAAATGTGAAATTGTTTTCAATGTTGTCTGTTGATAAATGTAACTAGTGGTTTTGTGTTGAAAACGTGACTGTATGTTTCTCTTTGAGGGTTAGGTATTTTTTTTGCAAGGAAATTAAAAATTGTTAAAAAAAACACGGTTTTTCAATAGTAATAACACTGCCAATTTCAGGTTTTATGAATAAAATGACATATCTCAAATTAGTTATGTCTTTATAAAGAGCACATGATAAATTTGAACAATTCTCATGCAGAAACCTGAATTTTTGTAGCAAGAAAATAACAGCTATTTTTGACCAAAATAATACCTATTTTTAAAAAAAATAACACCTACTTTTTTATTCTGTAGATGGGTGGTTTATTATGAGCCAATACAAAACAAATATAATACTATTGCCTATTTATTGACTGTTTGAATGTATAATGAGCTAGTCAAGCATAACTCTTCTAAACAATACTCAGTAGCCAATATTACTAGTACTGGGGTGCGAGCTGTGTGCCGCAGCCAGTATGGACGTCACAGATTTCCCCCTTGTGAATAACATGAAGTTTTCGTAAAGTCTCTTCCATCGTGTTTAGGAATACTCAACACCCATTGACATGTGGTCAGTGGGCTGCATCTTTGGTGAACTACTTACGATGGAAGCCCTGTTCCCTGGGAAGTCAGATGTGGACCAGTTGAACAGAATATTTAAGGTATAATTTCAAATAATTGCTGTATGTTCTTATTTTATGTAAGTTACTGTGTTGCATTAGTAGTTATCATTTTATGGTATAGGCTTCTTTTTATTGGAAAATTGTTGTCTACCTATGTGGTTTAACCAGAGTTGACAGTGCTACAGATCATGGGTTTCATTCACAGGCAAAGCACGGAGAACTGTTTTAAATATAAATAAGGATTGGTTCAGTTTGAAAACCATCCTCCTATTAGATGAAGAGCATGAAAGTAATATATTAATGATCTCCACTAATGAATAAAACAGAAATTACAGTGTTGGGAGTTAGGAAACAGAATTGTATTGGGTCAGGAAAATTTAAATATTGACATTATATAATCGTGATACAATATTTGGTCATAGTTTGTGATGTTTAGACCTTGGCTCCCTGTTCTTGGATGTCTTATTTAATTGGAACTATACCCATAGTCGGAGAGTGACCACACCCCCTGTACTCGGCCAATAATGGAGGTTTTGAGTACACCCTTAATTACATTGTGTGGGGTGGACCCCAGCCGGTCAGCATCATTGAGAAAGCACATAACCAATAACAGCCTAGGTATCCACATTTTGATTTTCAGTACATCTTGCTACTGCCAAGACATTGTGCCACCGTCATGAGAGACTGTATTACAAATGGTGAGACATGACTGCATGTGTGTGTGGCACATTTGATAAGGGTCAGAATGGCGATCCACCAGCATCGCAGGTTGAACTCGCACTCTAGTCAGTGTAATGTTGTAGCATGCTTACTGGCAGTTATGTTTCTGTGCTTGTGTGGTAAGAAGGCTGAGCTGATAATGTTCTGACACCCACTCATGGCATCACTCATGATTGTTATGAACATTACTCAAGTCGTTCAAATTCAATTATATTTGGGATCTTCGATTGCCTTCCACCTTTGTGAACAGCAGGACACAGATCCGAAAATTCGACATTAATGATTTTGCATTAGTCATGGTAGTTCCAGACAGAATTTCACATAACTCTTTCGGTATTGCTAAGTAGGCACCATGCAGTTATGTACACCCTAAAAGCATTGCTGCCTAATAATGACAATTGGTCAAGTCTGGGTTCATTTGAGTTTAGGTTGGGTCCCATGACATTCTGTCCCCTTCAGACTTCCTGATATTTAGGTGTCTTGTCCAGAACCAAAAATTGAAACCTAGATTTTGAGGAAATAATACTCAAGAAATTTTACTGGATATTAATTTTTTTTAAAATCTATATAGTGTATAAATTTAAGATATCAAATGTAAAATACTGGTAGCAAAAATGATTGTTTTATTTGTAGTAGTTTCATTTTGGTGGAACTTCTGTTAAATATGTAAATTTAAATCTTCAACACAGTTATTCTCTTCAGGAATGGTAAAACATCCCTTTTCTTAAGAGTCTAGAAAAAATCTGGAATGTAGGAAGTTTTAAAAAAAATTAATATTGTAAAATGGCTTTGTGTAGGAGATAAACGGTGCCCAAAAATATAAGTGTAGGATACAGGAAAGTGTGAAATGAGGAAGTATAAAAAAAATAGCACTGTAGTTGACATGTGTGTTTGAAGAGTAGCATTGTAGCAGCATGTGTTGGTGTGTGTAGGATCTGGGCACGCCCAATGAGAAGGTGTGGCCTGGCTATAGCAAGCTCCCAGCTGTCCAGAAGATGACCTTCACAGAGTACCCGGTGAACCAGCTGCGGCAGCGCTTCGGCACCACCATGATCACAGATACCGGAATGGAGTTGATGAACCGCTTCCTGATGTACGACCCGAGTCAGCGTATAACAGCCGAGGAAGCACTGAAGCACGAGTACTTCCGCGAGGCTCCGCTGCCCATAGACCCGGCTATGTTCCCCACGTGGCCAGCCAAGAGCGAGCTGGGGCACCGTAAGGCAGCTGCCGCCAGTCCCAAGCCGCCCCCGGGAGGAGCCGAGTACAAGCAGCTGGTAATGTATCCTGTCCATCCTTTTGCTGATTTCATCTGTGCATGTTTCAGTTCAACATGGTTTTTTTAAAATCACTCCAAACAACTGTTGGTATGGTTCTTTACTACAGGCCGTAGCAGATTCTTACCCATTTTTCTGCCCCTCTGAGTAACTTGTTCCTTCTCTAAAGCCCTTGCTGTTGATGAGAAGTTACCTACCTACCTATCTTCCATAGTAATGACTAGAGACATGCATTTGTGGTTTTATTTTGTGTCACATAGTGGTGTTATTTTTAGCCAAAAGGGATGTTATTTTCAGCAAAAAGTGATGTTATTTTCCATAGAAAGTGGTGTGATTTTCACGAGTAACATTTTTTTTTCCCCACAAATTAAAAATTTTACATTATCAAAATTAAAAAAATTATTTGTTTTCGTTGTTTACAGCTATTTATACAATCCAGTCATATAAATAAATAAATATGAAACCTATGAAATTGTATGAAAATAGACAATATAGCAACATATTATAATGCAAGTACATAAATGCATTTAGACATTCTTCAATTTAAAAATTTAATACCACTGCCTTAATACCACAACACCAAAAAAAAATTCCTGTACAAATTACACGCTCAGTGTGATGCAACAACTTTTATAAGTTTCAAATTAACCATAATTAAAAAAAAATTGTTGAATGTTGCTGTGTAAGGTTTATGAACATTTAGTGATGTTCAAAATAAAAGGTGGACATTGTTTCCAGATTAGACTTGCTCAGGTTTCACCTTCTGTCTGACAGAACACTATTGTAAACTGAGAGAAACATCTTAGAATCAACATTTGAACAAGGAAGTCAAATAGCCTCACTGCACTTGACAGCAAAATTAGGATGTGAAATTTTTACAATGGTCAGTACCTTTACAATGTTACATTCACAACTTTCCGACACTTGTTGATTCAGATTATTGTACAAATATCTGAAACCATTACTTAGTTCTTCAGTACTTGCACTGTAAAGGTTCTTCAAACGCCGTAACTTTGACACTGTGTTGGGGCCTATCTCTGCTGACATAATACACTTTGGGTCAAGAACTTTAAGGATGTCATAATTCTGCTTGCATGGATCTGCTGCCATCATAGAGATGAGTGTGTCAGAAGAATGCAATACAGATTTTTTTAGAGTTATTTTAACAGATGCACTAGTAGCAACACTCATGCTACCAAGGATTTTTTCTGTTTCATCGAAATATATACCCTGAATATCATTATCAAACCCGTGCTTTAGGTTGTTCAGTTCTCTGTTTAAAAAAGTGAGCAGTTGGGTATGAAGCTGCTTCTACATTTTTTTATCCCATTCACAAGATGTTTGCCATGATCTCTATTCTCTGACAAATGTTGCCTGGCAGTGTATGACTTCAATGTCTTTTGAGGACAGTGAACGCAAATAATCCACTCCTGCAGTTTGTGTTGCTTTGAGATCTTCAGTACGAGCAAAATTAATAATGTCATGAAAATGGTCAGCAATATATAAAACACTCTTGAACCATGCATTCCAATGTGTGACAACAGACAAGTGCTTTCGTTTTCTAGTATTGATGAAAACGTGTGTGATGTTAGGAATAGTACTGTTCACCTCTTGAAGCTCCTTCGCCCATATCTTGCCCATAATGTTAAGCTTGTGGGCATAACACTGAACATGAATAAGATCGTCACCAACAATAACTTGTAGAGTATTTGCATGGTCATGCATGCAGTAGATTTGGTCGTCAAACTCTTGATTAGGGATGGGTCGAATAACCAAAAATGTTGATTCCGGTTCCGGTGCCGATTCTACAATTTAAATATCGGTTCCAGGATTCGGTTCTATGTATTTTGAATACGTGCCTTTTGCTTGCAACTTTATTAAACCAATGCAGGTAAAATTCATTAAATGTTTTATTTAACTGTTATATGGAAGAATTGAACAATAACAAATTGTGAAAATAAGTTTTAATGTATACAGATAAACTTGTTGTATTAAATTTATTTAATGCTAGTAAATATGTAAAAAATTACTCTTTTTTTTACATTAATATGTGGTGATTGTGATATGTTTGGAAAATACTTTAATTAAATAACTCATGGCCCTCAAACCAAAACATTGTAGCATGCTGTAAGATAAAGGTAATCTACAAAGGTTTGTTAAAAGAAGGTCAACAGCTGTGGTGGGCCAGATTTCTTATTTTTTTTGCTTCTTTTATGGTGTCTGGGCAGCCTTTTTTTTTTTGCATCTTTTACACAGTGACTCACTGGTTTTTTTTGCCGCGCTGGAATGTGACACCTTGAATAAAAAAAGTCTCTTCCTCTCTTACACACGGCCTGCGGCCATCCTACCAAACAAAGAAGGCTTGGAGGAATGTATCGATTGATCGGCTAGCAGCGTTGTTTACGGCGGAGGGCTGAGAGTTAAGAGAGAGAGAGAAGGGAGAGGAGTGTTGATGTAAGAGCGAGAGATGAGATAACAGACTAATCCCATACACTTCCCTCCAAACATCACCGAACAGTTTACGACTACCACTCCTTAATTGTTTTTCCGTGTAAAGCACGCACCCCAGAAATATTTTCCTTTATGTTGGGGAAAAAGGGCGCGCTATAGATGAGTAGTTATTTTTGTAACAACAGAGTTTTGCCCTTGCTGTGTAGAACCAAGAACCGAGTAATTGTTGTTAACCTAAAACCGGTTCCCAGTCAAACCTCAAGAACCGGTATAAATTGGAACCGAAGATCCGAACCGACCCATCCCTACTCTTGATATTTTCGTACTTTATCTGATACATTTTTAAAGATTTCAAGATGGCACTGACACAATTTATTTTGTGCTGCTTCAAGAAAATGTATTCCAGACAAAAATAATTCTGGTTTTCCTTCATCATTTAAAGCACTGAACAAAACCACAAACACACAACTCTCTCACTGTCAGTGGTTTCGTCACATAAAATGTCTATTTTTTTGTCCTTAATGGTTCCTTTGACAACTTCTCTGCGAGCATTCATAATAACACTATGTTTTTCCAGAATTGTTCTAGCATGTGGAAGTTCTCTAGAACCTGAACAAGAACAATTTAATATTACTCTCAATTACTGGTTGTAACTGCCTAACTTAAACTAAAATTGTAGCTTTTGCAATACCGTATTGTTCACTTTTATTAAGGCTTATTTCCTATACAAAATCAACACAATTTTTTGTATAATGTTTGAAGGAGGGTAGTATGCATCTGTTCAAATTCCAATAGACCTTTTTCACAGGAACTGAAAAATCTGACGTGTGACGTCGGTTGGGTTGACAATGACGTCACAGTTGGGCAAGTTTTGACGTGTCAGTCAGAGACATGGGTTGATATCACTGGCTGACCGGGCCCCGGCTGGTATACAGTACAAGGCGCGTGGCCTGGCAACTTGGCATAAAGTCAAATGCGGGCTTAGCGGTCCAACTACAGTTTTACCTTTGCTGAGGGTGGCTGCTAACCCAGCTGCTACCGCTGCTGCTGGAGTTGATTGGAGCTGGTGCCCCGACCTGGAGCGGCGGTGCTGCTGCGGTAAGTCCGGGGAGGGCTGCTGGTCCGGCGACACTGGAACCAGGGATTAACAATCCCTAGCGAAACGTGACTGTTTTGGCGGTAGTCGGTAACGATCGGGTGTGGTCGCCTGGCTGTCTTGATCGGGGACTGAAAGAGGGCGTGGGAGGGAGCTGGTAGGTGAGGCCTATCTAGTTGGCGGGCGGCTTGAGCTCATTCCTGGGGGTTTGTGCTGCAAAGTGCAGTTGGGGCTGGTTTGCAACTCCTGTTGGGTTTGGAGGCCGAGCTGCCTTCCTTTCTTGCCACTTAGTACCACTCCTCTGGCTGTGCGGCATAAAGTTAGGTACAAATATTGGCCTCATCAGGGGGAAGCAGGCGATGATGGTCCCTAGCTAGGTGTAGAACAAAAGCCGAAGCAGAGCTATCCCAGAGCCTTACCCTGTTACTCCTACTGGCAACACGAGACGCAGTGGTTGGAGAGGTGGGTTTACTCTGAAAGTCGTACGACAATGTTGGGTGTGGGTTCAAAGGTGGGCAGACCTCCAGAACCAGTTTAAACACTTCCTCCAGCTACAGTTCAGTGCGTTGGACAGAGTGAAGGCTGGGCTGACTGACTAGCCGCCTTGTGGATTGTGTTGCTAGTGGTTTTGGCTCTACCTTACTGCATACCAGGTGCACAGTATGGGTGGCTGTTGAATGGGTGTGTTTATGACGTACATGCATTCTGTTAAGGGAGCCCGCAGTCCTACACTAAGTTCGGTAATGGGTTTGTCAAAGACGCAGTCTCCTGCTTTACCCAGTCGGGCTGAAGTCTACAGAGGATAACAGAGGATAAAATCAGTCACCCTTAGAAACTAGTACGCAGAGGTTTTAGAGAAAACGTATTTCTTCCATTAGGAATAAACACTGTGACCCATACTACTTCCTAACCAACTAAAAACTGATCTGAAGTAAACTACATAAACCAGGTGAAGAGGACTTGGGTCTGACCTGAACAAAGCAGATGCAGCTAGGAGGTAGCTATTACAACTAATGTCCCTAACTATCTCAATGCCATAGTCCAGAAGGGACGTTGGGGGACACTACCAGAAGGGTAGTGTGGTTACCGTTACCACAAGGGTGTTTGGCAGTTCAAGGTGTTCGAAGAATTCGGGGGTAACTGGTGAAGATCTTATAGTGCTTCTGGAAAATCATTATGACGTTTGTATCAGCAGATAGCTCCAGCACACAAGATGGTAGAGCGAGCTGCTGGAGCTGGAGAATTAACTGATGTTCCTCAGAGGTGCAAGCCCTTATATTCTACTTGCCCACGGGCTCGTCAGGAGTGCGGGCAGTAATGAGTTCCACCTCTGGGGGGGAGCTGCGCTCTCTAGTGCCATCCCTCGGCTCATGGCTGAAGTAGGTCGCCCTGTAATGTGGTCTCTGCCGCTGAGCTGGCTTCCTTCACATGTCGGGGAGTTGGTGTGACGTCTGACATCAGGGTGAACAATCTTGGCTGACGTGTCCGTTGGTGCTCCCACAACAAGGGCGTACTTGGAGGCACTCCTAGCAAGTTGTTTCAGTGTTCAAACCGCGCCTGGGGTGATGTGAAGTCATGTCCAGATGAGGCGAAGTCTTGTTTATTATAGTCTGAATAAGCGTCACGCGTCAAGTCATTGGATTGAGGGTTGACTGTATTTTTAAAACAAGGCATATGAAGTTTTTGTTTCCAAAGGGGCAGCGGTGGCGTAGTGGCCAGGGCGCTCGCCTCCCACCACGGCGATCCAGGTTCAATCCCCGGCGTGTTCACTCCCGGATTTTCGCATGTGGGAATCGTGCTGGACGGTACCACTTGCCGGCGGGTTTTCTCGGGGTACTCCCGTTTCCCCGCCCTTGTATTCCAGCGCCGCTCCATTCTAGGGTTTCATTTCTGTCATGCTCTGGGATGACGGTCACCTACGGGTCCCGGCTGGAAAGACTGTCACTCGGAGGGTGTTGCCTTGCCCTGGGTGCACTCCCCACACACCATTATTATTATTTGTTTCCAAAAGTGGTCTTCACTTAAATGCAAAAACAGCTACAGTGAAAGGATACAGCATTAACCAAGCTGCCATTCACATTATATTTCATAAAGATTCTTGTTTTTATATAAGAAAATGTATTATATGCTTAGAAACACCATATTTACCTGTTTATTGTCTGTCTCATATAAGTTGGCCAGATTTTGACAGTCGGTGAGTGGCAACTTGACATATACAAAACCAACAAAGTGCCATTTACAAAATCCTGTATCAGCTGATGCACGAACGTACAAAAGTTAAAATTACATTGGCTATTCTTAGTGCACTGCAGACGCACATTAGACAAGCAGAAAATATGTGATAAGAAAGAGTTCCTAGATTAATTAGTACATTTTATTTTTAAGAGGTCACAAAACAATGGCTGTTAGTTTTACAAACTAAACTTTGTGATAATGTAGTAATGTATAGGTGTTCAAAATGAAATACACAACAATACAATCCGTATCCAATTTTAACGCAACTTCAAAAACCCTTTTCACGTTGTATCACGCCTCTCCAACCATGCTTTTCATATGTGCTTGATAATAATTCCAAAAGCATACAGAAATATTGTATGATATTGTTGAATTTTTTTTCTAATAATTTAATGAAATATATTTCAAATTCGTGTCGTTCCGAGCTAGTAATAGAACAACATTGAAGTTTTAAAAAGACACTATCTATTGAGCAATTGAAACAGCTCTCACCTCGCTCTGTTGTGACATGCGCGCCATCTATTGGATCTTTACCGAAGCATTACCAGCCAGAGAAGAAAGCTTCCATGCTAACAGATTTACATACAAATACCAATAGGTTAATTTTTCCGCGAGCTATGCATAATTTTTAAAGTAACATATATTTCGTGTACAGCGATTTTGAGTACTAGTAATTTCTATTCGGCCAGTAGGCGTTCATCTACATAAATTATAAGCCATATTATTTTCCCGGAAATCCATTTCCTTGTTTGCGAAGAACGTGTGACTCGCGTGAATAGTTTTTAAGCAATTCTAACGTTATTCCACATCACATATTTCCAACTCGAATATATTAGCTGTAACGTCCAAAGTGTGATAATAGCTACAACTACCGTCTCGCAAATGTTAACCCAAATTCACTGTCGCGGACAAATTAAAAAAAGTTAGCAAATATTAAATTTTTTACAAGGTTTTATATCTTTACTTTTATAACCTACTAATTTTTTTGACAGATGTCAGTCTAAAATATTTTAAAATTGGTTTAGCATTACATTTTGTTGTAGTTACTAAATTTTAAATTAATTATTTATATTTTTGCCCTTTAACGTAACAATTTACTGATTAATGATTTATGTACACATTACTATTATTACAATCACAGCTACGTATTTCTGAGTAGCAAGTTTGCCTAAAACGTCTCACGAACAGTACATTGACAAGGGGATCTGCTGACAATGACAGCATGAAAATAAACAACATTGTTGCCATGTGGCCGATCAGCTGATGGCGGAAGGATACGTAGTCAGATGTAAACAGTGGCGCTACTTTCGCAGACTTGTCAGAATCTGGCCAACTGATATGAGAAAGAGTTTTTTATACCACCCATTACCATGCAAGACCCGCTACTCACATTTTGAATATCATCCCAGAAAAAAAAATACTTACACATATTCAGTTCTTAAAACTTGTATTTTAGTGTACAGTTGTGTTACAATACCATATGTGACAAGAGCCATACTGTATTTACACTAAATAAACAACGCCCCCAATTTTATTTTGAAGTCGGTTTAAAAGGCTCCTTGGAAATAAGCACGTTAAATTGTGATTTAGGCAGTTATGTCACAATTTGTGATTTGGGGCCATTTTGCCACCCAGCAACATATTCTGCTTCTGGCGGCAGGCTCTTTGCCTGCTGGATGATAAGATAACAAGACTGGAAACAGCAGGCTCTTTGCCTGCTGGAGGAAAACGGATAACATGGCTGGTGTCATTCATTGAGTGCGACACAAATAGATGAGATATTTAAACAAAAGGGCCACTTATTTCACTGTATATTATGCCTTTGGTGTAAATATGCAAAAATAAGGTAAACATGTCGTTTTTTTAAATTGTAATTAAGTTTTCTGTTTAAAAAGTTACTTGGCTATGGAAAATATGTACAACTTTAACAAAAGAACTTTGAATGTGGACTGCTTGCCCACCAAGCCGGCTGCGCGCGCTTGTAGACCAACCTGAAAGCCACCCACCCACTCCGCTTTGATTGATTATATAAACGCCATGGCTGAAACCATGCGCTTGTCGACGACCTCAATTATTTTTAGTCCGGTATTTTTCTCCAAAACCTTAAATCTCCATGTAGAATCCGCATCCCTTCTTTTTAAATTTGTTAGTGAGAAAAAATATGGGGGTAGTACATGAGTAAGTACTGTAAATAATGATAAAGCCATGATTCTGTAAATCTGTTTTAACAGTTGGAAAAGTGTCGTACCATAACTTTACGTTACACAAGATGGCGGAATGTTTATAAACATGCATCAGTGCCGTCCCAGAGAATATTTAGTTGTGAAGTAGTATTTCATAAATTTCAATTCTACCCACCTTCTATGTATTTATTCATCCATTCTCTTATGTTATGATCGTCAACTTTCTCTAAAGGTATGTTCTTCACAAAATCTGCTTGTGTCTCTTTGATAAATTCAGCCCCACAATATTTCTTGCTTTTTGCGTCACGAAAATATGACACAATGGATACTTGTCGTTCGGCTACACTTCCTCAAGTTTTCAAGACTTGACCCATCACTAAAAAAATTGTCATTACAGTGGAAGAATCACCAGAGTGAAAGAAATTAACTTCACAGATTACTGTGTAACAGGGGCTGTAGACCATTGTGTCTTTCCATCTTTGTGAACTGGGTTTGATTCCTGGTGGAGCCAGTGCACCATCAACGCATTGCCAACTGGTGTCAAGTCTACATTCATCCTGGTTTGAAATGTAAACAATGTGGAAGGCTGCAGATGAACAGATCGCTGAATATAAAATCCTCATGTTGTTTCCATGGCAGTATCACCTCCCTCCCTCCCTTCTCACTTTCTCCCACCCTTTCCTCGTGCTTTTATTGGTGCAGTTCCATGGTATTTAATTAGGAAATATGTGATGTTTATGTTAATAATTTAATTCTCGTTTTAATGATTGGCTGTATTGTAGGAAGTGGGGTGAAGCATACAGTACATTGAGTGCAAATGATAACTGTGTTCCAGGGGGACACTGACGAGGACATGGGCTCCATAGGCTTCCACATGGGTGTTGTCGAGAAGGGGAGAGCAGCTGCTGGCCCGGGATTCAGCCTCAAATTTTGAAGTGAAATAGATCTTACGACATTCCACAACTTATCAATCCAGCATAAAGCTGTGTGTGTCCATTGTCATGTCTTCCCAACATGGTCTCGGAAGACCATCCGTGATGTTTGTTTGTTCAGTAAGCCATTGTGGAGGTGTAGCTTCTTCACTGACTTTGTAGTGTTGATACAGACAACAATAACCAAATGAATGAGTAACTGTGAAAGTAGTGATAAAAATATTCCATTTTTATTGTTTGTTGGCAGACATTGTGACTTGTTATTGGATGCTGATGTAAGGTTCGGTTTTCAACTAAAGTTCCGTGTGTCATCTTAAATATCTTGTCTGTTGATTCTTTCAAAATTATATTGTTTCAATTTGACACAAGTAGAGTGAACTTTTTTTTACTGAGTCTTAGTAGATGGTTGCAGAACATTGCAGAACTTCGAGGAAGACTTGTAAATGGTTATTGTGTTATCATTAAAGCCAGCACAAACCAGTGTTGCTCGGAGACAAATAACCACACAGTGGTGATACTGACCAGCAACAGAATGGGTAATTATTTTGTTCTCTATTCCTGTGGATGCTTCAAAAGTGATTGTGTTATGGTTTCTCACATTGAAGTCGTAACCATTGGATCACTCTAGCCAAACGTTTTTTCTTGAAGATTTTGTGCAAATAGATGCCAGTTTGATAAAAGTCACATTTGTATGCAGCTTTTGCATAGACTTGTAACACAATAACTGAATGCACAGAGTGAAGTGGCTTTCATCTTTGGCAAAAATAATTTTAATTTTGCACATTTTTGAAATTACGTTGTAATTCTATGTATTTCCTCTTAAGTGATTTTGTAAAAAAAATAAAACTGGTTTTATATGAAATGTTTAGTTGAAGTGGTACAACTTAATTTTAAAGGTGCTTGCCTGCAAGACCATTTGTTATAATGAGCAATGTTTTAGGAAAGTAATTTGATGTTAAACTAAAATGGTAGTTTGGGATAGTGCCCAGTCAATACAGATTTTTATCAGTACTGGTACGGATTAACACTTCCTTTGGTGATGCAACCAATATCCGATACCGGTACAATGGATTCCACAAAGTTGAAAGGACAAAATCAGTGGAAATGGTTTTTGCAACCAGTGCTAGTATTTCTTTAGGTCATTTGTGCGACAGAGGTAAAAGAATATATTTCTTGAACATTTCTGATATAACTTGATCACGACTTTCTGTTCTACACCATAGGTTTCCACTTGATGTTGAAGTTTCTGCTAATCATCTTGAAACTTCAGATAAAGTTGATGTGCATTTCTTGGGAACACATACCTCTAGTTTTAGTGTTTTTTATTTTGCTTTGTGTAAAAGATCTAACATTTTAAAGTGGTGTTTCAAGTTAGAAGTAGAAAGACCAGCTGTCATTCATGCACAGAAACAGAGGGGACTTACAAATATTATTGCACAATGCCTTCTTTTAATTGTTGGTGCGGTCTGTAAATAAATTCTACACTTCACTATTCCAATTCATGCAAAATTATTTTCCTCCTTAAAAGAAATTATATCTTGCTCATACACATGAATTAATTAAAATTCCACCCGACCGAACCATTACGTTACTACAATCATGGTGTAGTTACCAAAACGTAAACAAAATGGAGAAAACTGGTTGGCTAACAGGTAGTAGCACCTGTTTTCATTCAATCATGAATGATGTGGTTAAAACATTCTGTGATTTTTTAGAGTAATGATTTATGTAAACAAAACATGTATGCGAAATAATTATTTTCTTAAACATTATAAATTGCAACTAAAATGTTTGTAACCAATTTTTAATTTTGCATCACCTATTAGTTGTATACTTTACTCTTGAATTTTTTTTATTTTGATTGGGGCTTTGTAGGTTATGAGTTACATTTCTTTAAAAATTGATTAGCCAAAGTGATGCAATGAGTCAAAATTTTTGTTGTCTCAATCAAACCTAAATAAGAAGACACGTTTTTATTAATACAACTTGCCCTTCAGATATGGGGAAGGAAAAAAAAAATGAACTAAGAAAATATTGTTATACAGTATCTGTTTAAAGAAAGGTAGGTTAGGATATTTCCAATATTCTGAATACTGGCCAGTTACTAGCCCTGATAGTTTGTTGGCCAGTTACACAGTTGCTTGTATGCTATGTGGCATGCGCTACGTGCGTTCTTGAGGTTACCTAAGATATATTGAACCTTACAGAGTAAAGCGGACTGTCAGCATGCATAAGATCTCAATGCGTGGCCCCTATGTGCTACAGACGAGCTGCGAGATGTGGAATTTGTGGTCCATTACAGAAGTTGGTGTTTGCACAGTCACACGTACTCTGTGCCACGTAGGAGTTGCAAAGTAACTGTACTGCACAATGTGGGATAACACCGAAATTTTAATAAGTAGGTGTTACTCGAATGCGAGACTAGGGTTTTTCTCTCATTGCAAAGATAAAAATTTCAAATTTGGCTTGCATTCGAGAATCCTCTTCAAATTGACTATTTTGACAGCGACTTCCAGGGCACTATTTACATTATTGCAGTACTGTATGTCTGTACCTAAGTCATTTAATCATTTATCTATAAAATTTCTTCCAAATAAAACTTAACTTTACATGCACATAAATACAAAAAACATTTCACGTGATACACTGGATGAAAAACCGGTAGGCCTAGCAACATCCGTGCACTAAGGAGTAAAACATTTAAATAAGTGGTCCGCATATTGATTACAATTTCTCCACTATTCCGCTTGCACAGAAACTATCATCTAGCATCGACAAAGTGTTGCACAGGTAATATCATGTATATTATTAACCTAAGAAAGTAAAATCATCTTGTCAGAAAATGCTTTTTTTTGTTGGTAAAGTCAGCTAATTCAAACTAAATGAATCATGTTAAAAAGCTAAAAAGATAAAAATCTTTTGTTAAAAGGTTTGGGGCATTCCACGATGCTAATTCTATATTAATGGTGGTTATATTAAGTGATATTGCAAAAAACTGTATTCAATTATGGTCATCATAAACATAAGGAAGAAATTGCAGTAACTGCTGTGGTAATAAGAAACTTTTAATTAATTATTTCTTATTATTATTAAAATTTATTTTCTAGCCAATAATATTTTTTCTTCCCAGTAAAAGTTTAAATTTATAGCTCATCTTGCATTCAGGCAAATAACAGCGTACTCAAAGTCAGACCTTGTGTGTAGGATTCATCTTGTGATAATTGTAAGAATAGAGAGATGATTCGAATAAAGGCTTGGAACAATATTCGGGTTATTGCAAAAATATGTTGTTCCACATTTTGGAGAAATTGGATAGGCTTTTCTGTTGTTTTAATATGCAGTTGCAGGACAGGAAATATTTTACTCACCCTCGGAATGTGTGCAAAATAATACTCTAATACCAAATTAAAATGCATCATTCCTGTAATATAATATGTACTGTCTAAAAAGGTGTGGAGTAGGTGTAACAGTAAAGCTCTAAGATAAGATGTTACATTGTTTATGTATAAAGTAATATTTTTATTTAATTGGACTAACATAACTGTAATGTTGGTGTGATGTTTTGCTCCTATTGGTTGGTTTCCTGTATACGGTCGGCAACAATACTGTAGGAATTGTACATGTTTGTACTACTAGCAAGCATTTATTTTTTCAGTTTACCGTTTGTACCTTCTGAATGGAAATTAATGTGAGACGTGAATAGTTTTACTACTCGCAGCTTTCAGGAATATGGTTATTATTGAGGGATCGTCATAACAGAGAGTTTGGAAAAGTTGATATATTTTCACCCACCCCAACCCCCATACATCAAAATGGGGTGGTATATTTTTTTAGATGTCCACTGGTTGGAGTAGTGTTAAACGCAATGCACAGCAACTTACTTCTGGGCTGATTTCCTTCAAATGTACAACTTTTCTTTTATAGTATTTTTCACTGTTCCTCAAAAATGTGTTTTTAATGAGAGATGATCTTCATAAATAGGGTTTGAAATAATGAGGTTCTAGTGTGTGTGTGTAGCCCATTATAGTCGTCATTTTTTGTCACAGAGACTAGTACTTTTGAAATAATAAAACATCTAAAGTAAGGTCATCGGAAACAAAATTATTCCTATATATATGTAAATCAGCTGAAGACTAGGGACACGATAAATACTGTAAACTATTGTTTTTAAGTAAAAGTCATGCAATTTCATGGGCATTACAGCCCATTTTAGTCATCTTATTACACCTAGTTACAGTAATTGGTCTGTAAGATACTTCGAAATCCTGTTTGTAACGTTGATGCAATTTTAACGATAGCTCATCAAGCATGCGATGAACATACACAACACAGTAATTAAATTTTAGTCTATGAAAATTTATGAGCTTCATGAAAGCACCCTTCAACCCTAGTAATGTTTGTACTTGTAAATATGTAATTACTGTCTTTTCATTTGTATTAAACATTTTGGTATATCAGTGACTTGTCCTCGTGTGTGCTGGACGTATTCTTAATTTGAAATTCCCACCCTGTCATCACTGGAATTGCAGTTGACAGTACTTCGTTCAGTACAGCGTGCTAAGAGTTGGCAACCCTGGGCTGGCAGCAAGAAGCCAGTCAGTTGTTCATGAACCATCATGGCGGCGAGTAGTGCTATCTGGCAGCTACACTGCTAATCGGTGTTTCATGTTTGCATCACTACATATTTTTGGTCCTCCGGATCCGATATTTCCAGTGTTCGCGCTTTGTTATGTTTCGTAATTAGTTTTGCATCATGCGTGCTTCTTTTGCTATGTGCTACCGTATGGTGGATTGGACTTTGGTGAGCACAGTCGATTTTTCTGTTGACTGAATTGAAAATGTGTGTTAGGTTTTTTTGACCGTCGTCAAGTTTTTTTTTTTTAAATTATTGTTTTGCTGCTGTGATTGATCAGTCTTTTGTAATGTAACCTGCCTTTGTTTGAAGCACGTGGTCAGACTTTTGTCATAGATGTTATGTACAGGCATTTTAACTTGTCTGGCACGCAGTAGTGGCTACGGGAATTTATTTTTTATTTAATTGTGACGCTTGTTTGTGGTTTGTCAGCAGTTATATTTGAGTCACTTGCCATGACTGACTTATTGGCAACGTCCTTGCTGCTTCGTTTAGCTGAAGGGCGAGTGAAGCGTGCGTGCAACCTTGCAAAGGTGGTTGTCAATGAAGCATCAAAGGTTAGGTTATTTCTTGCTAACCTTCGATATCTTCCCGACATTAAGAACCATACAATGTGGATTACATTTTGGTGGAAGCTTCGTTAGAAGAGAGTGAAGACTTCAATCATGAACAACACTTGCAGCTCATGGTCGACTTCAAGGAGCAATATTACATGGTCATGGCCGCAGTCGAGGTCATAGACAACAAGCCTGAGGTATTTGCTGAGGCTGTGGATGATGCAGCAAAGGTCTGTCAGTTTAACGTTGCTTTACCAAAAATAGTGCCCAACTTTGATGGTACCCTGCTAAAGTGGTCTAATTTTAACTGCCTGTTTGTGACGTTAATCTGCGAAAATCCTACTCTGTCATCTGGTGAAAAGTTAGCATATTTGAAGGGGCACTTGGTGAACCATTGGGAATGATCCACTTTTTGTCCTTGTCAGAGGCTAACTAACTTTGAGGTTGCCTGGAATTTGCTCGCGGATCGCTATGAGAACAAGCATCTGATTATGTCAACATGTTGAGGCCCTATTGCAGTTGTCTTGCTAAGGTCACTACGTCAATTATTGACTATTGTATCTGAAAACTTAGCAGCACTTGAGGCCCCGGTAAACCTCTGGGATATGATCCTTCTTCCTATTTTGAGTAAATGTCTAGATTCCAAGTTACAGGTAGAGTGGGAGATGACGTTACGTCAACTTTTCTAGCTTGGATGCATTCTGTACATTTCTTGAGAAACATTGTAGGGCCCAGGAGGTAATGAGTGCATCTTGTAGCAAGGCTTCTGGACCCCAGACTTCTAAACCCAAACCTTTAATTCAACCCTAGCATTGTTTACATTCGCTTGTTAGTGCATCTGTCTTGTGTGTTTGATGCATCTCATCTTCTGTACAAGTGTTCAGATTTTCATCTATTGACCCTACAAGATCATTTTGCAATTGTGAAGAAACTGAAAATTTGCTTGAACTGTCTTGGTAAAGCACACCAAGCAAAAAACTGTCCGTCAACTTTGTCGTGTCACAAGTGCAATAGTAAACACCACACCCTATTGCATTTTGAGCAGAGCCGTGTCGATGACAAGGACCAAGGGGCTGCAGATGCTTCATTTGGAGAAGATATATATACTGTCTCCTCTGTCACTTCTGCAGTGTCAAGATCTGAGCACACTGTCTTGTCGACAGCCCAGGTAAGTGGTTTTGATGCTGCAGGCAATCCACATGTCGTTTGAGCATTGTAGGAGACAGCAAGCCAGGCTAGCTTTGTCATAGAACATTGTGTGCAGAAACTGTGGTTACGCCGTGAGAAAGTTCACTTGCCAGTTAATGGTTTATCGAACATCCAAGTGAATATGACAAAAGCTTGAACTACTACTGTTATTGTGCCAGTTGGCAGCACCAGTCCTCAGTTCGCTGTCGATGCCTTTTGTTATGATTTGATATTTTGTTGATATATATCCTTAAGGGGGATATAGAGGTGTAACACGTTATTGACAAGAGTTATGAAATTAACACTATATAAAAGAGCTTTATTTAACATTAAGGTTGTACAATATTATTTCAATATAAATATGATTGAATATGAACAGGGAAGGTATACAAATATACTGAAATATTAAATTATATTATTTTATAAAAGTTTAGCCAGTTACGTTCTGAGTAAAGCCTAATTGGAGAGTCCCCACCTTGTTCATGATTCTGGAGGCTGATTAAGATGGCGCAAGTCTACGGCCGGACACACCCATCTTCAGTGGTCTTCTCGTTCCAATGGCCCGACGACAAACGACACCACCCACGGACTACACTGTTCTATATCGGCTGCGTTGTCCCCGTTTGCTGGCCGGTGGATGGGGCTCCTGTTTGCGATTTCATAACTAATTTTAGCGATCACGGCCCGTGTCCTGGATAAATAAGTGAAGGTGTGATCAGGCAGGCCGCTCAGCTAAGGACCTGATCACTTGTTCTTCAACGCATAACTGGTGTTCTATGATGTCGGTAATGAATTATCCAGCTTGAAACTGGCAGATCAGTCATTCAATGCTCCTGGGATCAATGTTCTCATTGGTGCAGATCTTTACCCTTGACTGGTGGCAGAATATATGGCCAACCTGTAGTATTAGATTCAATGCTTGGTTGGATGTTGATGGGGAAGGTGTTAGCTAAGCATGTTGCAGCTCATTCCCAGTAATTTTGTCTTCCCTTGTTCTGTTCGTCCCCTTCCTTGGAAGAAGTCGTGAAGAAATTTTGAAAAGTTGAAGTTTTCCCCCCACTAAGCACAGTTCACAGGAAGATGAGTTTTGTGAGATGATGTTTGTTGAAATGAACATGTATTGAGCGAGGATGGTTGCAATAGTGTGCGCCTGCTCTGCACCCTGGGGTGGGTGAAACCAGAGCACAAGGTATAAACCGCTTGTTTGCCCTTGAAAGACTTCTTAAGGGAAACTCGGAACTTGTTTCTATGTACTCAGATTTCGTGGAGGACTACCTTGCCTCAGGACATATGGAGAACGTACCAGAAAATGAAATTCATTCAACACCAACCTATGACATTCCCCATCACTCAGTGGTTAAACCAGGGAGTTCCACCACCAAGTTGCATGTGGTGTTTGATGCTTAGGCCAAAAGCTTGTATGGAATGTCGTTGAATGACGATTTGTAAACTGATCCCAAACTGCAGAGGGAAATCATTGATGTATTGTTGGGTTTTCACTTGCATGCAGATGTATTCATGGCTGACATTAAACAAATGTATAGACAAATAACTGTTCATCCAGATCACCAAGACTATCAGTGCATTGTTTGGAGGTTCTGCTATTATGATTCCATCAAAGCCTGTCACTTGACGACTATTACGTATAAAGTATCTTCGGTTCCCATACTTAGCTCTTCATATGTTGCAACAGCTGATGATGAAGGAGCAACCTTTCTGGTTTCACATAGTTTTAGAGTCAGATGTGTATGTGGATGATGTTCTCTCAGGTTCAGATTCGACTGCTCCAGCATTGGTTGTTTAAAGGGAACTGATTTCCTGTCTTGCCAAGGGTAGGTTCAAGTTACGGAAATTAATGAGAATGATCGAGCTCTTTTTTTTATTGGCTTAGTCTGAAGATGTTGAGACACCACATTCGTTCAGCTTGGATCTTGATGCTCAGGTAATCGTCAAGGTCTTGGGGCTGCAGTGGAATCCAGTATCTGACATTTGCATACAAAATTCAAGGCAGCTCTGATCATACTACTAAATAAACCATCCTTTCTAAAATTGCGTGTATTTTTGACCTAGGGTGGCTCAGTCCTCTCCTAATGTTCACTAAACATCTTTTACAAAATTTTTGGCTGAAAACTATTGAGTGTTGGTAACACTTCAAATGGTAGCTTCCCTGCTTGTCATGTATTGCTTTTCACCGCTGCATAAAGTGTTCTGATGGTTGTGTGTACGAAGTCCATGGTTTCTCGGACAGTTCCGAGACTGGATATGCATCAGTGGTTTACTTGTGTAACTTGGGTCCTGATGATAAAGTCAGCACTTGACTGGTAGTTGGGAAGTCCAAAGTACCACCATTCAATGTTTAGTCATTGCCTTGCTTGGAATTATGTGGTGCTCTCATGTTGACACATTTGCTCAATCTTGTTGTGACACATAAAAAACATATATGTTTATCAATCGCTGCTTGGACAGATTCCCGAGTTGTATTGGCCTCCCCACATCAGTTGACATTTGTGGCCAATAGAGTAAGTGAACTGCAGGATCTAACGCACCCATCCTGGTGGAAATATGTGTCGTCTGAAGACAATCCTGCATATTGGGCTTCATGTGGCCTCTTACCTTCTCAACTGCTAGATCATCTCTTGTGGTGGACAGGTCCATAGTGGCTAAGAGAGCCAATGGGGCAATGGCCTTCAATGTCAGAAGGTGCTGATGATGTGGATCCAGCCTTGCGCAAACACAAGACTGTGACACAAAACTAGGACAAAAATTAGTTGGAGAATCAGTTCAGTCATCTGACCAAGCTGTTGACAGTCACATGGGGTTGTTTTATACTTCATCCAAAACTGTCCTACTTCTCATTTCATGCGCTCGAAGAGAAACCTCATGCCCACAGATCTCACTCTGGCCAAAATTGTGGGTTATTCATGTTCATCTGATTCATTCGAGGCAGACATTTCTGCACTAAAGAAGAATCGTTGCACTTCTCAAATCAGAAAATTAGTGTCCTTTTTGGATGAGCATGGGTTGATTAGGGTGGGTGGCAGACTGTCCTAAGCTTCTGTTCCACACTTGAACATAAACATCCACTGCTGCTTCCGAAACGTGATCCTCTAACTGACCTCATCACAACTCACTACCACGAGAAAAACATCATTCTGGAGTGCAGACACTTAGAGGCATTCTTAGGGAACAGTTCTGGATTCTTGCAAGTAAGGATGCCATTACTCATTTGCATTACTGTTTGCATTGATTCAGGCAGAGATCTTCTTGAAATCAGTCTAGTTTGGGAGATCTTCCATAAATGAGTATACAACAGGTCAAGCCATTTGTAAAGTCAGGTGTCGGTTATGCTGGGTCATTCCTAATCAGACTTGCTCGAGTTCGCAGGGCAGGCGTCTTGAATGCCTAACTTTGTATTTTTGTCTGTTATGCCACCATGGCTATTCATGATGAATTGGCATTAGATCTATCTACAGAGGTATTCCTGGCAGCGTACAAACGATTCATTGCCAGACGAGGTATGTCTTCTGACATCTATTCCGATTATGGCACAAACTTTGTTGGGGCCCAAAATCGTCTTAAGGAACTCCAGCAGTTCTTGTCGTCCTCTGCTCATCAGCAAGTAATTATTGACGCCGTGTCTCAGCTTGGTGTCGCCTGGAATTTTAACCCCCCTGAAGCTTGTCACTTTGGAGGCCTTAGGGAGACTGATGTTAAATTGTTCAAGACTCGCTTGTACAAGGTGATTGGGGAACAAGTTTCAACTTTCGAAGAAGTGTACATTGTGTTGGTCTAGGTGGAGACGACCCTGAACTCCAGGTCATTGTGTTCCTTAAGCAGTGACCCAAATGATTTTTAATGCTCTAACACTTGGTAAGTTTCTGATGCTGCAGCCATTAACAGTTATGCCAGAGCTGGACCTTGGAGATGTCCAGCTAAACCGTATACAGTTATGGCAACTCGTCGAGCTGCTACAGCAGGATTTATGCCATCGCTGGCATAGATACTATTACACGCCCTTCAACAGCAGCAGAAGTGCATGAGCAGGGAACTGATCTTGTCCCCAATCAGCTAGTGCTGTTAAAAGAAGATACGACTACCGCCTCTACAGTGGCGCTGGGGCGTATCGTGCAGCTACACCCTGGAAAGGATGGTGTGACAAGAGTGGCTACTCAGTGCACATCTACTGGAAACTCAAGCGTCCTGTTGTGAAACTTTGCCCATTACCATTGTGTAGAAATGAGACATTTCAGGGTGGGTGGAATGTTTGGACTTGTATATATGTAATTACCATACTTTCGTGTGTATTAAACATTTTGGTATATCCGTGACTTGCCCTCGTGTGTGCTGGATGCATTCTCAATTTGAACTTCCCGCCCTGTCATCACAGAAATCACAGTTGGCAGCACTTTGTCCAGAGTAGCATGCCAAGAGTGGGCAACACTGGACTGGCAGCAAGAAACCAGTCAGTTCGTGAACCTTCATGGTGGTGAGTAGTGGTATCGGGCAGCCTCACTGCTAATAGGTGTTTTCGTGTTTACATCGCTACATATTTTTTTTATTTACAGTCAACAGTTTTCGTTTGTTACAAGTAATATTTATAGGATGAATTCTAGGGATGGGCCAATTCTGATTCTCGATACCACAATACTGTACCCTCGCTATCGAAGACACCAATTTCTTCACACTGAAATTGTTTTTATTACTTGTTGTAAAGACATGCTGAAAAAAAAAAATGTTTCCTGCACTTGAGTTATGGCATTAAGGTTATTTGCTGCGATGTATTACAGTATTTACTCAATTTTAACCACACTTTTCCCCAAAAATAGTTTTGAAAAACATGGTGTGGATTAGAATAAAGAACCATCAATTTTTTGGCCTGAAAAATTTCTTTAGTGCAACATTACCATACTTTTTATTTGAGAAATAATTTTTATTTGTTATGGTCGATCCATAGATGTAATCTATAATATATCTGTTAATAAAATAAAATATTTTCAGATTTTTAAAATAAGGTCGATAAGTGTTTAAAAAATGTCGGTGAAAATCTGCAAGAAAATGGTTCAAGTTGTACCTACTACGTTAAATTGTTCTTAAAAGTTACTTACTTATTCTACAGATGGAATTGTATGCACGTTGTGGAATATGATATTTTGCGGTAATTCCATAACAAAACTTACTGCATACATGCTCCGCAACGTGAAACACATCCTCCAGAAAACAACTGAAAATTCCACGGCAACCGATTAGGTGAAATTGTGTGTGCTGGAACAGACCTCGACATGCCATCTAGCTGGAAACATATCAACAGATGTGGAGTAACAGCGCAGCCATCTAGAGCTTCACCGTACCCCATCCTAACAGCGGGAGTGTTGGTCATGTGGACAAATGGGGCACCTGAGAACCTACTGCCCACAACATCAGCAACAGAAACAGAAGCAGCCGCTGGAATAGAGACAGCGAGAGGAAGAACAAATGGCTTCTGTGAACGCGCAGTCAAGCAAGCACTTGCACGAAGAAATTTGTGAGCTTCGTGTATAGGCCCAGCAACTGAGACACAGCATCGACGAGCTGATGTTGCAATCTGCACACCTCACAAAGTAGTTGGAAAATGCAACGAGATGACCTGCGAGTGTTGTCCAGACCCCCTGTGCACACTGTGTCACATAGCAGTGAGAGGAGACCATGGCATGAAGCGAGTGACTTTATGGCCCCTCTCAGCAGTGGTTCTGAGGATAGCAGTCCCACGGAGGAACTGCTTTGGGAGGCAAAGAACCAGCTGCGTGACCTTGAGAAGGAGAGTGAGGCAGTCGACAGGAGCTACCAGTGCTTCATGGTACATTGGACAATGATCCGGCCACAACTTGCAGCATCCACCACAAGTGCCAACATTTTTCAGATACAAGGGGGAATTCTGTAGTTGCATCATTTCAAACCCTTGATAAAGGAATTATTAGTCCTTCTGTAAGACACAAAAGAAACGACCATATTATAATAGATTGAGACAAACCAACACAGCATTGGGCGAACCTACCAAGAGTTTCCAATTTTCTTCTGTGGTTGTTCATACACAGGAATAGCCTTTTAGATATAGTGATAGGATGAAGACCCGGTATGACATGAGAATGGCGGACTGGAGAATTTCAAGAAGAACAACTGATGCGTGTGTACATCCCCAGAGTCTAAAAGGGTACTTCTCGAAGCTGCAGAAATGTTGGGAAGGCCCCTACAGGATTTTGAATAATATCGATTATGTGGTATTTCATATTTGTCGTCAAGTCTCTCCGGTGAAGCCAAAGTCTACCCAAATTGACTAACTGGCACTCTACAAAGGTCTGGATGTTACAGAGTCTGTTTGGGACGAACATACTTGAGGAGAAGGCAGTGTTACGTTTCGGTGCTTTTCATCGCTTTTATTGCCCCGTCCTCGCGAGCGCAAAGGAATGTTTGAAGGCCACGCCATCATCTGAGGAACCAAAGCTTTTCACCTTGCATATCTGCACATGCCACTGCGGTAAGCCTATCGCAGCTCACACGCTCCTGACCTCCAGTGGATTTAATTTCTGCATTTATCTTAAAGAATTTTCTAGTTTAATTGCCCAGCTCCTCTCAGCATGATTAGGGTTGCAGGGAACATTACATATCGGGCGACTGAGAATATTTAAACTGCGACGGGCCTCTGAGCAGAGAGTTTGAGAGTTGTGAGTTTGGTGGATTATGCGACCTTAAGCGATGGGCTTGCGAAGAACAACGAAACGACGAGCCAGTAGAGCATCAAGTGGCGGTGAAAGTGACCTGCGGAAGTGAAGTATGCGGATTGCGAGTATTGGTGCAGTGAAGGTGAGACTGGTGGGTGGGACTACTGAACTGGATGCGTGAGTGTAAGACATTTGTAATGATGGTAATAGACAGAATGAAAATCTATAAATAATGAGTTTGAATTAAGAGACTGCAAACAATAATGAGATATTGAGAGGAATTTAATTAAAATTGAGATAGATATTAAATATTTTGCTCACTGAAAATAACAAGAGTAATAGTGGAGATAGATAGTTTAATGTTGTAAATAGTAGGTGTATGGATAAATTTATAACCAAATTCAGTTCTTTTATTTTTATTAAGACCTCCATTCCTCACAAACTCGAATACGCCCCTCTGGCATCTTGTAACAGTAACTTAAAAACATGAACTTATCTTCAATAGTAAGCTGTTAATAATCAATTTTACTAAAGTATTGTTACTAGAAACCCGAGGGGCGTATCTGAGTTCGTGGGTGGAGGTCTAAATAAAAATTAAATAACTAAATTTGATTTTTAATTTATTCACACAGCTATTATTTACAGCATTAAATTATCTGTCTCCACTATTATTCTTTAATTCACAGTGACCGCAATATTTAGTGTCTATTTCAGCTCGAATTAACGTTCTTTTTTACTTCCCAATAGTCCAGCCTGCAGTCGTACTCTTCTCTGCTCTGATGTTCGCAGTCGCCGATTTTCCTCTCGCTGGTCACTTCTCTTGCCACGCGCTTCTCTTCTTGCTAGTCGTCTATCGCTGAAACTCATAAATTCAACAACTGCCGGCTCGAAGGCCCGACGTGCTTTTTTTTAGCCGCTAACCTTGACCTGGAAGTTTCGCCGCACCCCGAGTCTAGCTGAGAGAAACGAGGTCAGCAATCCAGAGCATTCTTCAGATATCTCAAAGACACCCAATACCCAAGGCCGGGAGTGGCATACATCCTGATAAGCATAACAGGCACGCTTTGTAAACATTCCTTTGCGAAAAGCCGCTGTGTCTCCTGTTGCCGTGCCTCACACATTCAAAGAGCGGCCACCTGCAACACTGCCCACTCCTCAAGACTGTTCGTCCCGAACAGACTCTGCTACATCTGGTCCTTCGTAGATTGTCAGTCTGTCGATGTGGACAATTTTCGGCTTCTCCCGATAGCCTTTACAACAAATCCGAAATACCACATCATTGATCTTAAGAATCCTTTAGAGGCCTTACCAACATTTCTGTAGCTTCGGGCAGTACCATTTCATCGTCTGTGGGTTGTAGGGGAGACCGAGGCAAGATGAAGAGCGGGGCAAGATGACGAATGTCTTATTTGTTCAGTTTTCCACTAGGTTGCAGCATCAACCAGACACTACTGGCTCTTCTGTCGGCCGTTCGTTAAAAAAATAGTATAGAGACGCTGAAATCGCCATTTTTGTGTTAGTTGTGAAGCTTTGATTGTTTACCGCTGCCACGATATAACTTTGATGCATGCGTAAATAAGCTCTGCTACAGATACAGGTAAGATATTTCGTTTCTCTTTAATATTTATGAGTAACTTAGTTTAAATATTACCTATTACCATGAATAAATGTCAATTAATCGCCTTCCTTCATGGCAATGAAAACGAATATTTTTCAACATGCAGTCCGGGGCAAGACGAAGGGGGCACGATGACGAGCTCGTCATCTTGCCCCGTGTTTCGGAATTTATTAAACTAACTACGATTATGATGCCGGAGCTGTTGTGTTGGCTTAATTAAGTATTAGTTAACAATATACCAATACACTAAATTAATAAATGTTTTATTTTTTTGTTTAAAGGCATATTTTTTATAGTTAATTAATACTTAATTATAATTTTTTATTAATGATATATATAATTATATTTCAGATATGGTTAGACACTATGAGAAGAAATCCTCAAGAGGAGCATGGAGCAAAGAATCTATGGCCTCTGCTCTAGAAAATGTTAAAGAAGGACGTATGAGCTGCTTGGTAGCTGCAAATGTGTTTAACGTACCTGAAGCTACACTTCGTCGCCGCTTGAAAAAAAATGAAAATGTAAGGATAAATAATATAAATTTTAATAGGCTTTAAGAAAAATATTAATTTGAACCTAGTAATTAATTGACCTAATCTCTTGTTTTAAATCCTGTTATTAAATCTGTATTCAAATCTGTAAAATCTGAGTCCTGAAACTTTTTTCACTAGAATGCTAATTTTTATTTCAGGAGATGCCGGTTCATGAAGGGATATTTAGAGAAGTCTTCAGTGCTGCACAGCAAGATGATTTAAAATCCTACTTCACAGCAATGGACAAAATGTTATTTGTCTTAACAAAGAAACAGTGTAGAAGACTGGTTTTTGACTTTGCTGAGGAATGTGGTATTTCGCATCCGTTCAACAAAGATACAAAGATGGCGGGAGAAGATTGGCTGGCTAATTTTATGAAGAAACATAAATTTAGTGTACGCAAACCAGAAGCAACATCGATTGCCAGAGCAATGGGTTTCAATAAATCAAGTGTAGACAGGTTTTTCAACATTTTAAGGGAGCAACGGGAAAAATATAAATTCCCTGCTTCTTCAATCTACAATGCAGATGAGTCAGGTATGTCTACTGTGCCTAATAAGCTACCCATGGTTGTCAGTCCTACAGGATCTAGAAGGGTTTCTAAAATTGTTTCAGCAGAGAGAGGAAGGAATGTAACAATAATTAGTTGCACTAGTGCTACTGGCTTTTACCTGCCACCTTTTCTGATTTTTGCCAGAAAACGAATGCTTCCTGAACTTGTAGAGAGAGCCCCACCAGGAACTGTAGGCCACTGTAGTGATAACGGCTGGAGCAATGAGGGCACCTTTTCCTCTTTTTTGAAGCACTTTTATCTTCACGTGAAACCAAGCAAAGAATCCCCTGCTCTGTTGATTATTGACAATCACAAAACTCACATAACTTTGGAGGCTATCTTATATTGCAGAGAGAAAAACATCATCATGGTTGGGTTGCCGCCCCACACATCACATCGTCTCCAGCCTCTTGATGTGCCATTTTTCGGCCCATTAAACTGAGCTCTAGTATTCTTACAAGCACACCCGTCAAAGAAATGTTAGAACAAAGGGAAAAGCAGAAGGAAGAACAGGAACGTTAAAAAAAAAAACAGAGAAAAGAAACTCGTGAAGCTAAAAATGGAGTAAAAAAACTCAAACTAAGTTCCTGTAGGCCTAAATCTATAAAATCCATGCCAAACAGTCCAGTTACATCAACTTCAAAGGATGGTGTTATAAGATGTCCTGCTTGTGAAGATGAATATTGTAACCCTCCAACAGAAGAATGGATCCAGTGCTGTAAATGCCAACAGTGGTGGCATGAGGAATGTTCCAATTATGAAAATGTCATTTTTATTTGTGACTTATGTTAGCTGCACAACTAAACACTTCAGCATTATGTTACAATGCAATATGCTTAGTTTGATACTTTGTAAGATGTAAAAACACAGTTATCATTTGTTAAACCATGTAACATATTCAAAAGATAAAATATGTTCAACCTTTTTCAGTGTTGTCATCTTGCCCCAAGGCCAAAGTCATCTTGCCCCAGTATTGGGGCAAGATGACAATTTGATAAGGTTATGAAAAAATAAAATCGTCCTTTATTTATTTTATTTGAAAAATTAAATTGTAGTATATTTAATACCACAAAGGACTACTCTAACAGTCCATGTAAAATTAATTTTATTATCCTTAAAAATAAATTAATAAACAACAAAAATTGTTAACATAGTCATCTTGCCCCGGTCTCCCCCTACAGCCACACCAGTTGTCCTTGAAATACCTCGCCGGACATTCTCCTATCATACTGCTGCTTCATCCCGTCATTATTTATTTTGAGGTGCTGTCTAGCAAAATCATGAATGCCAACAAGTTTTGTTACATGATTCGCTGATATAATCAGGGGCTGCAGCTTCCTCTTCTGTTGGTCGGTCAAACAGCAAGTCACAAGGGAGGCGTAGTTCTCTACCAAACAGCATCCTGGATGATGTTACCCTTGTGGATTCATGAACTGCTGAGCGGTAAGCAAGAAGAAACAATGACACCTTTGAATCCCAGTGCTTTTGGTTGTCTGCCACAAAAATCGACAGGTACTGCTCAATAGTGTGGTTAAGCCTCTGGACCATTCCATCCGACTGAGGGTGCAAGGCTGTAGTCATAGTCTTTTCCATCCCTAAGATCTTTGTTACCTTCTGGAACACCGCAGCTTCAAGGTTTCTTCCCTGATCAAAATGGAGTTCTAGTGGCACCCCAAACATCAAGAAGACATGCTCTATGAGTGCCTCAGCCACAGTATATGCTTCTTGGTTTGGGAGGGGAATTTCCTCAGGCCACTTAGTAAAGTAATCTTGGGACACCAGGATATACCGATTACCTCTCTCTGTGACAGGCAAGGTTCCCAGAATATCCAAAGTCATACTCTTGAATAGGACTCCAACATTGTATTTCTGGAAGCGATCTACCTTGTCCCCGGGCAATTGGGCACTGCCTCACAGTGCAGGTGCCGCACATACGGCACCACTTCTCAACATCCTGTTGTCAATGAAGCCAGTGGAATCTCAGTCTAACACGGTCAAGTGTCTTATTAACACCTAAGTGCCCACTGGCTGCTGCATTGTGCAGTTATTTTAAGACTTCTGGAACCAACTGTAAACATGTGTGTTTTCCATCATCCCTTTCCCAGTTTATGTACAGTACACCATTCTTCAGTACGAGGGAATTACATTGTACCCAGTATGCTTTGACTGCTGCGCTCAGGCTAGATGTATCTTCCTATTTTGGCCGACAACCAGCTTCTTTCCATTTAAGTAATGATTGCAAAGTGGGATTATTCAGCTGATATTTTCTAATACCCTTATCACCCTAGGTAGGTGTCCCATCACAAGATAGAGAAATCTTGAATTCTTGTCTTCTGCACCTTCAGTGATTCGCCACACTTGTCTTCCTGGCATTTACAATGACGACATATTGGTAAAGTGCATCTGCATTGCTGTGAAGGCGTCCAGATCTGTGCTGTATTTCAAATTCATATTCTTGAAGATGCTGTATCCACTGGGCTATTTGACCTTTGGGGTTCTTAAAGTTTAGTAGCCAGCATAATGAAGCATTGTGGGTTCTTACAATAAAATGTCTGCCATAAAGATAGGGGTGGAAGTGTGAAATTGCTTTCACCATATCCAGAAGCTCCCTGCGTGTAACACAGTAATTTCTTTCAGGCTTATTCAATACCTTACTGAAGTATTCTAGTGGTCTTTCCTTCCCATCCTGAACCTGAGATAACACAACTCCAATGCCTATATCACTGGCATCATTGTCCAAAATGTACATGCCCTCACTCTTAGGGAAACCCAGGACTGGTGGAGATATCAGAATTTTCTTTATCTTACTAAAAGCATCTTCATACTCAGTGGTCCAATGAAATTTCCTTTTTGCCTCTGTGAGTTCAAGTAGTGGCTTGGTGATCGTGGCGAACCCAAATACAAATCGACAGTAACAGGAACCTAAACCTAGATAACTCCACACTTCAGATTTGTTAGTTGGTGTCGGCCAATTTCCTATTGCCTTGGTCTTCTCGGGGTCTGTTCCTATTCCATGGACCAACATCACATGTCCCAAGAAATTTGTTCTTTTGGAAAAGGTGGTACTTGTTAGGAACTAGTTTCTAGTTGACTATGACCATTTTCTGGAATACAGAAGCTATGCATTATAGGTGCTCTTCAAATGTCCTCCGTGTCACAAAAATGTTGCGAAACTGCTTAGCTGTTCAATGTGTCATCTAACCTTGGAAACAGGTAAGAATATTTCTTTGTCGCATTATTAAACTGGCGATGATCTACACAAAACCTCAGAGAGCCACCTTTCTTCTTAACTAGTACAATGTGTGACAACCAACGACTAACTGATGGTTCTATCACATCTAACTCCCTCATTTCCTTCAGAATTCCCTCGACTGCCTCATGCTAAGCTAGTGGAAGTCGTCTTGGTGACTGATTTATGGGCCTGGCATCTCCCGAATTAATGTGACAGGTCACATTAGTCCTTCCAAGGTCATTTGGCCCACAGAAGAAGGCATCCCTATTTCTTTGCAGTAAATCAGAGACAGCCTTCTCCTGGCGCCAGTTAAGATTTTCTTTTGTTCGTACTAGCAGTTCATCTGGTACTTCTGGCAGAGGACATTCTATTTGTTGTACTCTACAATCTTTTGGAACATTTGAAAGTATCTGTGTGACCTGCTTGCAAACACTTATATGGCGCCCTCCTCAAGACGAATGTCACTATCAGACAAATGTATCATTCTAACTGGGCACTGTTAGAATTAGAAGAGACCTGGCAGGATGCCAAACCCTCTCCACTGGCTCAATTAGACCCAAACAGCTGGCAAATTTTCCTTAACGTCTGCCTGGAATAACAATTTCACTAGAAGCGGACAGCACAGTGGGTTGACTGCATACTACTGGGCAGCTAATCGGGGAGGACAAATCATGCTGTGTTGACACCACCAACTCTGTACTGCCTACCAATAGCACATCAATTCGAGTATCGATACAGCACCCCAGCCTATATAGTACATCAAGCCTCAAAATACATTCATCCTCTATTGCTGCTATGTAAACATCGTGCTCTATGCTAAGGTCACCAAGCTTCAAGATCAATTTGCTCTTACCTTTAACAGGTGTGGTCTCACCTGTTACAGTAGTCAAATAGCACCGTTCGATACTGTCGTCGGGCGATCGCTGGTGGGAAAGCCCGAGGATGTCTGATCTTACTAATGATATGGTCACCCCAGTATCTACGACCATTTGGCAAGGGTCATCATTAAGACTCCCCTCCACCAGTATTGCATCCCAATCCTGTTCCACCGACCGTACATGTAAGAACACTGGGGCCTTCTTTCCAGCAGTCACCGACCTTCGCGCCCCAAGATCGGTGGTTACAAAACTTTTCCGAATGTGCTGTATTCTCAGCTGCCTTTCGCTGCATTCTTTCTCGCTGCTGCTTCTGTTGCTGCTGTAGTAGGCAGTAGGCTTTCAGGTACCCCAGCTGTCCACATGACCAACACACTCAGGCCGTTTAGGTGGGGGGGGAGGGGTAGGCTCTGTAGCATGGACCCTGGATGCAATGTCTCTTATGGCCGTCTGCATATCTTCAGTGTCTTCGTTATTTTGTCTTCGTCGTCTTCTTTCAGCGTCACTGCTCGTACCGGCCGTCGGGGTGCGGCCCCCTATCTCGGTGACTCCACCTCCAGTGCTCGAGCCAGTGCGTCCTGCATGTTGTAGGGTGCAGCCAGACGTACAGCTTGTCATACCTCTGTGTCGGCGATGGCATTGATGATGAAACCGACTGCGATTATGTCGCGCACCTCCTCGAAGCACCCTTCCAGATATAGTTGAGACAACCGCACAATGCCTTGCCATAGCTCCTGCAGTGGCTCTCCTGGTCGCTTTGTGCGGCTGCAGTTGGGCATGGTGGACATGTCGCAGGTACCGGTCGCCAAAACGCAGCTCCAAGGCCGACACCAGTGTGGGGTACTCCAGTCGATGTCGCTTTGTCAGAAATTGTAGTATGCTCAGTGCGGGGCCTCTCAGTACAGCCGCGAGGTAGTAAACCCGCTGCTCGGTTGACCAGCCATTCATGGTGGTGACTATTTCAAACTGGTGTTGGTACTCCCGCCAAGAAGTTTGGCCATCGTAAGGGGCGGGCTTAATTGAGACCCCCTTCCCCACTCCTGACTGCGCGGCACTAATGCTGCAGAGCTGCTGACTATCCTCCGAGGTTACTGTGTTGGTTACGACTTATACTGTTTCCCCAATTTTGTCGGCTACCGGTGTGCTGGTAGTGGAACTTCGTTGCTGAAGAAGTTACTCCATCTGCTTCTTCATCGCACTTGTTTCCTTTTTCACTTCATTCTCGACACTGTCCATCCTTTCATTTACACTCCCCACTTTTTAATTTACACTGCCAATCTTCTTGTCCACATAGTTAACTCTTTCATTTACTAATTCGCAAATGCCTTCTATTTTCCTGTCAACATTTATTTTACTGTATCTGTTTTCCGATCTACCCTGTCTACATTTTTATTTACAGTGTCTATTTTATTATCTACTAATTCACCTACGTTAGTTATCTGACTATTTACATTCTCGTTAACACTATTTACATTGTCATTCACACTATCTATTTTATCACTTACATCTTCTCTCAAGCTATTTACACTTGCGCTCCCTTGGCTACTTAGCCCCTCAATTAATGCCCGCAGTGCTTCCAGTTCTGTATACATTTTTCTAGTTAACATTCGCTGCGATGGTTGTAGAAAAAAAGTTTTAATATTTTTTGATCTAACTAATTATTTATTTATTATCTAACTCAATTTACATTTGAATAATTAATAATTGCCTCTATCCCACTTCTGACACCAGTGTTACAAGACGCCTGAGGGGCGTATCTGAGTTCGTGATGGATGGAAGTCTTAATAAAAATAAAGGAACTAAATGTGATTTTTAATTAATTCACACAGGTATTATTTACAGCATTAAATTATCTGTCTCCACTATAACTCTTTTATTTCACAGTGAGCACAACATTTGGTGTCTATTTTAACTCGAATTAACGTCCTTCTTGATTTCCCTGTTTTGTTATTGTCAATTAACACATACTCATCATTAACACACGTTCAGCCTATCTGTTGCCATAATTTGTAATGTCTTTCACTCACGCATCCAGTCCAATAGTCCAGCCTGCAGTCGTACTCTTCAATGATCTGATGTTTGCAGTCACCGATTTTGCTCGCGCTGGTCACATCTCTCGCCGCGCGATTCTCTTCTCGCTAGTCGTCTATCGCTGAAACTCATCCATTCAACAACTGCCGGCTCGAAGGCCCAACGTGCTTTTTATAGCCGCTGGCTTTTACCTGGAAGTTTCGCCGCACCCCGAGTCTAGTTGAGAGAAACGAGGTCAGCATTCTTCAGATGTCTCAAAGATACCCGATACTGAAAGTCGGGAGCGACACACTGATAAGCATAACAGGTACGCTTTGTAAATATTCCTTTGCGAAAAGCCGCTGCGTCTCCAGTTGCAACTGATAGCGCACGCGTGTCAGTAAATCATCCGGGCCTCGCACGCTCAAAGAGCGGCCGCCTGTAACAGTATTTTCAAGTTTGGTCGCTGTCAACTGCATGACATAGGCCTAGCAATGATGTGGCTCATGCCATTCCCAGTTTAAACATGTTCTGTCGTTGAAATGACAAGCAAAACTTTAAGAGGTTGTTAGCATTTTGTAATGACAAAGTACGGAAAAGATAATACACCAAGTTCGTAAATTTCTGTTTGGCCGCTAGAAAGATTATAAGTACAGTGCAGTTTCTCACATCCAGCCCAATTTCTGGAGATGAAATTGTTTTTGTTTGTTAATGTTTATGACAAATCAATATTTTTAGGCCAGGGAGTAGCGAACTCTGTTGGACTGTAGCGTGATAACGAGTGAAAGGGATAGCTGGCGATGAGTGGTGGGGAAAATTGTTGATTTATGCAGTCAACAACTTCCTGCTCCATTTTCTTAATCTACGTTAGTCGTGGAGCATCACATTATACTTATGTTTTCATACTGTACATATTTGGTTTTAATGTGTAGTGTTGATGCGCCATGGGCGACATCAATTATCCCACTGAGCCTTCGCCTGAACTGCTTCCCCCACCCCTCCTCATACTAAGCCACGCTGCAACCAGATCCAACAACGTCACCTGTGTCATCCACTTACGGGCGGAAAGAGGTCTGCTGCCGACTGGTTGCCTGCCGGCTACCTCGCGCTGTATGCGCTTATTACTCTCTCAAGTTCAGGCACGGTCTGAGACATGAAGCTTTTCAGTCTCACAGATAATGTAACAGGAAACCACTCTTTACCATTGTCTGGGTGCCTGGCTACAAGTGATATTGCAGCTTCTCTGGGTACCGCTGGGGCTAAGAGTAAAGCTCACTGTGAAACCTACTCGAAGGAGATAAGGTTACCGGTGATACTGCTGCTTCTCTAGGCATAACTGAGTTGGGAGAGTGGGGCTCGCCATCAGGAGAAGGGACGCTCTCTATTGGGAAGTAAACTGATTCCCGGGCACCGGCACTAGAGAGAGGATCCGGCTTTCTGGAAAGTCCACTATTTTCCTACATGCAGTTTAGGCATATTTGCTTTACCACACAACCATGCCTAAGTCTGAGCATACACCTTGCCACATGCCCCACCTTAAACCAGGGAGGGTACAGACTGAGAAGATAGTTGCTGCACAGGCTAACCGATCCGTTAGGCAGGAAGCCAACTGCCAAAGGGTATATTCTCGCTTGCGAGATGAGGCCACACGCACAACGATCTGGCAGCACCACTTCAGTTTCCAAGTGGTCGAGCGCCTGCAAGGACCAGCAACTCGAGTTCTGTTCCAGATTACCGGCCAGGCAGTTTTACAGTACCCAGGGCTATTTCACAGCTGCTGCCAACCCTGCTTAAACGTTATCCTGAACCAGTCGTGCCAATCACAGTTGCCACCTTTTTAAAACCTGGTTACATGCCCTAGTCTGCCATCAGCTAAGCCATCCAGCACCTCTACTGTATTTGCCTGTTTCGCGCATCAACTGGGCCAGCTTCTACTTCAGCCCTGCTATGAGCAGAGTGGCAAGTGATAAAATATTCTGATGAGGAGCCCCAGACACTACAATTACCCTGTAAATGGAGCAATGAGCTTCGAGGCACCTGGGGGAAGAGGCGTGGCATTTACCCAGACCCAGGTTGCAAGACAGTGTGTATGCTGTTATAGGCGTAGTTATAAAATAAAACTTTAAACGCTCTGTGCCAATTTTGCTGTATTTTAATGATACTCTCAGATATCCTGATTTTCTATTATCCAGACCATCTGGTGCCACATTAGTTTCAATATTATAGGTTTTACTGTATTTGCAAACAGTTGTGTATTTAACATTCACCTACAGTAGAACATTGATTTTACATTCCCATAATTTGCATTTTCTCCTTAAATGCACTAATTTATTCAGGTCCAGAAATTTTACTTACCAAATTCTCCCATTTACACTGCAATTCGATGCGGTTTTCCTTGTTATACACTTGTTTTTCAATCCAGACTGTGAAAAAAATTTGTATGTTCATACATTTCAGTCTTTTTTTATTTTTTATTTTATTTTAGAAAACACATGATTTATTCATTCTTGCAGATATTGGGGGTGCGATATTATGTATAAAACACAATTTCGTTGGAAAATAAAAGTGTTACTCTGAGAATGTTTGCACTGGATAAAAATTGTTATCATATCTCCAGCAGGATTATAGATCAAAGATCAACTTAAGTGGAGTTTGTAGTTTAGTTCTAAATAAGACTTAGAATTTCACTGGAGGAAATCAATGTAACGAAATGCTAACAGTTACTGTTTAGACAGTAGTGGAAAACCTAACATTAAAAATTGTAAAATATCTTTACATTTTTACAAAAACTGACCTAAATAGTAAATAGCCCGTACAATTTATTAAATACAAGCTTCGGCATTAAAAAATATAAAATAAGTGTATACTACCCATTAATATACATTAACATTACCTACTCAAAATAGTCTTGGAGTAATTGGTGCCATTCATTTAGACCTTTTCCCCATTTACGCCATTTTATATTTGTCCCTAAAAAAATGCAACATACGGGTTCAACTAATACCTTTCACTACGATCCGGTGGTAAGGGAGGGTTGAGTAACTGACTAAATGCCCTGGCGTTGGTACCATTATTGAGAATAAATCCAATACTTCTGTAATAAGTTATCATTTTTAATTTTATTTTTTTATTTGCTTGTATACATTACATTAAGTTAGATTGTTCATCCGTTCTTAACTTCTCGTCTGTGTTGAATCCAGCATGTTCTCTGCCATCTATCTGTGCGTCACATTTTCTTTTCCTGGGGAAAAAAAAAAGACAATGCTTACACGCTCTCAACATCAGTAACACTTACGTTACAAAAATTTGCAAAATTTCTACATAGGAACGCGATAAAATTCTTTGAGCAGAAATAGTACATTAATAAGATTTGAAGACCACTGTAGCAAAAGTAAATTATAATTGATTTACTGCAATGATTTGCTTTACAGACTTGTCCAGCTACATAAAATAAATAACATGAAACAATTCGTCTGTACTGATACACGTTTCCAAAACTGCAAAAGGAAGGGGAAAAGTACAGTCATGTCGCCTTGGGAGGGGAAGGCAATTCCTACGAAATTTTAAGTCTCATAATAGAGTGTAATAACTTTTGAAGAATGGAAAGTGAATAACAAAATACAAACCCCTTTTTAAAATTATAAAATATCAAATAAATGTCTTTAATAACACTTGAAATGTGCATGTTGTGAATCACTTGCAAAGCATAAGTAATGTGTTTTAGTAAAAAAAATGTATCATTCAAACATTATAATGTACATGTAACAATGCATTTAATTTGTACTTGTTTAAGTAATTGCCTTTTTTTTTATTTTGAGTATTTTATACCCTCTAAAAATAGTACAAAAATGAACTTAACGTCTCGTCGACAGCAAGATCATTAGAGACGGAGCACGCTGCTAAGAGCAGAAGGGACAGAGAAGAAATAGATGATAACCTTGAGTAAGGAACCATCCCAGCGTTCGCCGGGAGTTGAACCCGGGTGCTGCTGAATGCGAGTTTGTTACTCAGTTGGCGGGGAGAGAGTACGTACGTGGGTGTTGTGAGGGGCGAGGCAGGTTACTTCTTGCCGGCGTCGTTGAGCACCTTGGGCAGCGCCAGCAGAGAGTTGATGAGCTCCGAGTTGCGCTTCTGCGTGCAGAGCGCCGGGTCGCTGCGGTGCGCCAGCTGCAGGATCCAGTTGGCCAGCTCCCGGGACACCTGCGCAGCACCGCCTCTTTCAAAACACGCACTCCTCCGCCACTCACGACCGCACAGCGCGGCCCTCCTCAACGTGAACTCACGACCATCCCTCACACCCGTAGTCAAGTCATCCGTCACTTGAAAGCGATTCGCAACACTCCGTCCCCCGCCAAACCTCTCTACGTCAACATTTCAGTGTGGCAACTTAACATCGTTATCTTTCTTTGGTTGGCGGTATATTTTGGTCGGAAATACATTTTCAAGAGAAAAACATTTTGGGAAGATAATTTTTTTACGTGATAAGAATTTATACTGAATTGTTGTTAACATTTTAAATTCCCGAATTCATCACCAAAGATAAATAAATAAATATCCACCACCTTGCATTTTGTTTCAAAGTGCGTATTCGCGTCTACGGAATGTCGTTAGAAAGCGGTCCATCGAAAGTTAAAGTTTGAGAAATATTTGACCGATTGACGCATAGAAAAAATGTTACCCCGACGATTGGTTGGAGATCACGTGACAGCCGGACAGACGGGCGACTGACTGATGCGAAGGATGATTGTAAGTCCAGCTTTACAATCCAGCTCCGCCCTCACTCATTTCATCCCGACACCAAACTCGCACAAGTCTATCTTAGCCGACTAACAAATCTACCTTACTTCCTCCCGCCCTATTCCACTAAAGGATTAACGTTATTTTATCCTCCACGACTGTAGCACACAGTGCCATCTCCGCTCTTCGCTGGTTTGCTGTGCCCTTCCATCTACGTCCTTCCTCTTTCAGGATGTGACCATGGCTACAATTGCGGCCATGACACCAGACAACCCTGCTTTAGTCGTGATGAATGCAACCCCCTATAACATCATAACTTCGACCTAAGGCGTATAGGACTTGCCCTGATGTGCAGTATTCCATGCTCCTACCGACCTAATTACTAAAGCCCATTCATGGTACTTCCGATTTTTCTGAAGCCCTGCTAAAGTTATACTTACAGGATTTTCCTCCGCCTCATACGAAAAAAGCTTAAGCAAGTCTAGAAAATACCAAAGGGACAACGCACCACATTCGTGCGCGCTCAGTGTAATAATATTTTGCATATGAAATATGTCTTACTATGCATTACCAACAAACCTGTTTTATCACTGTATTTTTTTTCCCACATCAATTATAGGTGAAGTATTGTAAATCATAAATAATATAAGCAAAAGTTCAGTTAATCCAAAATTAAGATCATTTTATGTTAACAGAAGTATAAAACGCTTGTGATACATGGTATATTGAGGAAATAACCAAACACGTCATACATGGAATGATTTTTCAAAGGTTAGATTCAAACAGTGTGAAGAATTCGCGAATAAACAATACTATGCATGCTGGAGGACCCACAGAACTGTGATAGGGCTCACGCTGGAATTGCAGGATTTCGCAGCCAGCTAGAAATTAAAAAAATAAAATAACTATGCTGCTACACGAGGAGGGGATCTGCAGTTGGATCACCAGCTTAGTTCGCACGTGAGAAAAATGGCGGACGTCGCCTTGGCCGGTGGGTGTTCTCGGGGCATTGCCATTTCTCCCGACTTTACATTCCACTGCTGCCCCATCCTCACCTCAGTTCTCCTACACTAGCGCTCAATCTTCGACGTTACTATCCAATTGAGAAAATAATACGCAGTAGTCCAAAACGCGTCGGGCGAGTCGGGAGAGACCATTGCTGCTGCACGAAGGAGCGCGGTTGTGTAGTTCGGTAGTGACAGCGGCCAAGTACGGTTGAGTGATAGCTTCTCCACGTGTGCATATTGCCTGTCAAAGAAACGTAAGTCACACAGCGTGGAATTTAACAGCGTGGTAGTAGAGTGTGATGTTATCAGTTTGGTCTGTACAGCACGAACAGTTTCATTGGTTTCCCTCCCTTCAGCGGCGAGCGTTCGGGAGAACCCTNNAATTACGTTTACTCCCTCAAAGCTGCGCGAAAATTATTTTCTCATTTGAACTTTTTTATAGCTTCGCGTTCAATGTCAAGAAGTGAGGGAGCGATACGGGCGACTCTAACACGCAGCCCTAGCGCCTCATCGCTCCTACGCGCATGGCGTGCAGCGTTTCCGTCGTGATGCTGTGCTGTGCCAATTATATATGTATCAGTGGGACTTTATAACATGCTATAAAAGCACAGATTAAACTACGCCCATATAGTCGTTCTTTTCTCTTACCGCTTAAGGAAATTGCATATGCAAACTTTTTAAATTTGAACATTTATTTACCGAGATACGTGTATTCGCGCAAAGGACGATTTCACAGGAAATAGTCCCTCTTTTTGCTTTAAGGCGGATTCATATTACAGTCAGCATGGAGCCTGTTACGTTAACTTCGCACTGTCGTTAAGTTCAGGTATAGATCGCACAGGAGTGTATTCACTTTGAATTAAGAGAAATGCAAAGGTAACTTTTTCACCCGAGAAGTTGACTCACCTTCAACATAACGTAAAGGTAACGTAGTTTTGGATAAACCCATTTAAGTGACAATCCCTTTCCTTTGTTTTTTTAAAAATCATTTCTATGCCTACCAACTTTGTTGTGTATTATGTCACAATTACACCAGATGTTAAAGATAACAGTTTCCTTTGTGTGTATATGAAGGATAAACAAATTAAAGTATTGTTTGCACGTGTTTAGTAGCTCGCACAAAGTGGTCGAGTTGTGCTGGCTAGTAACTGACATCTAGTTTAGTTCGTATGAGGCGGAGGAATATCCTGGATGTAGAACTTCAGAAAAGTTGGAGTAACCGTGAGTGGATTATTGAAAGGGAGAGGGCAGAGTTTTTGGTTGTCTTCAGCACCGAAGGGGGCGAATGAAGCGAGGTGAGGATGAAGCAGTGACGGAATGCAATGGTGGAGGATACAGAAGTGTCCGATATAACCGACCAACCAACAACAATATCCACCATGTTTTCTGTACGCAAAAATCTGGAGTTAATCGCGTCGGGAATAGAACCTGGTCCGCCGTGGTGGGAGGCAGGTAGTCTGACCGCTACACCACCGCAGTCCTCTTGTAAAAGTACACGAAGGACAGCGCCAGTAGCGTAGTCAGGTATTTTTTTTTGTTTGGGAGGGACCCAGCCTGCGAATTGTTATAAACATAAACAATACGTAAAATACATTTAAATCAGAAAATCAGTAGACACATTTTGATTCGTTACAGTAAAGTTTTGTGTAAAATATATTCCTAAATCATACAAACTAAGGTCTCAAGACTGCCGAATCTAAGAATTATAATCATTCATTAAACAAATAGTTTTTTCGGCTTCATAACAAATTAATTAAATGCGGCACTGTCTGCTGTAGTTTTATTTTCTGGAATAAAAACACAACAGGTGATTGTATGGGTACACTTAAGTCCCGATCTTGAGACCTCTCAGTTATGGAGAGATGGCAGGGAAGACTTTCTTTTGGGTAGCACAGCTACTCTGCCTTGGGCAGGGAAGAAGGTTGAACAGTAGAAAAGTACAACCCAGCGTGGCAGCCTTTCATCAGCCCTAAGAGTTGCACACATTACAGATATTGTAGTGTTGGGTGGAAATTCCATTAGCAATTCATTTATTGGTATTCGGGAGGGGCCTGACCCCTCTAGACCATCCCCTTCGCTACGCCACTGGATAACACTGGCCAGGAACTCGGTATCAAACAATTACTATCAGAGCTGTGAAACCTTTCGCAATACGCAGTGACAAACATTGTAAAATTTCGCCGGTTTATGAAAGACTCAGCGCCAGCTAAGTTGGTGTCCAAACCTTGTAATACTAAGTAGCCAGAGCGTACGATATTTGGATCTGAGGTGTTTTTGTGGTGGGTTCCGTACCTGGTGCGTAGCGAATCGGCGCGCGGTCAGCTTCGAGTGCTGCCGGGACTTGGCACGCGCCTTCACCGCCTCGACCCGCTGGCCGCGTGATCCTGGCGTTCCCGTGTAGTCGAGAAATACGGGCGGCTCTTAACATCGACGTCTTGAGAGCCGGCGAGGGTGAAGTGTGGTGAGTAGGGAGCAGCGCTGGAATGCAACGGTGGGGGAAACGGGACATCCCGGAGAAAACTAGCTGACCAGCGGCATCGTCATGCACGATTCCCGCATGCGAAAATCCGGGAGCGATCCCGCCGGGAATCTAACCCGGTTAGCCTAGGTGGGAGGCGAGTAGTGTGACGATTACACCACCTTGGTCCCCGTATTTGGAGGGGGGGGGGTCCCTTGTTCCTTGTGATCCCCCCTTCTGGATCCACCCCTGGTAGGTTAGGGAGAGAAGTACATACGCTTATAGGCTGTTTACGGTAAAGCGAGCAATTTTGAGGCCCTAGTTACCTTTTCCTTTCAACAATTTTTTACTATAACCGCCTTAAAAAATATTGCCATGTAAGTGACAAACACAGTGTGTATATTTCACCGCACTCGGAAGTTAACGTCTAAGGTTAAAATAAAACATATTTATTTCCTATTATTCCAAATGAGAGCGCTTTCAAAAGTGCTTACTTAACCGTGGATAGCCTACAGTGGACATACTGACCGTGCTACGGCGCTGCCAGCTGGAGTCTCCGTCCAGGTAGCGGTCGTCGTCGAACTGCACAGCGCCGCTCTGGTGCAGCAGCCTCAGCAGGACGAAGAACACCAACACGATCGCCAGCTGCTTCATTCCTGTAACACGCCACACTCCGGTAAGGTTATTTCTACTACAGGCTGGCAAGATAAATGGAACAAGTTTGGCAAAGGGAAAATTTTCGCCACTAGGTAAGTGCTAGTGTCGGAAACGTACCAGGTTTTCTCTATTTTCTACGTTAAAAAACAGGATAATTGCAATAATCATAATTAGAATGTAAAATAACTTCGTAACTAAGTAAAATTTTTGTATTTTATAATTCACATAGCTTAAAATTTTAATTGAAAGTTACACTTTGGAACACTGCGCACCTAGCGGCAGAAATTTTCCCTATGCCAAACTCTCCCATAAGAAATTACGTTTTGTTTCTAACCTGTAGTAGAAATAACCTTAACTCAGGCTATAGCCTGTTCGGAGTATCTTCACACTTCCTGAATCAAACATTTTAAAAATCACCTAATGTCTGACATGTTTTGTTGTTTCCTAAATATCCCGTCTATCACAAGCATTTCATACTTGTGTTAACACAGAAGTAACTGATTTTAGGTTAAATTCAACTCTTATTATATCTATAAATTATAACATTTTATATAAAATTATTTATGTTTAAAAACAGAGAGAAGATAGGTGTGTTGATAACGTTTTGTAGGAACAAAATATTATTAAACGGAGTGCGCACAAATGTGGTGCGTTTTCCCTTTGGTATCATTTTCTAGACTTGGTTAAACTTTGTTAGAGCCTGAAAGTAGAAGTTTGGCAGCGCTTCAGAAAAGTTGGAAGTGATCGCAAATTGGTACATGAACATCTTTCTGTAAGGCCTTGTCATGATACAACGAAAACATCGATTTTCTTGACAGAAAATTTTGAGAGCAACTGTCGACGGTAGGCCTATCATCTCGGGTTACAATTAATTATGATTTATGTTTTACATTCAGTTTTGAGGGGAAATATATTTCATATGTTGGCTACTTATATTACTGTATAAAAAACACACCCGAAGTGTTGAGTTTGGTTTTGTTAGCCTTACAGGAAAGCACAAATAACACATGGGCTGTCAACTCACTTTTTAAAATAAGCAAAAAAGTTAAAAAAAAATATTTAAAGCGGTAGGTGACTCGAACAAGTTGTCAAGGTGCAGTTAGCGAAGATTTGCATCAGAGATGGATGAGTATGCAAAACGTTCTTCGTGTTCATTTACTATGTGAAAATTTCACCAGTTATTTATTTACCATATCTATTCAGGTTATGGTATATAAATCATTTACCAATAAGTGATCTGATTTTCTTTGAATGCAGAGGCTCTAAAAATAGATGAAATAGGTACTTTAGGTCTTATTGGTACTTAAAGATTATATATATATATATAACTGCAAACATAACATGTTTTGGTTGTTTGAATTACAATATGTGACTTCTCCGACATTAATAGCTATCCCGCGCTCAACAAGATAAATTAATTCTTCCAGTAGGTCCTATCATACCTTAAGTCCTAAGCCGGCACACGAGCACGCTATACCAAGGTCCAGGTTGCCTCGAGAGTGGTAATGCAACACTTATCCCCGATCGTCCGTCGCAAGTGCTTTCGTCACAAAGTTGAAACAAAGGAACGACTAATCATTGCCAAGAATTTAAACAAACGTTTAGGCTGTGTCCTGCATGAGATGCAAGAGTAGCGTGCCATCTTTACATCCCGAGTGTCCTACGTAGAAGATACAATCTCGAGAGTCATGTAGCTCCAGCTTGCCTCAACGTGGTAGCTGCAAACTGAAATCAGTTTCCAGAAATAAGCGCACAATTTATCGGCAAAAACATCGGTTTGGTGGATTCCATAATTTGTATCGGTAGTTGCTGCTACATCTGACCATCTGTTTTCAACAATATCTCTGTTACGAGGATTTTTGTCTCTCATGTACCATAACACCCGCCTATTACGAACTGATTCGATAATCGACTAATCAAAATTATTTCCAGTGTCGCTCTGACCCTGTTGCCAGTGACGCGCGAAGATGCTGGAACTATTCGAGTTTCGTTTATGACGCTGGCTGCAGCTGGGTGACGCTGGCGTGCGTGCTGCACTCTACCGCTCACGCAGGACACTGACATCGCTCATGTATTTGAATTTTGCTGCTTGAAGCTGATGTCGTCCGAAATTCAATTCCACGTAGAACAAAGCCTACGAAGCATTGTACTTGAAACAACACTGTGCAAAAGCACGCCTTAGCGTCCGATTGAAATTGCAGTGCTCTCTCACGAGGAGCAAATCGCTATCGCTAAAGGAGAGTAAAATGAAACTGCTTTGGAAAGCAATTTAGCGTTGTTGGTACACGGTCGTCCCGTAGAACACTTTCCTCTTGGACACCTTGCGCTGCTGGGTGTTTGCGGCATACTGAATGAGCGAAACCCACCCTTAGTTCGCCCCCCCCCCCCACGAGAAGGCGAACCAGGTTTGATTCCCGGCGGGTCGCTCCCCAATTCTTGAACGTGGGAATCATGCCGGACGATGTCCCCGCCCCTGCATTCCACCGCTGCTCCATATTCACTTCGCTTTACTTTCATCGGCTCTCAATACCTCATTAAGACCCGTCAAAACCTCTCCACTTCACTCGCCCTTAGCGTCCCCACCACACTTTGCGTAGTAAAAAAAAATACTCAAGAGAACGTGACCTGAAAATGTTTGGCGGCATAAGTCACCCCAAGTTTCAGGGATTTAATAAAATATTTTGAATCATGTTTCGCCAAGTTTTTAGGCAAGTTTCAAATCACTTTACAAAACCAGTGAGACCAAATATGCGTGTGTCCGAATATGTTTAATTTGGTCTCCACAGGCGTAGGGCTATGTAAATTGCGTCTGGAGCTCAAGCGGAACAGTTCAGAACTACTGTTTGCACGGCATACGTTTCTTTAACCGATATAAGAAATTGGTTCCACAGTTTGGCAGAATGGTACCGAAATTTTACACTTTTTACAAAACTCAGAGCCTGCTTTTGGAGATACACGGCTTATATGGCTAGATACTCTTAAATTATTTTTTAAAATATAAAACAAATTAAAAGCAGCAGCAACAACAGTTGTAAACATCAAACAGTGTATGATACTATATTATACCAACTGGAAGAAAAGAGTGAAATTCAATGCTCTTGCCACCGATTGCTGAAAGTTACTCAAACCACTGATTGGGCCCCTTTCTGGCACGCAATAAGATAATAATGTAGCCAAACACTGTTATAATTCCTGAATTATATTGATGTTTTACGCTCGAATGTACAATCGACCCTTGTAGGTAATAACGTAAAAAATACACTCTGCTCAAAATATCCGCGTTAGTGACCCACTCAGTTACTCGAAGAAATTAACTGGTCTCAGTGGTATACGACGTCGAAAACGATTTGCTGGCTCATGTTTTCACAAATTAGCCAGCTAGTTCGAAGTTACGAAGTTCAAGTTCACCCGTGAGCTTGGCTGATATCATGAAGTACTTCGACACTAAGTTTTAAAATATCATATGCTGTAATGATATATCTGTAAATAAACGAATAATTTCTTACGCAAAAACTGTGTTGAACAGTCATATTCATTGAGTGTCTTAATTTCTGTCGTTACGTCCATGTTTGTTATGTACTCAATTATAAATGATATACGTCGTAGGTGATTCTTATTTGTCGTCTATGAATTCAGTGCATTTAAAATACATGTTGAAATTCAAACCGCGGCATCTATGGTCTAATGTAAACAAGAAATCCTAGTAGCAAAACGTTCGCAAAATTAATATAGTATTTTTTAATGTGAATTGAAACTAGCAAAACAGCGCTGGGAGACCGAAACTTCACGTACCTGCGTGCAAAACAAGTTGCTTATCGAGAAGGCGAACGGAACTGGCACGCCATGTGACGATCGCATGCACAGAGGCCACCATGAAAATACGTGCAGACCCTTCACCGCCAATACTGATGTTTGTGTGTAGTTGGAAATAAAATGCAATCACTTCTGCCAGCCTTTACTACCCAATTGCTAATCCCCCATTGTTCATGTAGTTTGACACACATATACTAACAAGCAACCATTAGCGGCGCCCACGTACCTCGAGTTTATGGTGTCCTATGTGCTGGTGCTCTCCGCATGGCGTGCTATTTCCGTTCTCCTTCGTGATATGCAACTTATTGTGCATGCAGGTACTTTGAGTTGCGGACACCCGGTGCTGTTTTGTGAACTTCAATTTAAATTTTAAAATACTAGATGACCTTACCGAACATTTTGCTACAAGGGTTTATTGTTTCCCATAGGTACCATGGTTAGAATTTCGACATGACGTTTAGAAACATTTTGTATACTGGACGCAAATAAAATATTTCACACTGGTGGCATCTGTAATATTAGGTTTGTAATATTGTGTGTACGTGAAGCTAGGATTTTACTACGCCTACGGCCATAATGACGACTACGGCCATAATGACGACTTCTCCAAAGACAACCTGCAACATTTTAGCTTATTTACACCAGTTACCGGAGTCATTCAGACGTCAGCATCCAATCGCAAAGTCTTCGATTCAATTACGAATGTGCCAGGGGAAGGGCTAACCAATTTTACTTATATGTCTAGTCAATGCACATTTTAAACTAAACTATAGTGGTAACAGTAAGCAAATTGCTGTACTTATTACAAACAATTCTTTGGAAGATAGTTATTAAAGATTTTTTTGTAACTGTACAGCTGAATTATTGTATTTTTATAACGCATTATTTTAGAAAACATGTAAAATTATTTATGTAGCTAATATTTTATAACAAACTTGAAGTCTACAAAAAATGATAGATACAATTTTAAAATGTTTACACATTCCACAACAAGGTTTTGTGAAATTTACTCTAATGTATTTGTAGTATTACAAAATATATTTTGGCAACTAGTTTCCAAAGAATTCCTTATATACAAAAATATTTCTACGGCATGATAGAGCATTAATAAATTGTGGCGGTGATGTTCATCAACTTCGCTGGAAAGGAAGATGTTGGCGTGTTAAACGCACAACTCGCTTTAGCAGCGTTGCCAGTTAGCGTTGCACGCAGCACTACAGGTGGTTCTAAATAAACTGCTGCTAGCAATAGTATCATATTTACATTACTGTCTTAAACATTTTCTAGAGTGGGTTTTGTGGTTCTAAATCTGAATATTATCTTCAATATATTCAGAAGAGAATTTTATAACGGAAAAAAAAAAAAAAAAAGGAACTAATAGTTGCGGTATTTGGCAACAACACGTAAAATTCACCCTGCTTCATACTCGTTATTCGTTATGCCACGTCGTGCCTCACACTTCCAGTGACAGTGTTCGTAATGCTGGCAATAGCTGAATATCTACTTATTTCTGAAGCTACTATAGCGTCATAGTCTTGCAGCGGAGGTGCAGCAAGCATCGTTCCGCTACAGCGGCTGGAATACATGAGGCTCTCTACAACAGCTCTTTAATTATCGACACTCTTAGCAGTATACAATATAACCTCAATTTTAGTTTACAGCGTAAATGACGACTGTAAAATATTCAATTTTCCTTTTTCGAGATGTACGTATACTAGTTCTCTGGAGAAGAAATATACCTACACAGTTATGAAAAACTTTATGTTTTTTGTTTTTTCAAATACTTGCTTGATGGGAATTTTAGTTTGCCAATATGTACGTATAATGCATATCGTGTTTACTTGAAACTAATATTATAAATGTAATAATTAAACTTTTGTGTAACAAGATGCAAAGTAAAATGTTGCTACCAGGCCTTAGATTTTTACTTGCCACATATAAGTTTGTAAAAATATCCTTTGAGAAAAATTATAAACATTTGGTTTATTTAAGGGAAAAAGTTTTCCCTATAGATTTACTGTCTAGATGCTGTTAAGTGTTCATGTATAATTAGCGACTCGAATCAGGACCGGGAGCACAGGGCGGGTTAAGATGCCTACAGTTAAGTCAGCCTCCATCCCGCGGTTTTAGACATCGGTCAAGGCAGTATCATAGGCTAGGCCTACGACCAAGACATTGAAAATCTCTCAGCTCTGCAGTTTTCAAAAAGACTGGCTCCAACCGGAATTCATCCCCTTCCTCCTTTTAAACCAAGAGGTCTCTACTTTGAAAATCCACGCCAAGCGATCAATTACCCTGAAGAACATCGGTTGTCAAACCACATATATCGCAATTTTCCCCAACATTCCTTGGACACTACGCCGTCTTGTACGTAGGTTATATCACGGGAGATTATTGCCGTATCTTCACATGATGTAAATAGTAGGCTCGTTAAATATGGATCCAGGTGCTTGAATGGAGTGGAGAGATTTGTCCGGCTCTTAACATTGTGGACTTGAGGGCCAATGGGGGCGAAGCGAGGTGAGTATGGAGCAGCACCGGAATGCAAGGGCAGGGGAAACGAGAGATCCCCGAGAAATCTCGCTGACCAGCGTCATCGTCTTGCATGGTTCCCACATCCAAACATCCGGGGACGACCACGCCGGGAATCAACCCCTGTTCACTTTGGTGGGAGGCGAGTAGTCTAACCACTGCACTACCACGGCCCCTAGATATGTTTGAAGAAACGGGCCATGGTCTGTAGGAATGAAGCATATTGGCGTTCGCCTAGAGTTGATTCCGCAAAACCATGGGAAACCGAAGTTAGTATGGCCGGACCGGTAATCCAACCTGGGGCCTCCAGAATGATAGTACAATATGCTACCACTGTGCCACTTTGCTCAGTCTCACCCTGGAAGACACAAGCGGTGCGAGAGGATGTGTGCTGGCTGGAAGTACGAGTACGGACTTCATTTTGAAGACTTTATTGACGTATAGGGCGACTAATGCAAACGCACAAGTATGCTTACCCCGGGACTTGAACCCGGAAACCCTGGTGCCGTGAGCCAGCTGCGCCAGAAGTCGGCTTGGACTGCGGTACTCACCGGTAGGTCGGCGAGTGTCTGGCAGCTATCCGCGATTAAGGGCGTCTCGCGCAGTGTCGTCTGGCTGCTCAAGGTACGCCGCCCTTATAGGCCCGGTCCGCCGCTGTGATTGGCTGGCCGGCGCCCCAGCCACGTGGTCGCTAACAAGCGCGTGGCTGTGGGAGGACCGCCAACCCTCCTCGGGGGGCTCTTGTCGCCGACAAGTAATCGATGCGGCGGTGTCGCACCCGGGCTTCGTCTCGGACTGTCTCCTCTCCTTCCCTCTTAATTTTTTTCCCCATCCCCCTCGTCCGACAACCTTCCAATTTCATCTCTTGCATAAGCTGGGGCCACGATGGCTGAGCGGTTAGCTTGCTTGCCTCCCGCCAAGGTGAATCAGGTTCATTCCCGGCCAGGTCACTTTCGGATTTTCGCATTTGAGAATCGTGCCGGACGATGCCGCTGGTAGGTGGGTTTTCTCGGGAATCTTCCGTTTCCCCCACCCTTTCATTCCGGCGCTGCTCCATCCCAAATCTCTTCACTCCCTCACTCTTGCATAAGCTATTCTATACAGGAGCGCTGTGGGGGCTCAGGCCCCTCCCAGAAAGAGTATCAAACTTAAAAATAAATTTGTGAGCACTGAAAGGCCTGATGGCCTGTTATAAGTCTATTCGCGGTTTCTTCGCACTTTTTAAGCAAACCTTTGAAAATTCACCCCATACGTGCTTGGTTGTTTCCTAGTTATGTTATCCATAACAAGCTTTTTATACTTCTGTTAACTTAAAAAAATATAAAATTTCCTTATTTTTGTTGGATTGAAGTTTTATTTATATTTTATTTATAAATTATAATATTTAATTTATAAATAATATGCATACAGACAGTGATAAAATAGGTGTGTTGGTAATGTCTAGTACGAAACAGTTCCTATGCAAAATATTATTTCACTGGGTGCGTACGAATGCGGTGTATTGTCCCTTTGGTGTAATTTTATAGACTCGGTTAAGCTTTGTTTGCACGAGGCGGAGGAATATCCTGGAAGTAGAACTTTAGCAGTGCTTCAGAAGAGCTGAGAAAAATCGCGAATGGACTATAACGATTTACACTACGCTGCAAGGGCTGCGGTGGCTGAGTGAATAGTGCGCGACCTCCTCCCGCGGCGATATGGGTTCGATTCTCGTGAGGGGCGAGGTCACCCCGCTACGTGAGGAATGTGGTGGGACACGTTGGCCGATTCGGGGAGGAGCGGTATTTTCGGTCTAATACCGTTTTTCCCGCCTTTGCACTCAGTTGCCGCTCCGTCTAAGGACCTCTGTCCACGTTATTCTTCATTAGCCTACAGTCACTCGTGGGCCCCACATCTGCGGTTGTTACGCCGCCATCCTTGGGTGCTTCTCCCCAGACTTTATATTATTATTACTATAGAGTGCTTGCAGTTATTGGCCCCTTTTAAACCTTGCTTAGGATCTACATTTTCTTAATTTTCTATCCTTCTACCGTATGTAAAATTAACATTACAATGGACCCATTCACTTTATTCATGCGACTAACTAGTAAAACTGTGAAATATTTAGCAATGTTAATATGTTTCTGATAAGTAATTTGCAATGTTTAACGTGGAATTTAACGTGGCATTTTAAAACGACGTTAAAGAACTGGAACTACTTTTCTTTTCTCGGTCCCACCGTAACTGTAAGCATGTCTGTCAGCGTGCTTCACTAAAATTTTTGTATTTAAGACCAGGGATATTTTTTTCAAAGGTTGATTTCAAAAGTGCCCAGTAAACTGCAAACAACTTAAATACTGCTGTATAACAGTGAGGCTTAGCTGCTCGTTTCAAATCGGACACATTACTGAGCTAGTCATTCAAACTTAAAAAATAATAATAATTTTGCAGTTAACGTACAGCGAAAAACAATCACGTATGCCCATAGTTTGTTACAAAGTATTAATTAAACGTGAAATATTGTACTTAATGAAAATTTTATGTACTTCGAAGAATGATGGGATTTTTGTCGTGGGTGTAATACGTCCTCAAGATTACGCTACCACCTCGTATTATTTTGATACTGCTGGGATAAAACGATAATTTCGTAATGCAGTCAACTTCAGATAAAGTCCATTCATGGTTACTTCCAACTTTTATGAATCCCTGCTAAAGTTCTAATTTCATGATATTCTTCCGCTTCCTGCAGACAAAGCTTAACCGAGTCAAGAAAATTACACCAAAAGTACCACGCACTGGATTCGTGCGCATTCAGTGAAATTATATTTCCCACAAGAACTATTTACTTCTAGACATTACCAACACACTTATTTTCTCCGTTTTAATATACATTAACCCGTTCATTCACCGTGTTACAGTCACTATCATGGACATGTTGAGCATGAAGAACATTCATGGTGGGTCGTGTAAACAACTAGGATTCATTACCAATGTCTTCAGATTCTTCACGACACGTGATATGATTGGCGAACGTTACCACACCTCTCGTTTATGAATGGCTGAAGGTAACGTCTTTGAGCGAGCAAAACGTTGTTCACTGACTGCAAAACACACACTAGACACAAGTACAGTGCACAGAAAAATATTACACGATTGCAACACTTCGGCTCACAAATTAATGCGTGACCGAACGGGTTAATTATAAATGAGATATAACCACGTATACATAAAATAAAATTAAATATTCAGTTTTACTAAAAAAAAGTTACTTTAATGTTAACACTGTTACAAAATGCTTGTGATACATGCCATTTTTAAGGAATAAACACACTTCCATACATAGAGTGATTTTTCAAAGATTTGATTCAAAAAGTATGTAGAAATCGCGAATAGACTACAAGCGTAGCGGATGGTGGATAAGCATGTTCTTTGCCGTCACTCCACCACGCACAGCTGGACTGCATAACTAAACATTCACAGGCGGTGACGTGGATAGAGGCCATAGTGGAGTCTCCTGGCTACAGCTCACATTGTTATATACTGTAGCATTTACTTCGTGTGCGCCCTTAGAGTACATATGGAACAGGCAGAATTGAATTTTTAAATGAGACTACAAAGTTGCGTGTTAAACACCCATTACGTGACTTCAAGACAAAATGCGTGGGAGTTTAAATTTAGAAAGAGGAATAGTACTAAATACGCACGAATGTATTCGCAATCAACCTAATATTTTTATCACTCTATGCGTGTTTATATAAACATATATACAATCGTACGTGGAAGAGCAAAGCAGAACCATGTCGGAAGGTAAATAAATAATAGACAAAAACCTAATGCAAAACGGTATATGCCTGTATACGTGTTTGCGTGGATACGAAGAAAACAAATTAATCCAGGGGAAGGTCTTTAAGGCAGCGGTGAATATTATTCTTTAATTTAAAATTATTCTTTACAGCAGTTATCACAAATAGAGGATATAGGGTCTCCCCTCCAAAAATACAACATCCCGCTTTCTGGAATAAAGTGACTGATTTTACATAGCATCAGTGTGTGATGGCTGATAATGAAGTACACTATTGACATTAGCTAAAAGGGATATGGGCATAACTAACTCGCGTCATATTCAATATATTTGCACGCAATACAAAGAAACGCGTACACAACATACTGTTAACCGGGCAACAGTATTTAAGTGGAAAGTGTAATAAGTAAGTCAGGATTTGGTAAATAATTACTGTAGCCTAAAATTTTCTACTTTGTTGGTGGGGGGGNCAACTAATAATGTACTACTCGATCCATCTAGAAATTTAATGCGGGCTGCATCTCAAGTTACTGTTAGCAAAATATTCCACTATGCTCACCACTGTGGTAACAAAATATTCGGGTCAGTGCGCAAACTGTTAACATTTGATCTGCAAACAGCGCTGCAAGCGCAGGAGTCCCAATAATTGAGGTTGCGGAATGTGCTACCAACCTGTGTAAACATATTACATTCAAAGCTTTCTGTTTAGCAAAGAAAACCATTTCTTCGGCGTTGTTTGGTCTACACAAACAAAATATTTTTAATTCAAATGACAGGTTAGAAAATTAGATTTGCTGTTATTAATTTTTTTCTTTAAACGATTTTGTTTTATGGCAAAATTAACTTTCTTTATAGCAAAGACAAAGTTTTCTTGAGCTTGTTTTCTTTAGAGTAGATAAATGTAGCCATATACTGAAGAAAATAGTTACGTTATATTAAAACTTTTCTTTCGTTCATAATTTTTAGTACTTAACAAAAATGTATAAATGCTACGTTACCGAATAAAAAAATTCTTAAGGTGGCCGCCTGGTTGAAGGAATTCTGCACGTCTGAGGCCTAAAAGCGTGGGAGCACTAGGGCGACCGAGATATTCGCATTAACTCTCTCATGGCCTCTACGCACAAAGCACTGAACTGGCGTGCAGTCTTGCCGTCGATAACGCACCTCTATGATATTTTCAGCGGGGACCTTACCATTTTATGACGTAATAATAATAATAATAATAAAGGTTTGACGCATGTCCCTATTCCTTTTTTAATGTTTTGTACCGGAATGTTTATACCCGAAAATGACCGTTTGAGCCATTTTCATTATCACAAAAACATGCTTTAGAGAGAAATTGAGGAACCGATAAACGTATGCAGACAAGTAACGTTTCTTAAATGCCATTCGTAAGAAGACGTCACTCAGACACGTTGGACGGTTTTTTAATAAAACGTTTTCTGCTGGAGCTCTGCACACCGTTCGGCGGCCTACCCAGGCGACCATTTTACATCATTGACAACGGTTCAACCTTCAAAATACTGTTGTGCGTGGGCTGTTTAATGATGGGGTTCTCAGAGGTGCTCAGTTCACCGCGAACGGGCTATATTTGTGCACACCGACACACAGTAGTTGGAGACGTAATACCAGCGGTTCGGCCAGAATGTTGCGCAACGCGAGCCATTGCAGCGGCTTGTTTTCTGAAAGCGGATTTGCGAAACGTGTACTTGAAGCAAGCTTCAACGTAGCTCAGGGTTAGTTAGAGTGNGGGGTGGCTGTCAGACTGCTGCATCCGGAGGAGCAATAATTGTCCCGGCCTGAGTGTGACAGGCGTCTCGTCTCACAGCGGGACCCCAGGCTCGTCTTATTTCACTCAGCCAACCACAATGCCACTGTCCGTCACAGTTACCAACTTAACCAACCTCCCTCCTACGCCCTGCAGGATGCTTCAGGTACGCCTTGCCACGCCGAGGGAAACGAAAATAATCAGCGGAGAAATGGCAACAGCATAATGAGTGGCGTAGGAAAACATTTATTAGCTGGGGGAAGGGGGTATTCCTTTATTGATAAAGCAGCGCCTATATAACATTTTTGAGCTGAAGAACCATTATACTTACCTAATTTTAATTTCACTAATAACTTACATAATTTATCTTTTCTTTTAACGCATCCTTCTACTGTATTTCGTGAGGAGGGGGGACGGGGCGGAATGGGGTGTTGGACCCGGAATCCTCCTTCTAACCCCTCCTCCCCATGTACACCCCTAAGCATAATATATACATAGCTCTGTATAGGCTATTCACAGTAAAGTGAGTACTTTTTGAGAGCCTCTCATTTGGAATAATAGTCAAAAATATATATTTTTTGTAGCCGTAGACATTAACTTTCAAGTTACGTGAAATATATACACTGTGTTTATTACTTACATGGCAAAATTTATTTCAAAAAGTGGTGGAAAGATAAAAAATGGCTAATAGGAAAAAAGTTACTAGAGCCTCAAAAGTGCTCACTTTACCGTGAACAGCCTATAATTAGTTTTTATGGTGGCACCGACTACACTTAAATATTAGCATAAGAACGTTATGTTAGGTTATCACAGCTGTGCTTGACGCAGGAATAATCCTAACATCCTTCTCAGAGAACTATATTTTCTGTAGCATGAACACAGTGCTCTGCCGTAGAAAGAATATCCACCATTACAGAAACAATTACGGACAAGATCACAACCCGTCAGATCTGCCGACTTCTGCTCCTTTCTTATGGGTATATAAAAAAAACTTTAGTTCCTTAAAGCATGTATTTTTTTCTCAGTGAATACAATACCACTAAACGTGTTTCCATTATGTTTAACCTTAAGAGATAAGAACTCTTCAAATTGATTTTGTTGCTGTATTTTTCTTTCCGTATCCTTCTTCCACATAGGGCTACAGTATATATAAATTAACATTGCCATACGCGTACCTACAGATGTGTGTTCATGCGACAACTGTGCTACAATGCAATCGTTATATAAATATATATATATATATATTTATTAGTGCTCTGATGTGTATAAAATTAAAATAAGTCCAAACTAATAGCGTATAATTTAAAAATTGCATGTTCAGTGAAACGTTAAAAGTACATCGGCCCAAAATGTTTTCCCACGTTCGAGGCACGGCGATACGGGCGACAATAACACACGCGCCCATCACCCCATCACACGTACGCGCAAGGCACTGAACCGGCGTGCAGTGCTCCCGTTGTCATGCTTTATATCTTTGACAGTGGGATTTTTTTTTACGCAATGAAAGCCCACAGATGTAGCTATGACCATACGGGATTACTTTTCTCCTACCTCTTAAGGAAACTGTGCAGGCGTAACGTAACCTAGTCGATGGACGACCTGAAAGATTTTCCCCAATATTTTTTCGAATTGTTTAATTCTTGTAGATCTGTGGCCTAATTTTTTTTTCATTTGTGCCATTTTTAAATAGCTCTAAATTATTGGTTGATTATCAAATTTAATGCTGACAGGTTGATGGATTGTCGACACACAAACTTTGGTCCACATATATTGAATGACAAAGCGTCCAAGAATTTTAAAGGTTTTCATATTGAAAATGAGTATCCAGCATCGTCGAAAAGTATAAACAACAGGTTAACTTAGTAAGTATTCAACTGCGTACTAAATAAATATTGTATGAAAATGTATTTGAGTGGGCACTATGTCACAAATATTGAACTTTATAGGAGTACTCTTTGCCACGACACCATGATGACACATTAGTGCCCTTTCCTACAGACTAGATCACTTATTATTCCGTGTAGGGTATAGTTCTTTGCACCTCAGTAAAGAGAGTAAAAAATACAATAAAACTATGTCAAAACTTCAGTTTTGTAAAATGAATGTAGTGCCCTTTAACTCCAACGCACATATATAAGCTGTCACTTTTTGTGGAAGATAACTGGGTTGTAAACAATAAACCTCAAAACAAAAAGTTCATAAGGATATGTCCTAAGTTTCAACAGTTCTCGAGGTAAGGCCTTCCAAGATTCTGCTGGCACCCCTGTTTGTATCACTACAGCCTTGCCCGTGTTCAGGCTCTTACAAGTGGTGCTCGAAATGTCCAATGTTAACCTTGCATTTGAATACATTCAGAGACCATTACTAGCAACCTTGTTTCACATGCTGACGAAGCACTGCAATGCCCGTAACATGTGTTGCATAAACGGTAGTCTTCAGATGTTCCAATCCTACTAATATTATAAATGCGAAAGTCTGTCTGTGTGTGTGTGTGTGTGTGTATGTTTGTTACCACTCCGCTCCAGAACGGCTTAACGGATTTGGATGACATTTGGTACGTAGGTACTTTAGGTCCTGGAATAGGACATATAATCCTTTTAATTGCGGAAAATTGTACGGTTCCTGTGGAATAACAACAAAACGTAATTCTGAAACGGTTGGGAACGTGACCGAACTCAGCTCCATAACGGCTGAACGGATTTTGATGAAATTTGGTATGTAGGTACTTTAGGTCCTGGAATAGGATATAGGATACTCAATTGTACCCGGGCGAAGCCGGGCCGGTTCGCTAGTATGTAATAACCCACTGGAGTCAGATCAGAGGAACACGCAGTCGAGGCGATTGGTCATGCACAGCTCATCCACCTGGGTGGGTAAATGGCTCATCCAGAGCCGCTCTGGCCACTCTATTGAGATGTGGTGGCATCCCATCATGTATGAGCTACACGCAGTAGATCAGATCCAACGGGACCTCCTCGTGTAGCACGCGCAACTGTTCATTTCGTCGAGTATTGACCGTCTCCCTTTGATGCATGCTGCTCGGGTCAACCTCCCGACATCATACACAGTACTTTCAGCTTCATCTAATGTGTTTTGCCTAAATCGTTTTCCACGAAACCATATTTCTTATCTGCATTTGGCCTAACATCGTTTTTTAGCCTTCTATATTTGGAAACATTTGCTTGTAAAATCGAGGAAATATCTGTTTGTATATATTTCCATAAGCCCCAACTAAAAACTTTTTAACCCTCGTACAGTTTGCAACAGGATTGTGTAGAATATGATTTTACTAACGGTCATTGAGACAACCTTTCATAAAATTACATCTTCTTCATTTACAAAACTCTGCATGTGCAAACTTCTCAGTACGCAATTATAGCTGTATCAATCCGTAATGCATATATCTGCGTGTATTACGTTTATGGCAATACAACGTGCGGTAATTATCAACACCTAATCACATCCCAATTCTCACTATGCAATTAAACCGCATTATAAAAATTAGTAGCTATTTTGAGAACATTATATTTGTGAACAGTTTTTCTACCATCTTACTGTCAGTTGAACAAATCCAAACTAACAAGTCAGCTTGCAGACAAACATTAAAAAAGTATAGTGATAGTATTTTAACCAGATCCTGAAGATTTGGTAGCCTAGTAGTACTTTATGCTTTCCTAATTCCATGACTGCATAGTGCCTGTTTTTACATTTGCTTACATTGTATGCATTTTTTTTACCGCATTCAGTTATGTGACTTGATAATAGAATATTCTACAATATTTGAAAAATATAAATTCCAATTTTTTTTTTCTGTTACGCAGCCTGATACATTCTCTTGATTACGTTTCATAACCGTCACACCAGTTGTAGTTGGCATCTCTTACTTGGGGGAACAGAAGTAACATGGCAAGCTTCGTGAATGCGGAACACAACTATGACAGGGCTGTGCGCTAGTTGCCAAAGACGTTACACGCATGATACTGTTGTTGGAGAGGGGGAGGGGAGACTGACCAGTAATGATTTGCCACACACATGTACACATAAAAACATGTACACATGTATATCTTATGTTTATGTATTATACATTTTAACACATTATTTATCCGCTGTAACAAAGAAAATTATCAGTTTTTTTGTTTTGTTTTTAAATTGATACNATTTATCCGCTGTAACAAAGAAAATTATCAGTTTTTTTGTTTTGTTTTTAAATTGATACTTAACATAAAGTTTTCCGTTTAAGTATACTCCCTTCATTCTGANATCAGTTTTTTTGTTTTGTTTTTAAATTGATACTTAACATAAAGTTTTCCGTTTAAGTATACTCCCTTCATTCTGAAACCAATTATTTTAATACCATACACAAAATAGAATAATGCTAGAATTGAGAGTGTCAAATATAAACATAGACCATACACACATGCTACTTTAATGTACCAGGGTCTTAATCACGGGATTAGAATCATTTAGTATGTTGGATGACAAAGGGGACGGAGTATCGTAGCGTCGGAGCTGTTCATGCTGTCATTCCGGTCCCCCGGCGGCCATTTTCCTCTCAAAATGTTCCTTTTTGTCCTCAAAATTGACCATTTTCCCTCAAAATTCTCCTTTTGCCCCCTCAAAATTTCTAATTTTCCATTTAAAAATTATCGATCCCCCAGTTGCAAAAACGAGCCGCAGAAAGGCATTTTTCGATCCATCGGGAGAATTTGCGAGGTTCGCTTCTCGAGGGCAGAGCAGTGGCGGCCATATTGGTTTTATAGGCATAGGGTATGCCAAATCGATACACGGGATCCGAGATCGGAGCCAGAGCCGATAGTCAACCATATTGGTGCTGTAGGTCATTTTAACAGCCATTTTGGAGTCGGTGACGACCTTTGAACTTGACCCCAGTGACCTTTGACCTTAAACCCAAAACTTCCCAAAAAAATATCCCAAAACATTCCCAAAATTATAAAATTAAAAAACTCCCCAAATATTAAAAAAAATTTTTTTTAAATTATTTTAGAAAATTACTAAATTAAAAATTTTAATGTTTGGGCTTAGAAGGGACGAGGGACTGGAGCCGACCAGCCAGCATGTTATGACATCACCCAACCTTCATGTTGGACCCAGGTGACCTTGACCTTGACCCATGACCTTGACCCTATATCCATTACCTTAGATGATCTTAAAAACAAAAAAAANCCCAGGTGACCTTGACCTTGACCCATGACCTTGACCCTATATCCATTACCTTAGATGATCTTAAAAACAAAAAAAATTGAGAAAAAATGGTAAAAAACGAATAAGTTCGTAAAAGTCAGCGAGCAAATTACATTACTAACTACTACCACAATTTTACATCCAGGTGACCTTTGACCTTGACCCCGGTAAACTTTGACCTTAAAAATTTGTAAAAAAAAACCTAAAACTTTTTTTACAATTTATAAAAATTAATAAACTATATTATAATAAATTATTATGTTTTGAAAAATATTTTTTAAGAAATTTTTTTTTCGGAGCACCATGTCCAGCAGATGGCTCCATTCAATTACATTGTATTAACATTTCCCTCCCCTTCCCACTCACTTTAGCTCATTCTGTGGAATGCACTCCACCCACCATATTGGTTTTTCATTTCTCATTTGTTTACATTTTCATCACCTAGGTGGCACTGATGGCTCCAACAAACATGTCAGATCTGTATGACCTTTACCTTGACCTCCTATCTGTGGCCTTCACCTTGTGCCCATGACCTTGGATAACCTTGGACCTATTTGATTGACATAGATTCCTGTGGATTGTGCAGCAAATTGCTAAGGATAGGTGTGGATTGATGTGGATTGATGTGGATTGTTGTGAATTAGTGTGGATTGGTGTGAATTGGTGTGGATTGGTGTGTGGATTGGTGTGTGGATTGATGTGAATTGGAGTTTGGATTCATGTGTGAATGGTTTTGTGGATTAGTGTGTGGATTAGTGTGAATTGCTGATTGCGGTGCTGATTGCAGTGCTGATTGCGGTGCTGATTGTGGTGCTGATTGCGGNCCACAAATGTAATTGTTAAAAATTTATAATTTAAAAAATTATTTCTAATGAATTTTTTTTAAATTTTTTATAAATTCTTAAGAACGTTTTGGGATTTTTGACCAATTTTTGGCTTCAAGGGAAAAGTAACAGGGGTAAAGGTCAATGCTCAAGGTGACCTGGATATAATATGGTGGTAGTAAATGTAATGTAATATTCTCGCTGACTTTTATGAATTTATTCAATTTTTACAATTTTTTATTGAGTTTTTGTTTTCAAGGTTATCCAAGGTCATAATTATAGAGTCAAAGTCAAGGTAACCTGGGTTCAACATAGCTTTTGGGTGACTTCATAACATGGCGGCTGCTCGGTTTCAGTCCCTCGTACCCTCTAAGCCCAAACATTTAAAATTTTAATTTTATAATTATTTAATATACATTTTAAATTAATTTTTTATAAATATTAGCGGAATTTTTGGATCCAAGGTCAAAGATAACTGGGGGCAAGGTCAAAAGGTGAAGGTCACCGACACCAAACATAGCGGTTAAAATGGCTGACAGTCGGCTCCGGCTCCGATCTTGGATCCCATGTATCGATTTGGCATACCCTATACCTATAAAACCAATATGGCCACCACTGCTCTGCTCTCGAGAAACAAGCCTCCCAAATCCCCCCGATGGATCGAAAAATGCCTTTTTGCTGCTCATTTTTGCAACCGGTGGGTTCGGTGCTTTTTTGAGTTAAAAATGGGAAATTTTGAGAGGGAAGGGGGAATAAATTGTAAGGGAAAATGGTCGATTTTAAGGGGAAAAAGGGAAATTATGAGGGGGGGAAAGGCCACCGGGGGACCGGAATGACAGAGCATGAATAGTTCCGACACTCCGATCCCCCGTACCCTTGTCCCCAAACATGCTAAATCATTCTACTCACAGGATGGATATGGGTTTTGTTACCCCTTAACCTTTGACTCTAATGCTGTTAACAGTAATAAAACTTTAATTGTTATCCAAATATGTATTTGCAATAAACTATTATTATATTTTTATACTTTAAAATAATTTTTCTCCAAGTACCTGTCATAATTAACACATGCTTCAGCACTGCTAATGCCAATGTAGTCTTCCTACCTCCCTTCCTTTCAGTCAGTGTAACCCTCCCTTGAGAAATTTATGACTACGCCACTGGTGGCCTATGCATTTTTCCAGGAAGGATATTTCTGTATTACAAACTGTGGTGTCCGCGTATTCTCTTCTGCGGGCGAGAGACTGTTTAATTCCATCGAGAGGGCAGATGGATCTCCATCTGGTGCCCCCAAAGGAAGGTCTGCGGCCGGCCGTTCCGGTTGATGTCACCTTTTGTATGGGTGCTCCTTGTCACAAGGTCAATGCCCATGGCCATCCACAAAGAGGGGAGGGGGAGGAGTGGGACGATTGCGACAATATGCCCCAGGCCTCCGATCCCAAGGGGATACTTAGGAAGTTTTCCTTCTTATAATTTCACTTAATCGTAATACGACTATGCAAAACCTACTATAAAAATGTGTATATCTAAGAACACAACTATGCAGAACATTGTAGACAGTATAAGAGTCCGTAGATCGTTTAAAATAGAAAACTTACATACTCCCTTAAACGTGCCATGACGACAGAGTGCAATGTCTTTGCAGTGACAGCNACATTGTAGACAGTATAAGAGTCCGTAGATCGTTTAAAATAGAAAACTTACATACTCCCTTAAACGTGCCATGACGCCAGAGTTCAATGTCTTTGCAGTGACACCACGCAGTATTTTGTAGTTCGTTTAGAGCAGGGTATTGGAACAGTATACTACGTTACTTAGTATGTTGCCGGTCCCTGTCTGTGCTGTGACAACACGCATACAGTAAATTGTTGTCATGCGTTCAGAGCAAGGTGATGGAACAGTATTAATGGGCTTAATTAACCGACATGTACTTGGTTTATGGTGCAGGCAATGGTAATTCAAGAGCTGCTACACGTCTTTATGCAAAGAGATATCCTGGACGTGTGCCAAACCATTGTACATTTGATGCGATTAATCGCTATTTGTGCGAAACCGTTCGTTGCAGTTAAATTTGTCAAATGGGTGAATGCTCATGGTCATGGATTATTGACAGTTTTTTTTTACAGCACAGTATACATTTAGCAATGTTCGATTTTAGGTCCACAGACCGGACGCCGGCCATCGGCACTCAACGCGCACAACAGGGTTTGAGGAGCATGTTTTGAAAAAGGTCGAGGACAACGCATCAAGCTCACGACGTATTTCACAGCAATTGCATGTTGGCGACGTGGCTGTTTGCGGGTGTGGCGTCAACAACAGCTGCATCCGTTTCATCCGCAAGAGGTGCAAGCACTCCAACGAACGGCTATCCTTGTCGGGTTGAGTTTTATCAATGATACGTGCAGAGGTGCGCTGTGAATCTTCGTTTTCGACAGTTGGTGTTGTTCACTGGCGAAGCATCGTTTACCCTATATAGAATAGTCAATTTACACAACCAATACCTTTGAGCAGATGAAAACCCTCACGCCAGTTTCATGCGTTCCCACCAACGAACATTTGATGTCAACATGTGGGCAGTATTGTTAGAGATGATCTGATTGGGACCGTACATGCGGCTTCTACGTTTAAATTTTAACCTGTACCTGCAGTTCCTCAAGAACACATTACCTTAGCTCCTAAAATACGCCCCTCTTTATATTCGATGTCGATTGCGATTTCGCCACGATGACACAAATCCTCATCTCGTGACGCCCGAGAGCATTTGAACCGCAAATTCGGTGAGCAATGGATCGGCCGCGGTGGACTCATCGCATGGCCTGCTCGTTCTTCCAACCTCATCCCATTTTACTATTTTGGGTATGGGCATCTTGGAAAGCCTGTTGTACGAGACTCCAATTGAATCGGAGGAAGAGCTCGTCGCTCGGGTGTTTGCAGCTGTTTACTCTCTACAGCACATGCCTGGGGTCTTTGAATGTGTACGACTTGCAATGGCACGTCGTTGCAGAGCTTGTATTGAGGCCGGTCACACTTTTGAACAGTTTTTGTAAATGATCACAGATAAATTGAAAAATAATTGTTTCATTTTCATTCTCAGTCACGTCAAAATGTACTTCAATGATCAATTTCTGATCTACGGTGATTTAATAAAACATTAATGTTTTGGTTCCTTCTAACACCTGAGTGCTGCGGCAAAAAAGCTTTTACCCATGCCCCCAAAATCCCCTGGGAGGCCCTGTTTGTTTAGAATCCTATTTTCTAGGTTCCGCGGTTGCCAAGCACGAGAATGCGGCGTGGCGGGCGGATCAATTACCCCCCCCCCCC
>NQII01000642.1:676393-722738 GCA_002778355.1 Clitarchus hookeri
ATTACCCCCCCCCCCTCCACTAACATTTTGCGAGTGCCCAGTGTACCTATGTACCTCTGGTTCGGAGTCCACTATAATCAATAGACCCCGTCCTTTCTGCATGTCACCGTGTGCCGTTAATCTCTTACTTCAACTTAAAGATCTTTACTTCTCAAAGGCAGAACTTACAGCAAAAATTGTTTGCGTTCTTATCAGAACTTTAGTTTCTGAAAAATTACTGATAGATTTCCATTATAACTATGCTACTTGCTACTGTTACATTTATTTGTTCATCAAACTTTTACGTAGAGTTATTCGGTAGTAGAAAAATGTAAACGCGTAGGCATACACATATATTAAATTTTATATATTGTAAATTATATTTTTANAAATTTTATATCTTGTAAATTATATTTTAAAAAAATATCTTAAAGATTTAAATAAACAACAAATAACATAATTAAATATAGCAGAAGGGACCTAGCCTCATTTAACGACAAGGCGTTTCAGCGTTTCACTCGGTGGCTGGTTCTCCGGTTCTATCCCACAGCCACGCGGGCCGGAATACACTCTCAGAGGAACGTTTTCACGTAAGTAGTGTCGGGGTTACTCCGGCGTGGTCCAGCTTCCTCTCCGTTCGACATTCCGCTTCTGCTCCACACCTGCCTCAGCTCTCGCCTCGGGCAGCCAGCTGACTCCGTACGGTATCAGTAGCGAATATGGTTGCTCGCAGGCACGTAGAAATAACTCATAAGAACTGTAGTTGCACCAAACAATTTGTGACTCGTAGAAACTTAGTAGCATTTTTCTTTTAATGTTAGGTTTTGTACATTTCACGTTATTACACGACAAAAACGAAAATTTCATTCCATTTCCGTAACATGTCATAACTAAGTGTTCAAGAAAAATCAGTGAATAAAAAATTGAGGAACGATACACTGGGTTATCTCAAAACGTAAATCAAACTTAAGTAGTTTATATACATATTATATAAACGACTTAATTTTAAGGGATTGTTTACGCATCTGGATTTTTGACACTTCCTGATTGACTGAAAAGCAATTATTCTTTACAACGTGTTAAAATTAATTACGACAATGCCTTTCAACGATATTTATCTTGCTTATGTAAAATAAAATGAGAGTGTTTGAATTGCAAAACTTATAAAGTTACGACTTCATCTCATTACACAAAAACAATGAAAGTGGAATGTTTTGCTTCCTTGTAATTACGTTACACGCAGGCTAGTGTCTACAGGTTGGACATTGTGAATGCTTCGCAATCCAACTATCTTATCTTCAAGGAATGTGTGCACAAGCCGTTTAGTAATACATTAATAGTAGTTAAGAATGTAAGATGACTCAATCTCCCCTTTAAAATACATTTAAAAGAGGTGCAATAAAAAACTAAAAAAAAAAAAAAAAAAACACCGGCTTCTCTTACCCAAGTTGTTCACCCTGTTCGAGCCGGCACCAAGATGCGGTTCTCTCTTTTTAAAGAAAAGAGAAAGAATCGTCCAGTTCATTGCCTTCTGCGAAGACGCGATGCGAGATGTCTTGCTCCTGTCGTCGTGGTAAAGAAAAAGTGTGTAACAGCGACTTTAGTGAACCGAGAGTTTTCATATTTCTTTCTGAAATTGCCATTTTCGGAATGTTGAACCCTCTTGAAGTTTTGGAGCTTCCAGGGCGTGTCTATGGAATTTGCATTTAGATTTTGATCTTCTCTCGCCGTGTTGCTCGCGTATTACGAGATATGTGGTCTTTTTTTTCTTAATGCGCCACGATTAATTCCAAGGTCATAGCTTAGAAAGAAAAATGTGGTCAAGTAGTGCGCATGCATAGTACGTTCATGGTAACATGTATTTTCTGATGGCTTTAGGATCCAGTTTATCGTCTAATGAATGTATACGTATTTTGATACCGGCTTCACGCTGAATTTTACTAAATTCTCGTGCTGTATTTTGTAAGTTACGGCTTATTTTCGCATGTGTGAAACATTGCGGACGTTGCCGTTGGCCAGCGTGTTTTCTCGGAGTACTCCCTGTTCCACCACCTCTGAATTCCATCTCGTTTCATCTTAAGGACACTTAATGGCATCTTCAGCTTTTATCTCGAAAGCTGATTAGTCGGTATTTAATGGAATGAGCGTTTCTTCTGCCCTAGATTGTACATGTCCATTCACATTATTTTATCTATCTTTCTTATTAGTTATTCATGTTTATAGCTTGTTCATGTTTATTTAAGGACTTTTGAAATCAACCTTTGAAAAATATCGCTGCCACTACTTACATATATTTTAAAGAAGTACACGTACCGGTAAGCACCCAGCTTCGCAAAGAGAGTACGAGTTCCATGTATTAACGTTGAATTTAATGAGTTAGGTAAACATTTGTGAATACTGAAATTATTTATTTCCGTCTCTGTCTTTTTAATGCACATAAGCGTAAGAATGAGCACATTTGTAAATATTTGTTATTCTAATAATTTCACAGTTTCACTTGACCGACGTATGAATAAAGTGATTGGGTCCACGGCAGTATTTGACATACGGCGGAAGAATACACAATGCGCATACAAATAGATCTTAAGCATGACTTTGGAAAGTGCTCAGTTAACCGTAAATAGACTCCAATGAAATCATCATCAGCGGACTGAAGACAGCAAGCGTCCTTGCCACCATGGACGTGCTTGGTTGCATGGGCCGGGGGATTGGGACGGAAGGGGCACATTCCCACCCTCAAATATATTATTTAGGGGATTGCTTTCATTCCCTTCCCTCACCCTAATACACATTTTATTTATTTACACAACAACAAAATTCAGCGTTATGGCCGGTTTGCATTTTGTGATTTACGCTAATTACAACCATCTTCACATTTACGTGGTATATAAGCAACAAATACAGTGAAATTAAAACTAATGATTGCATGTCAAGTAATCAGAAAAATACACGTTACTATTAAATGACCTGTGGTTATACATAATACAACATATACCTAATAAACTCATAGCAAATTTATTATTAGTAAAGAAAACACATTTCTAAAAACACTTATGAAGCGACTGCCATCTGTTGTTTGAAATTATTTATAATTTAATCTACAATAACATCAGTGAATCGAGAATCATCAACAGGAGGGAAAGGCTCTTAGTTTTTAAAACAACGCTTCATTAAACTCTGAGATTATGCAACAAAGAGTTAGTGCTTGTTTCTTGAATGTTACAAAAGTTTATTTCGAGTTGTTTAGTTGGAAAGCATTTCGCCTATCTGTTCTGGATTTTGTTTAAACACGATGAAGTGGCCACTATCACCTTATGAACGCAATTTGTCAGCACTTTTTGGTCACTTAATCCCGTTGGCACAGTTGGAGAAAACCTTAATACAAAGCTGACAATGCCAGTTCAGATGTCAAGCATACATTATACATATATTTGTGTCTCCTCCCTCACCAAATATTTACTGTCGCGCACGCCAATGCTTGTCGCCATATTCTCTCTAACGTCGTGGATCGTCGTACAAATCGTGATTTATTTCTAGCTTACCTTAAAACTAAGAGGAAAGTTGAAGGTCTTAGGTAGGGATGGGACCCAAGTGCGACTCAGGGTAGAGCCTTATACGCCTAGCCAAGTGGGAATTTTTCTAACTACAAGGCATGTGCATCGCTGTTTCACGGATTGGGCAAACATGACTGCTATTGGGGTTATGGTTGCCTCCCATGCTGTCTTTCCTATTCTAAAAAGGAAGTGAGAAACCGGCATAGACACCGTAAAACCCCTCAACAGAAAAGAATTGCAAATTTGAATGCAATTTATGAAGTAGAATAAAGGTTTATACTAGAACAGAGGACGGGAAATGATAATCCGTTCGATACACTAGAAGATAAAGATTGGTAGAGAGGGTTAATTTCTTGTTGCGCTGGTGTACACTTGACGAAGCTAGCAGGCAATCGATCGCATGGCTGCGCACCTCCCGCAACAAGTTTTGACGTTGGCTCGCAGGTCGGCTACCCGACGGCCGCGACCTTGAACTTCACTCTGGTTCGGAACCGAGCAACGCAATTAATACTTGGCGCTGGTCAACTCCATCTCAAGGCTGCAGGGCGACCACAGACAACCAAACTGGTCTTCCTGGCTTCTCGCTTTCGTGCGAGAGGAGAGATTTCTATCCCCCACCTCCCCCAACATTCCTAACACCCCAAGCCGTGAAGGGTGATTTATACTTCAGTTCTTATCGCAGATGTCACTGCACCACAATGGCAGTTGGCTCAAACTCCACTTACAACTGACAGTGATTTAACTTTAAATCCTGGCACCTATCGTACACACTCGTCTACTTAAGGCTCTCGCCTACCTGGAGCTTTTTCTGCTTCAGTTAGAGAAGCGTGGGAGCTTTAAGGACGACACTGCCACGCGTATCAAGTGCGCTATCGTCGCTAAGCGTAAGGCTCTGAACTGACGTGCAGTGTTCTAGTCGCACTGCGTGTACCTACGGGACTTTCAGCAGTGTGACCCTATTGTTATATTAGTGGAAAGTCAGTAGGAAGGTTCAGTGCAGGGCTCTTGAGTAGTTTTGTATGTATCGGATGAGTATATTGTCACATGCAGCTTATGAAATTTTATATACTGAAGGAAGATAGTCAGATATGTAAGGGTTCGTTCAGTGGAAGCCAGCAAGTGTTGTCGCCAATATCTCATACTGTATCAATGGGTACTGATTTCGCATACGATTATGAAGAAAAAGTTAAAGCTAATGAAGGAATGAGTGACATACAATGGCAGTAGAGTCGACTGAATGTGAAGACAATCATGAATATCTCATTGCTGAAAATTACTATGAAGATGATGATGATGAGAAGAGTGATGATTTTCCCAACACATCCATCGATCATGCCTCTAAATTCGAGATGACAGGTGATCGGTGGAAGATGGAAGGTGGCAAGAACACCAGCTACGTGTTACCAGAAGATCCCAACGAATTTGTAGACAGACTCAGAATTTTGATCGCTAAGCAAAGAGGTGGGGATTACTCGAACATGAAAGAGGTGGTTTCGATCATCACGGAATTGAAGGCAAGGAGCTATATCGCATGACTTGATGAACTGCTTCCTTCTTTGATTCTACATGCAAAATGAATATAAATTAATTTTCATAGTAATAATTGTGTTTTATTTTGGGCTATATCCTTTATTTCCCTATAACATTTAAGCGACGTGGAAGACTTATCATCTATATCACCGGCTGCACTGTCAAGAGCAGGAGACTTTGGAGATTAATTACTTACATCACAAAAACAATGTTGCTACTGTGGAAATACTTTTAGTAAAAGTTGACATGCATTACGACAGTATGGTAGCCAATGCATGTTCAGCACCTCTTACAAGATTTATCCACGTGATAAATGTGGTGTGGTATATGCGAATAAGAGTGTGTTGAATGCTCACAGCAGAGATTGTTCTACAAAACAGACAAAATCATAATTGTTTTGTCGAATGAAGAATAAGTTGAGTGTGTAACTATTTTTATGTATTTTTTTGACAAGTCTGTAAAATGAAGTTAAAGTGTAAAAATGACTTCTGCATTATTCATTTTATTTGATCGAAGCCACTATTAAGTTGTTAGGAACAAACGAATAAGACCAGCCCGAGGTACATCGAATATATTATTCTTTTTAGCATGAAATGTACATATTAAGCTATTATGGAAAAACGAACAAAACTTGTGATTGATATCCACAAAATAATATGATATTCATTTCCCATCNTGTATTTTTTTGACAAGTCTGTAAAATGAAGTTAAAGTGTAAAAATGACTTCTGCATTATTCATTTTATTTGATCAAGCCACTATTAAGTTGTTAGGAACAAACGAATAAGACCAGCCCGAGGTACATCGAATATATTATTCTTTTTAGCATGAAATATACATTTTTTTTTCTGATGGTGGTATGCAGTACCTTGGTATGTACCAATACTTGCCAGCTGTGAAGTTATATAAGAACTTATATATATGTACATACATGCTTAGTATAGTTGTTGGCATGGACTTCTGCTATTTAGAAAAATAAACACAGGAACTTTAATGTAATTCTTTTTTCGACTAAATAGCATTCTGTGATTAAGGTGGAAAGATTCTACATTGTATTAACTATTGCGAGATGCTTGAAACACAACTAAAAAAATAAGTTATTACCTCCTAGGTACCTGTGGTTGGTTGGAATATGTATATACAGGCATCTGCATGACCTCGGTAAAAGCTCAAATGTTATTCGTTTTTGGCAGGAGTCAGTTTAGCAATAGTCTAGGTGTATGAGTTCTTATCTGCTTGAAGGTGACGCAAGCCTCTGATGGTGTGAAATCAAGTACTGAGAATTTTGTTACGAATGAGTTTTTAAGCCATTCATATGTGAAAGTGTATAAGGGCGTAGCTCAATAATGAGTCATGATTAGGTAGAGCACAATAGTATTAGATGAGGTTTATTGAACATAATGATTTTACAATAACTATTTCCATGACTATTGATCGGGGAGATTAAATTGAATACCAAGATACTAATTAATTATATTAACTGTTATTACCTCACTCCATTACTATTACAATCTAATTGGAAAGTCCCCACCTTGTTCATGTTTCCGGAGGCTAATCCTATGATGCGGTTAACGACGGCCGGACACACCCATCTTCAGTGGTCTTCTCTCTGGTCGGGTCGATGACAAAAGACGCCGCTCCCAGTGTTACGCTGGCCTATATCGGGCGCGTTGTTTAATATATTTCGGCCCCGTTTACTGGCCGGTGGAGGGGATTTCTGCAACTGTCTTTCACAAGGCGTTGTTGCAATCACGCTCGTGCCCTGGTTTAATGTTTGAATGTGTGGTCAGGCAGGCCGTTCAGTTAAGGCCGGATCACTTCATAACAATATGTTTTATATGCACAGATTATTCGATTATCCCATAATTAGTTGGTAAAACAGTGTTGCTGTTGTGGCAAGACTTTTAGAGGCAACTGACTGTGTGTAAAGAGCAAATGTACTGAAGGACTTGACTCCGGACTGCTACGATGTGATTGGTGTGGTATGCCATATACTAGAAGCAATCATTTTTTAATATGCATTACAAGATATGTAAAGGTAGTGTTATATCATCTGAATGGTATGGCTGAAATGCTTTTTTAGGTATGGTGGGTGGTAGGTTGTCAGTATTATTGGTATAAACGCTCTCATGACATGGCCTTGTCTGTTTTTTGTATGATTTTGTTCATTTCACTAGTATGACATGATGGCATGGCTACCAAGTATCTGTTTAGAATATTTTTTGTAGGAATGGCTGGTTAGTATGTTCTGATAGTATGTGTGTGGGTATTACCAGATGGAATGGTCTGCTCATATGGCCTGCCTGTATTGTTGGTCAGAATGACTGGCTGGAATATTTGTTTGGACGGATGATATGTTCTGGCAGCATTGAAGAACAGTATATTTGTTATTGGCTGATGTTATGGTCTGTCAAAGAATGTTTAGTGTGATGTGTGATGTGGCTTGCAAGCATTGATGATTATAATGTTTTTTTTGGGAACATTTGATTTGGTGGTCTGGGATTATGATCTATTTATACGACATTTCGGTACTGTTGGTTCGCTTGCGAGGGTATTCTGTATGATGGAGTAATGGTATCATTTGCCCATTTTGTAGGTATTATATGATTTAATGGCTTGTTGGAATAATTTATTTGAATATTTTATACGAATGCCTGTATGGTAGCTTTGTTGTTGTGACTGGTATGAGGGGAATGTTTTGGTTCGTATAACTGATATCATATAATACCATAGACTGTAGGTATTGACTGGTGTTATGATCTACCCATGTATCCAGCATGGGATTACATTACTTTTTTTGAAAATATTTGGTCGGAATATTTTGTAGGAATAGCTAGTTGGTATGTTTTTTGTCAGTAGCTATGTTATGGCTTCGAATATTGTGCGATAGTTGGAACATTTTTCGTTGGGTAGTTAAAAGTTCTGACTGTATAATTGGTTGATATGGTATTAACTATGGTTGGTTGGTCGGTAAAGAATACTGGTCGGCGAATTTTATTAATATTATGTCGATAGGGGTGAGGGATCTGTTTCTAGCAAATGAAGCATTGTCTTAACGGGCTGCAGAAAATTAACAAATAATTTCAAATGGTCAATGTTCGTCACTTTGCGGTGAAGTTACAATAGTAAGGAAAATTTGCATACAGGAGAGACTATATATAATCTTAGCACTGTTATTATTACTTGGAGTGATATTTTTGAAGAAGCATTCTAAAACTTGTATCACTGGTTCTCTGCAACTACAATAGCAATTAGCATCTCAACCGCATGCACTGCAAAGGCATGCACAACAACTGTGTGTACCACATGCTCCTCCTAAGTATAATATACTACAACCAGCAGAAGAAAATTGTATTCAGATCAACCAACAGGATATTCGTCTTCCCTATGCGAGTTACTGAATTTATTGAAAGATAGGATTGATTAGATAATTGAATGATTGATTGGAGAATTGGAGAACTGGATGATTAGAGGATTGATTGAAGGATTAAATTATTGAAAGATTTGTCTTTATTGTTGGTTTTGACTGGCTGGTCTGGTACTATGTAATGATTTTATGGCCTACCAGTTTAGTTGAAATTCATGATTTTATTCTTTGGTTGATTGGTTTGGTCATATACCTTGCTTGTATGGTCTATCAGTTAGTAGGCTAGACAGCTATCGGACTGATTAGACCTCATATTACAGTCCCGCGAATATTCTGTTTTGCAGTTACATGCCTAAGAAAACACCCACTGAGAAACCTGAGACGGGTAAACGAAAACTGTCTGACATGTAGTGTTAATAGTATATAAGCATGCATCATGTAAAAATGTTGTCACTTGGTTGACAGGCGTGGTGGAAAGCAGATCGTTACGACTAGATTAATTTTTTGAGACTGTGTAAACTGTTACAATATGAAGATGGAATCGATGGTTGAAGACTGGTCATCTGTATCACCAGCTGCATCGACGAGGATGCCGCGAATGCTTGCTGACTCTGGAAGTCGGTGTTGCTCATCATGGACTGAGTGAAAGTTTTGTGGCAATATGTTTAAACGAAGTGATAACATAAGGCTAGTAACTGCTTATTCGGCACTTCATACAAGATATACTGATGTGATAATTGTGAAGGGGTGTTTACCCGCAGTGATAGCTTGAATAGACATAGCAAGATTGCAAAGGTAAAGTTTGTTGTTCGTCGGGAAATGAATGCAAGTATTGTGGCAAGACATTTACTAGCAACTCTAATGTCAGACAACATGAAAATTGCCAACTGTCAATTCGCCATCGCTTACAACACTTACCCATGTGATAATTGTGGTGCGGTATATTCGAATAAGTCTAGTTTGAATGCTCACAGTAGGAATTGTTATACAAAATAAACGACATCATAGTTGTTTTGTCGAATGAAGTCGAAGTTGAGTGCATAGCTAATTTTATGCATTTTTTTGTCAAGTCTGTAAAATTAATTTAAGATATACAAATTACTTCTGTGTTATTATATTATTTTACCCTTGCTAATATTAAGCTATTATGGAAAAACGAACAAAACTTGTGATTGATATCCACAAAATAATATGATATTCATTTCCCATCNATATTAAGCTATTATGGAAAAACGAACAAAACTTGTGATTGATATCCACAAAATAATATGATATTCATTTCCCATCAAATCAAATTTTTTTCTGACAAACATACATAGAGTACAGCTATGAACAAATATTTGTAAGCTGTGAAGTTATAAGAACTTTAGACATACGGTAACACATGCTTAGTATACTTGATGGAATGGGTATCAATGAAACTTTGAATGCTAATTACGAATTAAATATAACTTGTATAACATTTTTTTTATTAGACTCAAGAGTACTCTGTGAATAAAGGCATAAGGAGTGTGCCACTAATTTTACTGAATTATATATGTGTATATATATTATATATTGATGTATATATATATATATATATATATATATATATATATATTGATTGATAATTGCAAACTGCTTGGGACACGACTAAAATCAATATAAATAAATTAAGTATTTTTCAGTTCCTAAGTACCTGTGGTTGGCTACAGAATATGTATATACAGCCATCTGCATGCTCTCGGTAAAAGCTCAAATGTTGTTCGGTATTGACAGGAATCGCTTTGGCAGTGGTCTGGGTGTAAGAGTTCGCATCTGCTTGAAAATGAAGGAAGCCACTGATTGATTGAAATAGAGTGCAGAAAATATGTCTATACACATAGCTTCGTCGATTATCCTATCATTAGTTGAAAAAAAGTGTTACTTTTATGACAAAACTTTTGATAATAACTGATGGTGTGTAGATAGCAAATGCTCGAAAGGACTGACATTCGAACACCTACGAGGTGAAATACGTGGTATGCCATTTGCTAGAATCAATAATTTGAATATGCTTTACATGACATGTAAAGGTAGTGTTATATCATCTGAATGATATGGTTGGAATGTTTTTGGTAGATATGGACTGTGGTAGGTTTTCAGTATTATTGGTAGAAATGGTCTCGCGACATTGTCATGTCTTTTTTTTTGTATGATCTGCCTAAGCAACCAGTATGACATGGTGGTATGTTTTATAAGTATTGGGTTTTGAATATTTTCGTAGGAATGGATGATAGTTGGTATGTTCTTACAGTATGACCTGTTAGTATTGTTGATCGGAATTATTGGTTGTAATATTTTCGGCTCGTTGTGGTAGGGCTTGTCTGTATGGTTAGCTGTTTTGCTGATATTGTTTGAGCTCTTTGCAAATTTATGTTATTGTCTGTTCAAACGTGTTGTGTGGTGTGATATGATTAGTGAGTATTGATGGGTGGAATGTTTTGGCTGGAACATTTGATTTGCTGGTATGAGGGCATGGCCTATTGATATGACATTTCGTTATGGCTGGTTCTCTGGCGAGGGTATACTGTATGGAGTGATAGTATTATCTGGTCACATGATCACTATTATATGATTTAATGGTTTGTCAGAATAATTCGCTGGAATATTTCATAGGAATGTCTGTATGGTGGCTTTGTTGGCATGGGTGGTATGAAGAGAACTGTTTATTATAGCCGATATGGCCTAATGGAATGTACTGTAGGTAGTGACTAATGTTGTCAGTACATGTAGTCGGGGTATCACATGATAGAATATTTTGGTCTGAAAAATCCATATAAATAGCTGGTTGACGGGTTTTCGGCAGTGGCTTTGATATGGCATCAAATATTGTAAGATAGTTTAAAAGTTTTCGTTGGATAGTTAAAGGTTCGCTAGTTAGTTGGTTGATAGGGTATTAATTTTGGTTGGGTGGTAGGGAATGCTGGTCGTTAAATTAAATTGAAATTATGGTGTTAGGGGTGAGGATCCCGNTGGTCGTTAAATTAAATTGAAATTATGGTGTTAGGGGTGAGGATCCCGATTCTATCAAATGAAACATTGTATTAACATGCTGCAGAAAATTAATAAATAACTTAAAATTCGTATTTTTTTTTTGTAATTTGATAAAGTTATGACAGTATCGAAAATTTATATAATGGCGATACCATGCATAACCTTGTCGCTGTCAGTTTACGGGGAGTGATATTTTAAAGAGACATTATATTATCTGCATATAAAAACCTTCATCTGCTATGTAACTATGCATATCAGAAGGTTTGATTATGCCTGCTCCTGTTCCTGCTCCTATTTAGGACATTTTTTAAAATATTTCCTGACTGACTGAATGGTTTATATACTCTTAGTTTGATTATATGGAAGGGATAGCTACTATGTTGATATGGTACGGCCTGATCACATGTTCGGTTGGTATAGTGGTATGAAAAGAGTGTCCTTTCGATGGTGTGGTCAGAATGGTTTAATCACATGATTAGTTTCTATGAGTGTAATGGTTTCATTGCATGTTTAATTCGTATGAGAGGGACAGAATACTTGGCTGTTGTGGCTGTCTAGTATGATTGGATGTTATAACTTGGTATGGTACCTGCGAACTAAGTCTGTATGGGTGTCATACATTATTATATTGATGGTATGGATTTTACGGTAGCATGATTCGGATTTATAATTGAAATATTTGGTTGGCTGGACAGATGGTAAGGCTTGTTTATATATGTATAACTAGTGAGGTTAGATGTAATGGCGGTCGATACAGTAGTCTAAATATTTGACAGTTTTGATTGATCGGTATGTCTGAGGTTGGTATCTGATATGGTCTGTAGTGTTAATAGCATGGCCGAGGTATACTTGTGTTAGAGCAGATGATATCTATATTTGGTTAGAATGCTATAATTTTTCGGCATTAGTGTATGCTTGGCTTCATGTTGATATGGTTGGTATGACCTGGACGTATGTTACCTGGTATGTTTTGTTGGTGCAGTTATTATGGTTGTGGTTGTATATATTATGGTTGTTATTGTGGTTGCGGTTGTTGTTGCTGTTGCAGTTTTGGTTGTGGCAGTTGTGATTGTGGTTGTTGTGGGTGTGGTCGTATATATTGTGGTTTTGGTTGGTAATGCGCCTTGAATATTTGGTAGGTGTTTGCAGGTGATGACGCTATGCCAGACATGAAAGATTTATATTGTTCTGTATATTTTAGTTAATGTGGATTATATGGCATGTTGGCTAGTATGTTACAAAAAAGTTTGTTGTGTCGTGGTGTTTGAAATGGCTTTGTACGGTACGGGCTGTATGTTTACTCGTGCTTTGTTTGGCTTCTGTATTTTTGAGTATGATTGGGTGGTATGGTGACTCGTATATTTGGCTGGTGTCGGCTGGTAGAGCTGAAGGTATCGACAGTAGGTGTGATAGTGTTATCGACTGGTCTGACCTGTGTGGTTGCTTGGTACATTTGAGTTATGGCAGGAGGTATGGATGGTGAGTTGTGTGGTACGGTAATGACTAAGTTTCTCTTGGGTTATATGAAATGGCATGGCTGGTAAATTGGGTGGTTAGATATCAGTTGGTTATGTTAGTTTGATAGATGGCAAGAACGTTTTTTGTTGTGCGCTGATATGTACTGTATTTGTATTCGTAATTTATATTGCATGTTATGCGGATTAAAATGATTGAGTTTTTTCCTTTGGATTATATTGGATGGTTTGTCAGCATGTTGGCTGGTGTGGTGACTAGAATATTTGTTTGGTGCTGTTTTCTATGATGGGNTATATTGGATGGTTTGTCAGCATGTTGGCTGGTGTGGTGACTAGAATATTTGTTTGGTGCTGTTTTCTATGATGGATGGTAAGTGCAGCAAGTATTTTTTGGTATGATATGTGTGAACTGTTATGTAGTATGTTGCGAAGTATATTATTTTCTGGCGCTGGTCGGTAGAGTTAATGTTATGGATAGTAGGTAATTTTTGGTAANGTATGTTGCGAAGTATATTATTTTCTGGCGCTGGTCGGTAGAGTTAATGTTATGGATAGTAGGTAATTTTTGGTAAGGCTGGTGTGGACAGAATAGTGGAGGTATGTTGTAGTTATAGTGGATGGCATGGGGGGTGAGTATATGTGATGTGGGTCGGTAGAGCAAATGGAATGTGTGTTATATTATGGGCTGGTCTCAACTGTATATTTGCTTGATACACATGAGTTATGATGGATAGTATGATTTGTGTGTTAGGTGGAATGGTTNGCATGGGGGGTGAGTATATGTGATGTGGGTCGGTAGAGCAAATGGAATGTGTGTTATATTATGGGCTGGTCTCAACTGTATATTTGCTTGATACACATGAGTTATGATGGATAGTATGATTTGTGTGTTAGGTGGAATGGTTTAATTGAGTTTTTTTCTGGGGTTATAGGACATGGTATGTTGGTTGGCCTGCTATCAGTCAGTAATGATAGTTTGACAGATGGTAGGGATGTTTGTGTTATGAGTTGGTCTGGGATGTAAATTTACTTGGTATGCTTGAGTTATCATTGATGGTATGGTTGGTATGTTAGGTGATGTGTTTTCCAGTATATTTATCTTGTGGCTGTTAGTCTATGTCAAATGGTGTGGACAATATGTGTGTGTCGGTGAGTCCTGTAATGCTAAGACATGACTGGTGTCGGTCGTCATGGTGAATTGTATGAGAAGTTGATTGTATCACTGGCATGGGCTGTATGCTCGCTTGCTTTGTATAGTCTGTGTGGACGAATGGTTGAGGTATGCTTGAGTTATAGTGGGTGGTATAGTTGGTAGGTATTCGTTGTGTTGTTCGGTAGAACAAATAGAATGGGTGTTAGGTTATGGGCTGGTTTCAGCTATAGTTGCTTGATACACTTGAGCTATGATGGATAGTATGCTTGGTGTATTGGGTGGTACGGTTGATTAGTATGACTGAATTTTTCTTTGGTTATAGGATATTAGGTGTTGGGTTGTCTGGTATGTCTTCGGTTATAATGAATGGTATGGTTGGTATTGTGGTATAATGACTAGTATATTTGGCTGGTGTTGACTGGTAGAGCAGAAAGTAAATTTTTGGTGAGGTCATTGTGAACTGAATGGTTGGATATGCTTGAGTTATAGTAAGAGGTATGGACGTGGGTATATTTCGTCTTGTGTAGGTTGTTAGAGCAGATTGCATGCAAGAGTTACAGCGGCTGGTATGGTACCTGTGTAAGTGTATAAAGCAGCTGGGTTCAGGTTAGGAAGCTTAGTTTTGACAGTGACAGCCGTGAAAGACACTTCACCTCAGTTCGTGAAAGCAAGTGGAATATATTATGGAGACAAAAGTTGTAAGTTTAGCAACAGTGGCATCGTCTGAGGTTAGTACAGCACCGTCGAGTTCTTCAGATGGAACACAAGAAGCAGCATCACCAACGACTTCTTCAGGAATGGCACCGATAGCACCATCGAGTTCTTCAGATGGTTCACCTACGACAGTGCTGCCATTAATTACATTGTCAAGGCTGCATTGCAGTTACTGTGACAATATATTTGCCTACAGCCAAGGTGCAAGGAGGCATGTAAGAGCTACTTGTGTGAAGGGGCCTTCCTATGCTATACAGCGATGCATCTATTGCAAACACCTCTTCAAGCATGGCGATAAGCTGAAGATACATAGCAAGAATTGTAAAGGCAGAGCTTCAGCAGATAAGAAACGACTTGTTCTAGTTGTTGGCTAAACCACATCGAATGAATTCTACCTGAAACAATCAGCATTCAAGGATACTTTGAAATATTATGTGATTGGAAATAACTTTTTAGATACGAAAGACATACAGGGGATGGACGAAATAATATGAACACCGTGCAATATAGTACATTTTGTTGCATGTTGGCAACACTGCTTCCGTGTAAATAATGCGACGCGTATGTATTGCACAGTATACGTGCCAAGTCTTGTAGGTTATATTGCAGTGTATTATACGCTTTGTTCCGCGACGGTTAAAACAAGCAATCGGTGAAATGTGTGATCTCTCAGTCAGACTTCGAAAGAGGGCAAATCGTTGGTGCTCGGTTAGCGGGAGCATCTGTGACGAAAACAGCTGAATTGTTTAACGTTTCACGAGTGACAGTATCCACGGTAATGACAGAATACACAAAACATGGTAAAACATCATCGGCGAAGAGGAATAGTGGGAGAAAANGACAGTATCCACGGTAATGACAGAATACACAAAACATGGTAAAACATCATCGGCGAAGAGGAATAGTGGGAGAAAACCCAAAGTTAACTGACAGAGACCTACGAACATTAAAAAGAATTGTGACCAGACAACATAAAACTACCGCGGCAAAAGTGACAGCAGAACTCAATACTCACTTGAGTAATACTGTTTTGACAAAAATAGTACGGTGGGAGCTCCACAAAGTTAACATTCATGGAACGGCGCAATTGCGAAAACCTTGATAACGGAAGCCAACGCTAAGCTGCAAAAGAAGTGGTGCCACGATCATAAAACCTGAAAACCTGGACACTTGATGATTGGAAGAATGTGGTATGGTCCGATGAATCATCGTTTACATTGTTTCCTACAAAAGGCTGGGTTTATGTATGGAGAACCCCAAAAGAAGCCTACAATCCGGACTGCCTGCTTCCTACAGTCAAGCATGGGGGAGGTTCCGTTATGATTTGGGCGGCTATATCGTGGTATTCAGCTGGTCCTCTCATTCACATCACTGGCCGGATTACTGCGAATGAATATCTCGACATCCTCAATGATGAAGTTCTTAACTATGACGAGCATATTGCTGCCAAGCACTGCCATATTCCAAGATGATAATGCGCCCATACACACAGCCAAAAAGGTTCAGTCTTGGTTTGAGGAGCATCAGAATATCATCAAACATCTTCCCTGGCCAGACCTCAACATAATTGAACCGTTATTGGGAGTTTTAGAGCAGAGAGTGAGGAGCAGATTTCCATCTCCAACATCATTGAAGCAATTGGTGGATGTTTTGGTACAAGAATGGGACAAAATTCTGTTGGAAATTATTCAGACACTCTACGAATCTATTCCGCGAAGAATTGGAGCTGTTCTAAAAGCAAATGGTGGCCCAACACCTTATTANTTCAGACACTCTACGAATCTATTCCGCGAAGAATTGGAGCTGTTCTAAAAGCAAATGGTGGCCCAACACCTTATTATAATGTATTCACGGTAACTTCAAGATTTTCTGAAGCCCTGCTAAAGATCTACTTTCAGGGACCAGATTATGTANCACGGTAACTTCAAGATTTTCTGAAGCCCTGCTAAAGATCTACTTTCAGGGACCAGATTATGTATCCTTCCGCAGCATGTAAACAAAACATTGCCATGTGACACCTGTCAAACGTTTTGTAAACAAAAACAGTGCCATGTGGGAACTGTCAAATATTTTGTTAACAGTGTCCATGTGGGAACTACCAAAATTTATTTTTGAAGAGAAACAATGCCATGTAATCTTAACTGTCATATACTTTAATCAAATTCTCCAAATGTCTAAAAAATGCTAATCAATTTAGCAAAATATTGTAATACATACAAAAAGGTAGATTGAAATATATATCGGAACTGTTAATGATATAATTTCATTAAAGTTTACTTATTGTATTAAGATTTATTTACATATTTGGTGTAAGGAAAAAGTTAAATTTTACATAATAAACTTTTGGAAGTAGCATTCCAACTGGAAACTAACAACTGAATTTTAAGCTAAATTTTGTAAATTACCAAACATAATTTTAATTAAATATTTTANACAACTGAATTTTAAGCTAAATTTTGTAAATTACCAAACATAATTTTAATTAAATATTTTAGGGTTATGTACCGGAACTTAACACAACTTGAGACGATCTGTTTGTAGAGGTAAATAATGGACAATGATGATATATTTGTGTTGGCATCCNGAACTTAACACAACTTGAGACGATCTGTTTGTAGAGGTAAATAATGGACAATGATGATATATTTGTGTTGGCATCCGCTGTATCAGTACTGTCGCTGAGTTATCACCTTTCATTATTACTTCTAATATCTACTAAAGTCAACACGCACGCTATCAAAATACAAATAATAAACAGTCCTGCAAATAATATTTGTTTATATCATGTGATCGCGAGCGTGGCATCTGATTGGCTGGAAATTTTCGGCAGTCGGCAGTCGAGCAGTCGAAGATAAAGATGAACCAACTCCGACTGCTGGACTGTTGACTGCCCGACTGCCGACTGCACGTTGTGAATAGCCCCTAACGTTTCATTTACTACGAATTCACGGCCCGCGACTCGATTTCCAAACTTTTCAGCGAACAAAATCCCTTTCATTTTGAAACCTGCGGTGTAGGTACATCGCTTTTCCATCAAGAAACTGTTTCGCTTCTTCACTGCCACAACATCAAAACAACACTACGTGCGGCGGAAAGACGATATAAGAGAAATAAGTGTAAGTCACGGCTAACATTTGGTACTCAAGAACCAACGCTAATGTGCTGCTATCTCTCAGGATCCACAAAAAGCTTTCGAAAATAATCGATTATCAGTTATTGACCAAAAGTCGATTCCTTTTCATTCTTTGNTCAGGATCCACAAAAAGCTTTCGAAAATAATCGATTATCAGTTATTGACCAAAAGTCGATTCCTTTTCATTCTTTGAAAAAAATTTTTCTGTTAAGGATTGCGAAGGGAATTACGTAACGGAAATATTCAAATGCTTTTCTATATTTTGCACGTTTATNTCAGGATCCACAAAAAGCTTTCGAAAATAATCGATTATCAGTTATTGACCAAAAGTCGATTCCTTTTCATTCTTTTAAAATATTTTTTCTGTTAAGGATTGCGAAGGGAATTACGTAACGGAAAGATTCAAATGCCTTTCTATATTTTGCACGTTTATTTGATAAACTGCAGAAATAACAACGCTAATACTAAAATTACATCTTAACCTAGAATTATCTTATAAGTAGAAAGAATGTGTTACGTTAGTTTTATAACCACAATTCAGCGTCTCCAATATCCAATATGGCGTGGTTATACTTCTGAAAACAACGTGCCCAAACGGACAAGATGGAGTGTATGAGTCCGCTGGACAGACACTGAAATTTATTTAATTTCAATTAATAACAGTGAAATCTTTACCCATGAGTGCTACGTGAAAATGTAAATATATAATTTAGCAATATTAACTTTACAATTACGGCATTAAATTTATACATATTAATATTTAACCAACGAACTATTTCTTTTCCGCTATAACCAACCTTCAAAATCCGTTGTTAATTCGTACGGACTTTTAACAAATTATTATAATTTATTGAAAAAATATACTTAAAANCTTCAAAATCCGTTGTTAATTCGTACGGACTTTTAACAAATTATTATAATTTATTGAAAAAATATACTTAAAACAGCCAATTTATATAGTGCTGCAGCGCTAAAAGGAAGACAAAACCTTTTTCCATATATATTTTTTTATAACCAATTGAACATGTAACTCCTAGAGTGATTTTTCAAAGGTTCTTTTCAAAAGTATCGAAGATACCGTGAATGGATTATAATAAATAAATATTGTGTATATGCCAGGTGTTCATATTATTTTGTCCATCCCCTGTATGTACGTACCTCGACTACATTAAGCAAACGTTAATCAATCAATTAACAGAAGAAGTTAAAGAAGGTCCCATCAAGCATAATGTTTCGCTGGGGTGTACCTACAAAAAGCCTCAACCTTTGAATGAAACCATCAGCCAGCGAGTTTATAAGACTGCGAATGAAGCATTGTACAATGTTGATGGCATTCCAGAGGCAGTAGAGGCCTTGAAAGAAGAACTTTTTTTGAAGTAGAAGAATATATGACCAAGGGTTCTGGTTGAATACATGCTAACATAGACTGTCTTGAACTGCATATAAGCAGATTATAGAATGATCCCAAGTAAAGATACTGCAATAATTTTTTTATCTTGAATTTGTAAATGTGAGTAAATAAATTNCTAACATAGACTGTCTTGAACTGCATATAAGCAGATTATAGAATGATCCCAAGTAAAGATACTGCAATAATTTTTTATCTTGAACTTGTAAATGTGAGTAAATAAATTTAAAAAAAATACGTTTTTTAACTTTAATTTTATAACCCTAGCATAACTTTTTCTTAAATGGCATCAGATGCAACAGTCTTTAAATATATAAACACAAACGCACACATACATACACTATGAATGTAACAGAGTTCCTAGATTAGTACAATTAAGTAGTGAAAAATATAAGTTCGACACAAGTGGTTAAGTTCAACCGTGAGGTTGGGTTATCTGATGGTTTATTTGATGAGTGGAACGAATGGGGATTGAAAGTGATGCAATCCAAGATGGTAGTTCGAGGGTAATCAGCAGGCTACTAAATCCATGTGGACTGACAGAGCATGACTGTAATACCTGGAAAATTCTAGAAATTAATAGATGGTGATATAATAGAGTTGGGGCAGGCAACATAATGTGTAATTAAGATAAAGGTGGAATGATAGAGCATGAGAAAAAGAAATCAAATATGATGGTTCGAGGGGACTGAGTAAACAGCGGTCAACCAACATGAGAAGGAATGACAGAGCATCATGTGAAGATGGCAGGGTGGAACGAAGGTGACTAAGAAACATGGAATCCAAAATGGCTGACATGGAATGACAGAGCATGAACTGGAAAATTCTAGAAACAAGATGGCAAGGTAGAATGATAGAATAGGAGAAAATAAAAAATCCTTGATGATAGTCGAACGAAGGTGCGTAATTTGGAAACAAAATGTTGGTCGGAGCCAGAGAATGGTTTCTGGCACAGAAAAAGTGTTATTTCGAGGTAAAATGAGGCTTTTTGAGGGTGAATACGATTCCCCCGATTTGGATGAAAAGGGCCTTGGGGGGATCGTTTTTACATATGGTGGATCAATGCTTTGGGGGGGGGGGGGTATTTTTGAGGAAAAAATGGGACATTTTAAGGGAAAAAGGGAAATTTTGAGGGGAAAACGGGAAAAACAAGATGGTGGACACCGAACCTCAAAGCCGGACCCTGGACCCTGGCGTCGGACCTACTAAATCTATCTACTGTCAATGTGGGGTGCATGCGCAGAAGGCAATATAAGCGGTCTATCTCATCTTTAGTCTATGATTAGTACTCCAGCCACTTTTATTATCATTCAATACCAACATTACAATTAGTACTCCAGTTACTGTTATCCTAACTCACTGCCAACATTACAGTTAATACTTCAATCACTGTTGGCCTAATTCACTGCAAACAATAAAGTTCGTACTCCTGTCACTATTTACGTTAACATGTGCACATTAACGGGAAAAATATTTTTCCAGAATTTGATTTTTAAAGTTATTAACTAATGTGAACAAGCTGTTGTAACGGTTTGAATTCTTAGAGGCAACTTTTTTTTACTGACTCACAACATACACGTAGTACTGGCGACAGGAGGAGAGAAGACACATTTTAGAGACACTCATCCTCATAAATCAAGCATATTTAGTATCCTTCGCAAACAGTTTCACAAACTGACGATCTAAAAAAAATTATTAACATCTCCGGTTTATATCGAGAGATAATCGGGAACGTCCTACGCACTAAACTAACCTATAACCTAGCAACTCGTGATCTTAGTGTAACTTTCTTTTCAAATAATAATTATATGACATATTTATTGAAAAAGTTGGCTCTTTTACTGGTACTCAGAATTTTGACAGACGTGATAACGTATTTGGGGATCGTAAAGACGAACGGAAATCGACACCAATGTCTTGTCCGGGAATCCAATCCGGGACCCCTCATGGAGTGAGGAGGCGAGCAACCAGCAGGGGTCGAATTATCCGAGCTAATGTGACCTACGTGTCGCTCTCCGCGGGTGTTTATCTCTCTGCAAATAACACTCGGGTCCGTAGGTCAAGTGTTCGCTTGGGAAGCATCTTAATAGCCATGCAACGTTAATTATACTGTGCGTTATGCCGGGTTCGTAAACACTCCATTACTCGAAGAAGTTTAATTGCTCGACTCGCGCCCAATCGCCTGCAACATCGCGTGCATGCAATTACCGCTAGCCGCTGTCGCGCGGGCAACGACTGCCAACGCAGTTCTCATTAATTACCTTCCCCAGGCCCGTAATCATCTTATGGCTTCGATGTAGCGTCGCTATTAATTACGAAACCTGTTTCTCTCATGAAAATAAGGCCCCGCCCAAAAAAAAAAAATTTGTTTCGAGAGATGCGTGGTTGTGTTGCTGGCTCGTTACAAAGTCGCAAATTTGTTGCGCCACGAAGTATTCTTTCTCTTTTCGCAGTTTTCCTGTGAAATGATTTGTTATTGCGACATATTGAAAACAGAAGAAACAGTCGTTCTTGTACGACCTGAAATCTAGCCTCCTCTCTGCTGTACGTTTTCCTGCAGACTGTTGGAGCAGAGCCAGTCGGTGAGAGGCATCGGACCCTCATCGCGACACTCAGGTTTCGTTCGAGAGGTTTCGGTTGACGCTTAACGGTGCTGGGCACGAAAAATTTCATTATTTTATATTTGTACGAAATACTGTTCAACTTGCAGACGTTACTTAAAAGTACTATTTCCTCACATAAACCAATTTTATACAGCATACTCTTTGCATAATGACTAGCCATAATCACAATTTTAGTGTTTTTGGGACGTACGAATAAGAAAAACTAACTTACTTAAATAAATTAGATAATTCTTGTTGAAATGAGATACATTGAGTTACTTCAAGAAATATTTGAAATCGCGCTACGAAATGTTTTCGTAATTTTTAAANACTTAAATAAATTAGATAATTCTTGTTGAAATGAGATACATTGAGTTACTTCAAGAAATATTTGAAATCGCGCTACAAAATGTTTTCGTAATTTTTACANTTCAAGAAATATTTGAAATCGCGCTACGAAATGTTTTCGTAATTTTTAAAAATGTCTAAAATTAAAGACATTTTTGAATAATCTGGATCTGTAGCAGCCTATGAGTTCTTTAAAATAGCTTTTGCTAAGAATACCTTAGAATGAATTAAGACATGATCTTTCAGTTTCCCCTGTTACATTTTCGGTGAACGCGTTCATTTATTTTATTTGTACGTTCCATATACACAAAAATTGTCATTTTCACATCACGTTACATAATAACTACGCAATCTAAAAAAAAAATGTATGCGAGGAAAGAGCACTTACAAGTAATGTCTACGGGTTGAAGTGTATTTCGTACAAATATAAAACAATAAAATTGCAACATAACGTGGTGCAGCATAATGTGGTACAGCATAATGTGGTGCAACATAATGCGGTGCAGCATAATGTGGTACAGCAAAATGTGGTGCAACATAATGTGGTACAGCATAGTGTGGTACAGCATAATGTGGTGCAACATAATGTGGTGCAGCATAGGCTTAATGTAGTTCAGCGTTATATGATTCAGCAAAATGCAGTCACATAATATGGCGCAGCATAATGTGGTTCAGCATAATGTGATGCAACATAACGCGATGAAACAGAATGTGGTGCAGCATAATGTGGTACAGCATAATGTGGTTCAGCATAATGCGGTGCGACGTAATGCGTTGCAACTTAATATGATGCAATGTAATGTGGTGCAACATAATTGATTATAATGTAATGTCGATTTATGTAACATATTATAATATACACTAAGTGGCCAAATTATTATGACCACTTGACACTTATACGCAGATCGGCCATAAATTCATGTTGTTACCACCAGAGGGCGAGATAGCAATAAAAAGGGAATGCAGGACAAGTGAAGCATCAATTGCACTGTGTTGCTTGCGAAGAAATGGGCAAAAAACGTGATTTAACTGATTTTGAACGCGGGATGATTGTAGGCGCTCGAAGCGTCGGAACCAGTATCATCAAAACGGCTGCACTTGTGAAGTGTTCGAGAGCAGCAGTTATTAATGTTTACAGAGAGTGGACTACCAAGCAGAAAACCGGGTCCCAACGTCAGGCTTGTGGTCGTCACAGGCTACTGAATTCTCGATCTGGAAGGAGACTTGCCAGAGTTGTCCAGTGTAACAGATAACACTTAAATACCCTTGGGCATTCAGACGTTGTTCCACAAGAATCAAAGGACCCATACAATGCCAAGAAAACATCCCCCAAACCATAATATTGCCTCCACCAGCTTGAAGCGTTGTGGCAATGCAGTTGGGGTTCATGCTTTCGTGCTATTTTCTTCATATTCGCACCCTGCCATCTGCATGGTGTAGTTGAAAACGCGATTCATTGGACCACATGACCCTTTTCCAATCATCTACTGTCCAATCCTTGTGCTCCTTTGGAAACTGGAGACGTCTGCTCTTGTTCAAGGCAGACAGTAGAGGCTTTCGAACAGGTCGTCTGCTTCCATAGCCTATACGGTGTAATGTGCGGCAAACAGTTCGTTCAGAGACCGTTGCAGTTGCTCCTTGATTCAGATTCCCCACAATTTGACTTACTGTTGCTCTTCTGTTGGACTGGACAACTCTGGCAAGTCTCCTTTCAGATCGAGCATTCAGTAGCCTGTGACGACCACAAGCCTGACGTTGAGACCCGGTTTTCTGCTTGGTAGTCCACTCTCTGTAAACATTAATAACTGCTGCTCTCGAACACTTCACAAGTGCAGCCGTTTTGATGATACTGGTTCCGACGCTTCGAGCGCCTACAATCATCCCGCGTTCAAAATCAGTTAAATCACGTTTTTTTGCCCATTTATTCGCAAGCAACACAGTGAAATTGATGCTTCACTTGTCCTGCATTCCCTTTTTATAGCCAACTCGCCCTCTGGTGGTAACAACGTGAAGTTATGGCCGATCTGCGTATAAGTGTCAAGTGGTCATAATAATTTGGNCCCTCTGGTGGTAACAACGTGAAGTTATGGCCGATCTGCGTATAAGTGTCAAGTGGTCATAATAATTTGGCCACTCAGTGTATAAAATAACATTATATGGTGGAATGTAATATAAAACAATCCGCCTCGTTGGTGTAGAGAGTAACGCTGTTGCCTCCCACCAGGAAGAAGCTGATTTGGTTCCCGGCACACAACCTTGGAATATTCCAAGTGGTTGGTGGGGCTGGCTTGCCTCCATACTGTGAAAAAAGGCCACGGCTTACCACTACAGAATATTTCTGTTAACTCCTTGGGCACGCCACTGTCTTGCCTTGTGTGCCTACCAAGCTATCGATCTAATCATCAGTATAACGTAACAGCATATCAGTCATATAAATGATAAATTATTCATTGTAAGAATCAGAGGGTGGGGCTGCACATAGAAGCGCCGCAGGTGCACTTGACCTCGGCGTGACAGCAGGGGGCGTGTCCGGGCGACATGAAGAGCGGCGGGCGGCGGGAACCTGTTACGGGTGTGAGCGACCCGGCCACTGTCCCCCCGTATTCTGCCTCGACCAGTTGACATTCAGCGGCGCCGAGGTGGGGCACTGAACCCCGGACACCAATAACCTCCCTTCTCCTCCCATGACTGCCTCCAATACTCGCGGCTGCCGACCTACGCCTTCTCCTTGTTTTTTTTTTGGAGCACCTGCGAGGGTCCCCGGGTTCGAATCCCGGGAAAGGCCATCTCTGTGTCCCACGTTGCTAAGGGCTTGTCCGAAAATGAAGGGACTTGACACAACGTAACATAAGGAGCACAGGAAAAAGTCAGCCGTAAACAATTAGCGTAAACGTAAACAGGAACAGTTTTGTCTGACCAATCAAAAATAAGTATATAAGTTAAATGGGAAATTCTTTTTTTCAGATACGTAAATTTTAGCTACACTGATTTTCAAGTTTTTAATTTTTTATTTAGACGGCCTTTGGAAAAAAAAACGGCGTGCAAAGGAATCGGTTAATAATAGTGGATGGTACGGAATTGTTGTATCTTCTCTCTATCTTCACATGCTGAATACCTTTCAACGAGCGAAATTTCTACAAAAAAATTCCGTTTATGGCGATAAAAGACATTCGAGATACATTTGAAGTCGATCCAGTCTTCTCAATGTATTTGGACCTCATTTGATGAGATTAGTTCCTATGAAGTACCTAGTTCTAATTGGCGGGCGTTAAAAATCTTCACATAAAAGAAGAAATATGTACGCCAAGAAAAGTAAAGTTACTCCATATGCAACACCACGAGCTTGTTGTCGACGCTGGTATTTAAAATTCAAGTGTTCACTTCTCGTGCGGCGCATTATGTTAACGCCGATCGTGTGCTATTTTCTGATCGCGAGATTCAGGATTTGAATACCGTATTAACCATGGACCTGCAGGTTATTTTATAGATAACCTTGGTTTAATTTAGCATGTAAGCCACACCTAGTTTGACCTCAGTAAGAAGCAATTAAAAAAATAATTCCTTGTTCGGCATACGTGTGTGTATGTTATTTAAATAACTTACATTTAATTCTGTGTACAGGTATATGTCGCTATTCTTCATTAAATCGGAAAGGATAAANTGTTATTTAAATAACTTACATTTAATTCTGTGTACAGGTATATGTCGCTATTCTTCATTAAATCGGAAAGGATAAAATTCATGAACAAATTAGAGGTAAATTTTATGTAACCGATGGTTATAGCGTCTGTGATAACAAAAATTGTTATCATAGCATAGTTATAAAAGTCCTATGGTTGCAGTATNAACCGATGGTTATAGCGTCTGTGATAACAAAAATTGTTATCATAGCATAGTTATAAAAGTCCTATGGTTGCAGTATGGAGTAAGTGAGTGAAGAGATTTGGGTAGCTCTTTACATCAAAGTCTTGAGACCCGATGAGGGTGAAGCGAAGTGAGTATGGAGCAGTGTCGGAATGAAGGGGTGGGAGAAACGGGAGATCCCTGAGAAAACCCGCCGACTAGTAGCATCGTTTGGTGCGATTCCCACATGCGAAAGTTCAGGGGCGGCCCCGCCGGGAATCGAGCCCATGGGGGCGAGTAGTCTAACCACTACACCACCGCATCCCCTAAAGAACGGAAACTTGTGTGCAATATAGAACAGAAAATTGTTACCTACCCTGGTATGAAAGCCAACCATTGCACGCTATGAATGTAATAATTGCGGCAGCCGTACTGTTTGTATGGCATATCTCGTACAAGCGAGTGCCAGGTACGGTTCCGCATGAGACAGGCTTACGGGCATTCAAGAAATTAAAATTATTTTTTTTTAAGATTTGTGTCACATTTGAACTTATTGATATTGCATGCCACATAATTTCGAACAGTTTACATTATCAAACATTAAAATTAATTATTGACTGTTTTTGAAACTAATTATACAAACGGCCACACTTGTGTAAAATAATTAAAAAAAAAAAAAAAAATGTTCTATGAACTACCTTAACATACCTGTTTTATTATATCGAGGAACGTCTTTTTTTTTATTTACAACACTAGGAAATGTTCGCAATTCTTTTATTTGTAGCTGTTCCTAAATATTTGTAAAATAAGTTTCTGCTGATATGTCAAAGTAAAGAAGATAATAACTTAGAATTACACTTATATTGATATTTTAAATGGTTTTATTTATTTTGTGTTTTAAACGTAACATTGTTCACTCAGAAAGTGGCCTAGCTTTTAAAATTTGCGTGCCACGAGAACGAATACCGGGTGATTCAAAACTACACCTACAACGCTTGGTATGTTGTGCGGGACGGCAAACTGATAATTTTTCAAGAGGAGATCCATGTCCGGTAAAGCATGATTTGGGCGCTGGGGGGCTTCGACGTTTTGTAACGCTTCGGATATGGTGATAGGGTGTACGTTCCACATTGTGTCACGAAACCACCGCCAATTCAACAAGAAAATCCCATCTTGCAGTAAATTACAAAAGGCGTTCGAATTATCGGCCCTCTACTTGATTATAGAGCCTACGTCGGCGGTGCAGTGATTGACGCACGTGGTCAAATACGTGTGGCTGTGTGCTTAGTAGTTCAGATGCTGCTTGGATTCGTGCTATTAAGCTAACTACATCAACCACCTTACTGAGAGCCACGTCAGTATATTGTAATTGTCCCACTTTGAGAAGTGCCTGAAGGCTGATGAAGTATGACGAGTTACGGCGGTCGGCACAGCAGGCTTCTTGTGATGTCCATCTTGGCCAGAGTCACATGGAAAAATACCCCTACTGCTGCTCTGAATAGCCGCCATGTCGGCGTGGCATAACGCAACATGGCCTGATCCCATGGCTGGTAGAGGGCATTCCTGCTTACCGGGGTTTGGGCAACGCGAGTCCCGATTGCGGCAACGGTATAGTGTGATGTGAAACAAAAAGAAACCACACGCTCGTTGTTCCCGCCTTGAAGGCAGGATCAAACATGATTGATATGACAAGATTAAGGCTGACTGGAGACGGCTGTAAGGCCCGTCTACAACTACGACATCTCAAGCTGTCTCTTAGGACAAGAATACGCTGATTGGTGTACGTGGTCTTGCGACGTCACGGCGCTGTCCAGATCTACCATGTCTTAAGGCAAGTTCTGTACCGAGACAAACATTCACCAACTTTGAAATGTTGTCTCAAATTGTGCCCTAAAGCAACAAAAGAAGAACATTTCAGTTTTTGTACGTTTGAAAAAAGAAAAAAGTAATATAAACATACGAAATATACGTCAATGAACTAGAATAAGAAAACTCGTATTTTACTTAAACACCTACACTACTAATAATTAAGAGACTACTTATACATTTATTAATTTGCATGTTCGTATAAGTTGCATTAAGCCAATACAATCACTTTATAAAGCTCAGAGTACAAATAATATTCTCTGTAAATCACGTAAACTCTGTAATGCGAATCGCATGCAAATATGTTAAATATAGCCTGTTCACAATAAATTAAGCATTTTTGAAAGCACTGCTAAAGATCTAATTGTATGCACATTACTATTCTTCCACGATATGTAAAATTACCATTACCATGGGGCTGATCACTTCGTTCATGCAATGCTCAAGTAAAACTGTAAAATTTTTTAGAAAAATAAAACATTTTCCAATTAGCTTATTTTTACACTTGTGTATATTTAAAAATAAAACAGAAAGAAAAAGAAATAATTCCAGTACTCAGAAATATGTACTTAAAACTTTTAATTCAACGTTAAGACACGGGACTACTTTTCCTCTGTCAATACCAACTTTAATGGGTGCATGCCAGTCAGTGTGCCTGTTAAAATATATACAGGTAGGGGCAGTGTCATTTTTCACAGGTTGATTTTAAAAGTGCTCAAATTACCGTGAACAGCCCATATCAGTGAGGAATTAGGAAATAACGATAGCAAAAGAGTGACGTTCAAATTTTTATAAAATAACGTCAAAGGTATAGTGCGAAAGTTGAAGATGGCCAGGCAGGAAAATGAAGTGGCTGACATGTCTGTGTGGGATGTGTGTAGCGGTCGTGGGTAGGCGGTGGAGGGAGACACGCTGAGTGATACGGGTGTTAGGCGCGATGAGAAGCCTCGTGCCGCCATCATGCCCCCGGGGAACCACGGGGCATGTAGTGGGCCGGCAGGTACAGTGTTGGCGAGGTCTGGGCTCTCGTCAGGAATCTGGCCCGTCATCTTCTCGCGTCGTTGAAACGAGGGAGGGGAGAGGTTGAGTTAAGCGAAATGGCAGAGGTATAGAGTCATTGAACCTCGCCCGGGCTGCCGTGCGGTGAGTCCTGCTTCCGGCGAGCGCAGGTTCGCGTGCTTTTCTGGAGATGTCTGGGCGGAGCTCAACAATGGAGGTCCTCGGCGTCAGGAGTTGAGTCGAGATATTTGCGTGGCTCTTAACAACGACGTCTTCAGAGCCGATAATGGTGAAGTGAGGTGGGTATGGAGCAGTGCCGGAATGCACGAGCGGGGGAACGGTACATCCCGAGAAAACACGCCGACCAGTCACTTCGTCCGGCACGATTCCCACGCGAACACCGGGAGTGGCCCGGCCGGGGATTGAACCCGGCTCGCCTTGGTGGGAGGCGAGCAATCTAACCGCTCCGCCACCGCAGCCCCTAGGGGGTGAAGAGAGGCGATGATGGACCAGCGACGGAACAGTGTTGCCAGGTCATGGGATTTGTTCCATTTCGTGGGATTTTCCTGGTGATAAAAAAATGAAAAAGGGATGACGGGATTTTTTTTTTGTTTTGAATACACTAAATATGAGACATTTAATCAAGGGCTTATTTAAATTCATTAAATAGTTCCATTTTTACTATAGGCCCTTCACGGTTACTTCCAAATTTTCTGAAGCCGTGCTAAAGTTCCACTTCGAGGATATTTCTCCACCTCACGCAAGCACAGCTTAACCAAGTAGAGAAAATCACACCAAATGGACAACGCACCGCATTCGTTCGCACTCAGTGTAATAATATTTTGCATAAGAACTATTTATAATTACGCATTGCCAACACATCTATATTCTCTGTATTAAATCATATTAATTATAAATGAAATATTATACTTTATAGATAGAATATAAGTAAAAGTTTAAATTTAACCAAAAATAAGCTTCTTTTAAGTTTACACAAGTATAAAACGCTTGTAATACGTGACATACGTATTTTGGGAACAACCAAACACGTCATAGGGTAATTTTTCATAGTATTAATTTAAAAAATGTGAAAAAACCTCGAATAGATTATACCTCCTAACTTAAGAAAAATCAATTTGTGTAAGGTTGATTTTTATTCTTATGCAAAGAAAATCTTGGTTATTTGGATAATCTAGTAATCAATTTTAAGTTAATTAACAAAATACGCTGGAGAGTAAAAAAAAAACTGGTATTGGAGTGCGTATGCAAATAACAGAGGTATGGAACCAATCAGAGTAACGCGATGCGGTCGGCAGCGCCTATATAAGACAACAAGCGTCTGGCAAAGTTGCTAGATCGGTTACTGCTGCTACAATGGCAGGTTATCAAGATTTAAGTGAGTTTGAACGTGGTTTTATAGTCAGCGCACGAGATATGGGACATAGCATCTACGAGGTAGCAATAAAATATGGATTTTCGCGTACGACCATTTCTCGTGTGTACCGTGAATATAGGGAATCCGGTAAAACATCAAATCTTCGACATCGCTGCGGCCGGAAAAAGGTCGTGAACGAACGGGACAAACGACGACTGACGAGAATCATTAAACGTGACAGACGTGCAACCCTTTCTCAAATTGGCGCAGATTTCAATGCTGGGGCATCAACAAGTGCCAGCGTGCGAACTATTCAACGGACCATCATTGATATGGGCTTTCGGAGCCGAAGGCCCACTCGTGTACCGTTGTTGACTGCACGACACAAAGCTTTACGCCTCGCCTGGGCCCGCCAACACCACCATTGGACTGTTGATGACTGAAAGTACGTTGCCTGGCCTGACGAGTCTCGTTTCCAATTGTATCGGGCTGATGGACGTGTACGGGTATGGAGCATCCTCATGAATCCATGGACCCTATATGTCGACAGGGGACTGTTCAAGCTGGTGGAGGCTCTGTCATGGTATAGGGCGTGTGCAGTTGGCGTGAAATGGGACCCTTGATACGTCAAGATAAGACTCTGACATGTGACAGATACGTAAGCATCCTGTCCGATCACCTACACCCATTCATGTCTATTGTGCATTCCGATGGACGTGGACAATTGCAGCAGGACAATACGACACCCCACACGCTGAGAGTTGCTACCGAGTGGATCCAGGAACACTCTTCTGACTTTAGACACTTCCATTGACCATCTAAATCACCAGACATGAACATTATTGAGCATATCTGGGATGCCTTTCAACGTGCTGTTCAGAAGAGATCTCCACCGCCTCGCACTCCTATGGATTTGTGGACTGCCCTGCAGAATTCATGGTGTGAATTGCCTCCTGCATACCTTCAGACATTAGTCGAGTCCATGCCACGTCGTATTGCGGCACTTCTGCGTGCTCGCGGGGGCCTTACACGATATTAGGCAGGTGTACCAGTTTTTTTGGCTCTTCAGTGTATAAGCTTAAACACTGTGTAATACATGTGTATTATCACAATCACCAGGCAAATGTGACGCCACATTCTTTGAGAAACAGTATATATTCAGTTCTTTTGTTGTGAATTATGAATTTTTTTTTCAAGGGATGGCTGATGTGTATTAAAGATAAAAAGCGCAGTTGAAAGCACTAGTAGTGGTAGCTGTGCAGAAGTGATCTAAAAAAAGTGGCATATTTATCACTATACCACTGAAACCAGCACCAATATAAAATTCTGAACTATGGGACTTTCTGCAGTCAAATAGGACATTTATAATCTCAACTTGGGTTTTTTAAACTCATAACCCTGGCAATAGGATGCAACTGGATGAGTGCCTCGAGAAAATCTCGTTGGTTTAAACCAACGTCAGCGACGTTTACTTCAACCGTCATCCGGGTTCCGAATCCAGTTCCGCCGATGTTGGAGGTAGGCCTGTGTGGCCTAACCACTACACCACACGTATCCCCTGCGTGTTTCTGGAAGCCATCTCTTCTCTCTACCGACAAGAATATTCAACACATAGGCGCAAAAAAGAAATATACTCTGCAAAGTGTTTTTTCGGTTTTAAGTTCGACCGCCACTTAACGAGGAAAGGTTTATTTTTGAACCACATAATACTTCTTCGCATATGGCTTACAATCTAAGCCCAAATGCCAGTCATTATGCTGCTACCGCGTGTATGAACTGGGAAATACTACTTCAGAAAATTGGGATGTGCTGTAATTGAACGGGAAACACTATCGTATCTACATAAGTGAATAACAGACACTGAGGAAATCAGTAAACTGTCACTCATTTCCCGTGGATCTATTTAAGCTAGTCTCACTGATATGGTGCCATTTTCATTATAATGTTTCTGTCACTTCCAGAAATTCAAAGCTCTGTTGCTAGACTAATAAAGAATTTTTCCCAACTAGTCACGCGTTTTTTTTTCTTGTCGTGGGATGCAAATGAGCCACTTATATCAGAATGACACGGAGTTTTACCTAAAACATGCATTCGTCGGTAGAATACTTGTTTATCATTACGTACCGGTACACTTACTTAAAGATGTGATACATTTATAATGGTTCACACTGGATGGATTTCATGCTTACTCCCAGACTGAACCAACACAGCCCAATTTTTTATTTGACTTGCCACTTCAGCTTCCAAATTTACCGACATGAGCGGAATGATGCGTCATCGGTAATATTGACAATACTTAAAATTATTCTTTCAAAGGAAACGCTATACTTACAGTGGATTACAACCTTTTGAATTACGGTTTATTTAAAAGTTTATTTTACTCTGCCACACGAACAAATCACGTAAACATTTTACAGAAATACCATAATTTTTTCCACAGAAATATTGCGTAGTGGTCCGCCTTGTCTTAATAATAATCTCAAAGAATGTTTTAGGCAAAATATTTTCGTGTTAAAATTTTTGGAAAAGTAATTGTGTTATAGGGATATACTTTTTTAGTTTATGAGATGATCGTAAGACTGATTTTCAAGTGACAATTTTGTTAAAATTTCAAATTAACAAAATTAAAGTAGATTGTAGATTATCGTATGCTAACATTCTGCTACAAATGATATACGTGTACTCTTAGAGTTTATTCAATTCTAATCAATTACAGGAAAATATTTTTCATTGTGAGGATTTTTAAATTATTTAGTAAGATTTAATACTTGGTTAATCTCCCAGCGCCTGTAATACTTCTATATCGCCCATTTTATGAAATGTAAATAGCCGCTTAAACGAATCGTAGCAAATAAAAAAAAATTAGAAAGCTTCTAAGCATGCTTTCCTCCAATACTCGCTTATGAGAAGACCAAATGTATACTTCCGCTGTTGAATATATATAGTATACGAAACATTTATTTTACTTCAAGTATTCGCAAAAAAAGTTTTAAAAAAAATTAGGTTTGAAATTAGATTGTATTCGTCGTAAAGATTAATGGAACAAGATAGCGTTTAAGTCAAATCTCAGTAGAGACAACCTTATAGTCGTAAATATTATGTGCGTTATGTTATGGTTTGATAGTATTAATATTAATTAAAAAGTTTATTCTTAATTTCAAACGATACATTCTAGTTTAGGAGGGAGCTTGTCATGGGTTGAACTAGTAGAGCGACAATTAGACAAGATATATTTATACATCAGTAAAAGTACTGGGAATTAACCATTACAGTCGGTGGAACTTTATATTGTGCCATATTTTAGTCTACGTCGAAGTATATGGAGCCTCATTAATATTCTACTAACTATAAGAGTCCCAGCTTCAAACTGATGCCGAAGGCTGATGAATAATGTGATAACGGCGGTCGGCACATAGGTCTTCTTGGCGTCTCCTTGGTTCATCTTGCTCAGCAGGCGCCATGGAGAGAAAATACCCAGTTTGAGGTGTTCCCTTTGTCTGTATTGTCTGTGAGCTTCGCGCAATCGTGCCCTGGTTCCCAATTCGGCGAAGGGTGTTCTTGCTGTTTCAACTAGCACGCCTGGGATAGCGTTCCAGTGGAGTTTGCTGTCCGCTGTCCTGATTGCACTTCTGTATGACATGGCGCGTTCAGGCAGGCCGCTAAACTAAGGCCTTACATCGCCATACATAAAATAGAAATAAAAAAAATTACAATTAAAATATCGAATTCTTTCAAACAGGGTAACTTGTGAAGAAATCTATTTAAAATTCGTAGTTTTAATTAATTTTTCTAACTAAAAAAAAATTGTTCGTGTCTCTGTGTTTCGCCGAGTGTTAAACAAAGAAATTTTCCTAGCAAATATAACTATGTATTAATTAATTTACGTTAGTAAAATCATTGTTTGTTTTTACCATTTTTAACAAGCACTATAAAATGTCACCGTTAACAAACAATGCTCCTCACAGTGGTATACCATGCTTATTTTCAGGAATAATAAATACATTTTCTGGCATTTACTATATTCATAGTGTGTATATGAGGGTTGTAAAAATGCCTGTAAAAAACTAATGTTTCTAGGAGAGTTATAGAAATTTTCCATCAGTGTGTTAGTGAGTCACTGAAGCAGGTTGTCGTTATTTACATTAATAAGATATTTATGAAAATGACACGTCGTTATTATGTATAAAATGTCAAATATTTTATAACAGTGAGCGAATCACTAATGCGGATTAAAATGCCTTTTAAATTTCATGCACTTCCACTTTCGTGTCTTAATGCAAGTTTATAAGCACTGGAGAAGGGTCAACATTATGCAAAGTGTAGTAATTTCTACATCGCTAAACACACGTCAGTGAGTAATCTAACGCTGTTGAAACTGCAACACTGCTCACAAAACATTATTCCATGAATTCACCTCTCATATACCCGCTCTTAAATTCAGAATGGTTTTCGCAAAAAATTCCATAAACATGAATAATGAACACACTAGTTTAATGTTTTTAGCATTAATTTGCTTGCGTATAATGTTGTGGGCATATTGTACGTGTGCCACATTAGCTCCCCAAAACTGGAAAAAGGAGGGGAAGGGAGAGGAAAATGGAATTAAATAAAAATGTGTTTGGTAAAAGAATTGTACAAGAACATATTAGTGATGCGTATAGGCATCGACAGTTTTTATACTTCATTACTGACAAGTGGTCTATGAAAAAAAAGGTAAATGTTCAAAATTTCCTTTCCTTTGTGCACATTATGTGAAAATATCTCTTAGGAAACATGTTAAATTACCAAAGAAAATTTGCTTTTTTGTTGAGCGTAAATACTTTTATAAGCCATATAGATAAACGCAGGACAAATTGTAGCAATGGGATCAACAAATCCTTGGATATAAATCACGAGTAAAATTTAAAAAAATCTAATTATACATAATTTTATGCCTTTACTTACATTAACCCGAGACTAAAAAAATTTAATTTGCTGACGAGGAAAGAGAATGGTATGCTAACCCATTGCAACAGGCAAACATTTTGATTGTTTTACGTTTATTACAGTACTAATTAAGCAACAAATGTAAATTCCAAAATATATTTGTCCATTTTCTCAAATTCTTTTCTTTTCAATATATTATTTGTAAACATTTACTTGCTATAAATTAATCACAAACATCACGTATAAAAAGATAACCTTTATAAAAGTTAACTTTTAAATAAAAACACGGATTTTTTACTTGTCAATTTCAATTTTCCCGTGTGTGTCTGTAAACAGAAAGTTCATATTTCCCTTCAATATCTACTAAACTTTCCGCCATTTTCAGTTTACCCCTCGTTACTCACTGAAATAGTGCGTGTAAAAGTTTTACTTGGGCAAGATTCTCAGAGAAATTACTCTGCAATTTTGGGACACTGCCAAGAGCGAGTAAAACATTTACTCAAGGTGTTTTGGAACAGCCAAAGAGAAAAGTTGACTCGCAGAGAAAAGTTTTGGAACGCCGCCCGGGCGGGCAGAGGCGGCGTCGCCGGGTAGCAACAGGGAGGGGGCACCCCGGGGGGGATGTGGCAGGTTGGTCACCCTCCGCGGCTGTTCACCCCGGAGAGGAGAGCCCGTCCAGCCAACAACCTGTCTTCTCCGCCGCACAACCGCACATCTCCAGCCGGACCATCATCCATCCTCTATTATCACACCGCCTTGTTTACTGCAACCCGCCTGCTGCCAGTTACTTCTCCACTCAGCTATAGTCCATTCTCAGTTACTGCCAACTTTTCTGAAGCAGTGCTTTAAGTACTACTTCCAACCAAGACGAATAGGGTTCGATTCCTGGCGGGGTCACTCCCGGATCCTCGCAGGTGGGAATTGTGCCGGACGATGCCGCTGGTCAGCGGGTTTTTTCGGGGATCTCCCGTTTTCCCCGTTCTAGCATTCCGGCGCTGCTCAATTTCCACCTCGCTTCACCCTCATCGGCTCTCAAGACGTCGTTGTTAAGAGACGCCTAAATCCATCCGCTGTAATTTTGGCAGCAGTAGGTTATGAAATATAAGCCCTATTCGGTCTTTAACACTTATTAAAACTGTTATAAAAATTAGAAGTCACTGAAATTATTCTATTTTCATTTATATTATTGCAGGACGGGCGTAATGATAATGCATATACCTCGCCTCTAACGATTTCGCATAGTCACTGAATCGATGCATGCACGCTAGTTAATGTTGTGACACGTAATAATATAAGAGCTACACAATGGACTGACAGGAGAATAATGTGGGACTTTCTCGAGTGCTTAATCAACCGTGAACAAATATTAGCCAAAAGAATGATGGAGGAGCTGCGAGGTGTGGGTGTGGCGGAGGGGTGGTGAAATGGAAACCCAGGTCCCTCTCCCTAGACCCTCGTGTGGCGCGTCCACCACAACCTCCACGAGACTGCCTTTTCCAAGAACTACTGGCCTGGGACCAAACCGGTTGTATTGTAGTGTAACAAAGGGTCCGCTTTTTATGTTTATTTTACCCCGACCTTGTCATTTTCGGACACCTGGTGACGCGAAGGTGAATTTTATTTAATTGTATTTTATTGTATTGGAAGGGCTTATTAACGTCCCAGGTGTTGTGCCTGAAGGCTTATCACGGGACGGCTTACAAACTAACTGATGACCTAATTTAAACTTACACCCATGTCTTACCTGGGAATCGAACCCAGAACCTACCACACCCCAGATTGGCGGTGCACCAACCGACTGGGCCACGGGAGGTCGGCAAGGTGGATTTAAATAATTGTAGTCAGGGCTGTGCACACGGGAGGGGTTTTGGATATTAAGCGCCTACTATGAAGTTGTAAGAAATTAATCTAAACTGAACAGCATTTCCAAAAAAAAAAATCCAACTGCAAAACTAAGTTTTAACTATCCCTAAAAAGTCTCAAATGTGATACTATGTTACTGTGCCTTGTGTACATTTTTTGAAACTGGACTGTACTAGAAACATTATGTTCATTGTTATTCTGAAAGAAAAGCCGATAAAGCTTGGTCTCTACCAGAACATCTCCAAGTTTCAATTCCTATGTACGGGCCTGACTGCAGCATCTTTTTCTACCCACGTTTGCGAGATTTTAAGATACATCAAACAAGTTTAATATACGTATTTGAAATCACATTTAAAAACACCACGTTTACACAGACTTGTTGGGCAAGAAACGCATGTGTGGTAGGAGTTTTTAGCAAACACCAGTATTCAACACCACTTTTTACACACACACACACGTGTAAAACACACTTTCAAAAACATTTTAGTGCTAAATTCCCAGGGAAAGTTTTAGGTGTGTTAAAATATTAAATGGCGTGTTAAAAAAGAGAAGCTTACCTTCGGGCATAGCTGTCTGGAGTCACGACTCACGAAAGACTAAGGAGTATACAAGCATTTATTGCTTTAATAGTAAAAACCCTTCTAGCAAGATGTTTAGCTGAAAAGTGTTACCATAGGTCCATTATACGCACATAAATAAATTAAAAATAAAGAAAGAGAAATTAAATTAACATCAACAAGAACTTGTCTGTAAAATACTTGTTGAAGTATTAGGAGATCTCAATGAGCGGGTAGGAAAATTACCAGTCTAAAAAATTACTGCCAAGCAAGATAAAATTTTAATTTAAAAAGTGTTCAAAATTTACAGAATTAGCAGTATGCGACTTAAAGGTTGGCAAATCTTTTTATAAATACTGAGATGTACATATAGAAACTTGGGGTGGTCGTGACATGTTTTCTATTATAGTCTATGAAATAGCATAGAAAAAAAGAAATCACGGCAACGAATAAGAGATAGGTATTATCTTATATGGAGAAGTCTTGATATAACCTCAGATTGTTTTTTGGTTGCGTCTAAATTATTACTACTAAACACGTCTAGAGAAAGAAAATATAATAATAAGCTTTTAAAAATTCAAAGTTTACCTATTGAAAGAACAATAAAAGGAATCGTTAGCGAAGCAGTCTACATATTTATACTATAATAAACACATTCGTGAAAATACAAACAAAGAACGAGAGAACATAAAATATCTACTCTACAAAGCAACAACAAAGGTTTTAGGGAAAAGAAAAAAAACTATGCTAAAAGAAGTCATAAAATTATAGAATTAACTAATAGAACAAACCATTACAAACACAAAATAATTCATGTGCGTTTAAGGACGCTTTCTTCTCCTAACGATACTGGATAGAAAAATTGAATATGAACGAAATTTGTTTGTTTAAAACAGAATAATGATAAATAAAACAAAGTCAGTACTGCTGTGTCAGTGAAATAGAGCGATTTACGTATACAGCAATATGAATATAATAAAAAACAACTTTAACATAATGAGGAAAGTGAAACTATGCAATTTTTATTAGCTATCAGAACTATAATTTATATTACCTTAGGACTTTATGGACAACAAGCTCGGAATAATCAATGATACTGACTCACGAAACCGACAAAATTGACTTACAAATGGGATAAGTAAATAAATTAACAATTATTTTGGACAACTCTGCAAAAAAATTTGTCAAAAATAATGGTGCATTTAATTTGTTTATACTATTAGGGAATAACTGCTTGAGGTAATTAAGGAAATGAAAAATAAGACGTTTCCTGCACCTGATAATACAGTCTACTTAAATATGAAACTAATCAAATATGCACCGATATCCTTATACAACAATTACTGAATTTCATAAAAAATTAATGAATGCATCTGTAATTAGGTAAGATACAAACGCAATGAAGCTATTTATGTTCAATGCATAAACAAATTTGTTAGAGATATATTTAATAATTATCGAGGAACGAGCTTTTTGAATTCCTTTTGTGAAATAAATGGTACTTACAGTAACGTTGCCAGCGAATTGGAAGAAAAAAAACAGTTCAGTGTCTTAACTTAGTGGGAGCTGAAAGTGACTTATTATCCATCTTTTTGAAGGAATTACATTATTATTACTAAGCCACCTTTCTATGTGTGTTGTGTATGTGTGTGTTTCTCAATTAAAACTTTCAAGCTCGAGCACAGAATTTAATTAAACTCGCAAGTTCCTAGTACGAGAAAAACAACTTTTATACTTTTCGGTCATGCCAAATGCTTATTTACATAATATCAAATAATTTTGTTTACTTTTTGTTTTGTTTTTATGCCATATTTCAAGAACTATTTAACTGAATTCAACCAAAACTGGTGTTGACAGTTGATACTGTCAGCATGAAACTGTCTCCATTGTTCCGGCATTTTGGAAGCCACCGCCACGTGAGAAAATAAAGTTCTTACGTTATATCTCATTTGTGTTGAGGGGGCATTATTTCTTGTGTAGTAAGACATAAATTATTTTCGTTTAGCTAGCTGAAATATGTATATTTCTCATTTATGGACAAGATTTTTATTGCATGTCGTCTCTGCTTCTTTTAAAATGAAACTTAACTTGTGGGACTCCAAGATAAGTATTTAAAGATACGTAGGACACATGTTGTCGGAGATGCCTGTTCAAAAGCTCGAGAACAGGAAACTTGTATTTTAAGCTTGCCATATTATATGTGAGAATCGTGTCTGTAAACTGCTTAACATAACACTGTACATGCTCAATAAATAGAAAACTTTTTAAGACAAATATTTATCTCGGAAATTGCGCAAAGTGTAACTACGCAAACATGACAGCGGCGCTATAAATTCTTAAGTTCCCGCTCACATATCCCTGCTTTCTTCGACGAGACAGGCAGGATTATGTTCTCTCCCAAGACGCACAGGTTTATCACGCCCGGTACTGTTCCCTCTAGAGTCTGAAGTCAGACAAGGTTCCCCTGCAAGGGACCGAGATACTTTCGATTAACGCAGTACACGTCCAGTAAACACACCAGTCTGGAAAGTTTTTTGGTATGTTTCGCAATTTTGAAGATATCAAAATATTCTCTGGCGATCCCGCTGTTGCATTGCGCCACGCCACGCCAGCCCAAACGAGGCGGGCGGGAACTGTTGACGCTAGATAGCAGTACTTGTATTTCCCCTCCATCTGTACCATTCCTCATGTCGAAAAAGTGGCGTTTTGTCGGTACGTTCACTGCGAAAGGTTTTTTTTTAGCAACTTTTTGAATAAGTTTATGTTATTCATGTAGTAATGGCGTATTCTAACGAAGAGGCATTCGATATGCTTATAGTGCTTGGTCGGAGAATGTTCCCAGATTACCGACAAGCAGAGCAGGTTTATGCAGGGAGATATCAAGATCGTCCACGCTGGTCGCAACAGGTTATTCAGCGATTGGAGGCACGGATTTGCAATTGTGGCCAGGTGCAACCAACCCAAAATCGTAACAATTAAGTCAGAAGACGTGTAAGAGACGATAGAAGTGCAGATATTCTTGATGCAATAAATCTGGACCCACATCTTTCTGCTAGGATAATAGCACGGGATTCTGAGGTGAGCAAAAGTACCATCTGGAGAATCATACACGACGCGACGGTCGTTTACGTCCTTGCCACTTAATGTCCATCAGGCATCAAGCGAANGAATCATACACGACGCGACGGTCGTTTACGTCCTTGCCACTTAATGTCCATCAGGCATCAAGCGAAGATGATTTCTTGATAAGAATCGCCTTTTGTAACTTATTTTTAAATCAAATATTTGGACTCATGAGGCCACTTTCAAATCTAATGGGGATGTAAGTATCCACAATGCTCACTATTGGTATGCAGAAAATGCTCATCCATGATCATCGGACTTAATCTTTTGATGAACAATTAAATGGTGAGCGGTAATCTTAATTTCTGCAACACGCACTGACGGTGTGTGAATGAGTGAAGAGATTTGGGCGGCTCTTAACAGGCGAGGTCTTGAGAGTCGATGAGGGTGATTGAGGTGAGTATGGTGAAGCGCCGTGNGATTTGGGCGGCTCTTAACAGGCGAGGTCTTGAGAGTCGATGAGGGTGATTGAGGTGAGTATGGTGAAGCGCCGTGATGAAGGGACGGGGGAAACGGGAGATCCCGGAGATCCCAAGATTCTCACATGCGAAAATCCGGGAGTGACCCGGCCGGGCATTGAACCCGGTTCGCCTTGATGGGAGGCAAGCAGGCTACCAGCCACCGCGGCCCCACCCACTGATGGAGTTGCTAGAAGATCTTCCACTAGAAACACGGTTGTTAATGCGGTTGCTACAAGATTGATGCCCTTGGTGGCAATGCGTATACTTTAAATCAAATTTTTCGTCGTCGATGGATTGGGAGAGGGGGCCAGCAACTTGGCCACCACGTTCGCCAGACTTAACTCCCCTTGATTGTTTCTTTGGGCATGCATCAAATACACTGTATATAAACAGTGTCCAACAAGGAGAGATGAAATGAAATACCGAATTCGGGTAGCATGCCGGTCGCTGTCAGCTGCAGAAATATTTTAGGGCACCCGAAATACGCAAAGATGGGCACGAATGTGCTTAGAAAAAGGCGTAAAAACTTTTCGAACATCTATCACAGAAAACAGAAAACAGGCAAATGTGTCCTTTTGTAATAATTTCCAAACAAAGAAATTATTTATAATTTAAAAACCATGAATTTTTTACTGTTAAAATCGCAAACAAATACGGTTANTTTCCAAACAAAGAAATTATTTATAATTTAAAAACCATGAATTTTTTACTGTTAAAATCGCAAACAAATACGGTTATTTAAAATTGGAAGTGCAAGAGTTTTTTCCCTCACTACAAAATTGAAAAGATATTTTTTAACACATACATTATTAATCTACAACATTTCTGTTTCGTTTCTTATGCGTTGTTCAACTCGTCAGCGCCAGGGATATTTTCTAACGTTATCATCGAATCTACGAAACATACTAAGAAAACTTTCCAGACAAAAAATGTTCAGTTTTACGAGCTCTTTTCTATTCAACGGTTCTAATTTTGTACCATCTTCCCATTTGCAATTTTGAAATTGACTTAGTTTACACCAGTTTCCAGCAGATTTCAGTCAATGTAAGGTGTGTGTATATATGTATGTATGTGTGTGTGTCTGTGTGTGTTTTTCTGCATGCAAATACAATACTTAACGATTTTTATATTCTGCAGTTACAAAAAACAACCTGCACCACGCACACGCCATGTTTTCATAATAAAACTCCGTAACTAAAGAACATGTGACATCAAACTAAAACTTGAAAGCGCTTAGAATACCTCCTTCCTTGAGGAAACAAAAATTCAAGTAATAACAAACTTTTTTTTAAAAGGAAACGAAACGAATAACTTTCAATAAATCTTGATTATTTCTGTAGTACAGACGTAGTCACAGGCATCGGAAAATCATCAGCTAGAGCCACTAAACGACTCTTATTTCAGTACTTGGAAGTCTAGCAAGTGATTTGTTATCGTTTTAGCTCGATTTTTATCCAGTACGTCCATCCAATCCAGTACGTCTCAACACATTGCCAGACAGCTTTCAAATTTTTCCTATACTGCATGTGTAACTTCCGATTCAACCATCTGAGAAAACAACTTATTTGTCAACATTTTCTTCATAATGTCACGCAACTTAATACTGATGCCTCAAGACAGTTCCATGTTGGTTGACAATAGTTTTCCATTCATTAATAGCATATATGTTTCATTCCTTTCGTATCAAAACATCCTGCATAATGTTACTACTTTTATTTAGCACTTCGTTCCTCTGTAATGCAAGTCTATCTCGGCCACTTTGTAACTGAATGTATTTTCATATGGCAGTCAAGGAAGTTTATTACAATTTTTCATGGCCTCATACTAGCACATTGTTGTGAATGGTGTATTTTGTCGGTTTTGAATAAACTCGCCGGGTATAGTTAAAAAGTATGGCACATCCTGTTATTGCATGAATTCAGCATTAAATTTCCTAACAGAAAACATTTTCATTCACTGTAATAAAAATAACAACATTTAACCTAACGTACCGTTCATTGTTCTCAAAATTTTCTGCATTAGTCTAACATACTTCATGATAGAATAGGGTTGCAATATCCAACATCTGGGTCTACTATTAATTGTTCCAATCTTGGTAAATATATCACGTAATAACATTTTAAGCTGACAGTTTTAACGGCCACATACATAAAAGGAGAGAGCTTATTTAGAATGTTTTATGAGATTGGTTATTGTGCGTCTCTATACTGAAGCTATTAATACCTCACTTACTGCAATCTGTACGTGGGCACTTAAATTACTTTTCCTGAAGTGTAATTGTCTCTCATTTGTTTTAGCACTCGTCCAATTACAGTATGACATTCGAAATGCATCGATAAACATGAGAGACTAGTTTGTTTCGTATTCATGCTGGAGGGAGTGTACGTTCTCTCTCTCTCCTCCTCCCCCCATTATTATTTATAAAATCGTAGATGTGCTTACACTGCAGTTGAGGAAGGCTCGTCTGTGGTAAGTTGTGATTAGTACTACCAAATATGCTGTATATGGGATCTGAAAAATAAATGTATATATGTATGAGCATATTTACAGTTAAATATATATACGATTACTGATTATAAGATTTTAAAACTTTTGCCTCTATGTGCCAATAATCTCACCTCTCACCTAAACTGATGCACACACAGATAATTTTAAATTCCAGAGTTCGTAAATTTGTAAATTTCTTATCATTCAGACTCACACGATCCAAAATATAATCTCAACGTCTGTTGTAATCTTTACATAATAAACAATACAAATCCAAGTTGGAAGTTGGTGGGAAGAAAAATGAATCTAGAAAACAAAAGAAAATAATAGTTCACTGATGCTGATTGACAAACACTACGTTACCTATACGCTATATTCAAGTCCGGCCAACTTCTCGCGTGAAAAATTTCTCTTTACAATGTTCCTAATGAAGTGTAAATACACTACTGCGTAATATATACACGATCATAACAACAACGCAAAGTTAACGCATCGACCTTCGTTTTAATTTCAATTAGAATTGACCTTAAGGCTCCCGCCTACCTGGTGCTATTTTCCACGTTTGAGGCCGAGAAGTGTGGGTGCGATAAGGGTGACACTGCCACGTGCATCAAGCGCGTCATCGCCCCAGCGCAAGGCTCTGAACTGGCGTGCAGTGTTTTCGTCGTGCTGTGTGTACTTATGGGACTTGAAGCGGTGACCCTATAATTTTATTGGTGGAAAGTCTGTGGAAAGTTCCAATACCGGGCCTTTGAGAAGTTTGGTACGTACCTGTTAGGTATTTTATGATATACGTCACTTTGAAAAAGTCGTTTTAAGCTGATTTGGAGTGCTTTGAAATGGCGTTTCTAATGTACGTGACGTCTTGAAAGTACTCAACAACGCTAGTCTGAAGTGTGTGTTATTTTCGTAGATTGCCACATTGGACGCTCATTTAACAGTTTCGTGGAAAAGCATGTATTTCTAATACTCTGCAACGCAGTTCAAGCGCAAGGCATTATTTTTTTCGTGGCCAGCCAAATACCAGACACGTATTCTTTTAACCCCCGCGCCGATGCCCTTTCTGAGTAATGTAAGGCATAAGCATTTTTTTTAGCTTATCACTGTATTATCAATCTTATAACATTCCTTCCGTTGGCTCTCTCGGGCATACCATCACTCTTGGATTGATTATTGTTATATATTATTATAAAATACATTTTATTTTACTGCCAAGCTGCTCGGAGGGTAAGTGTAGCGTGGTTGATCCTGCCATCCACCCTGACTCTCCCATAAACCTGGCGGTTATTGTCTATATTCTAATGTATATATTTATACTCCAATTCTAAACCACTCTACAATATGTTAACTATATCCATCCCTCCATTATGCAGCAGCCGGGAGNGGGGGGGGGGAGGCATGTGGACCCCTTTTCAACCCCCCTTTCCCCTCATATACCCTTCAGTCAGTCTGGATTCTCGTCATTTAGGCTAACTTTCATGTTTGGTTTTCCATTGCCAAGTCCTTACATTTGCATTCTCTATTACCCTGGTTCCTTGCCTACACTCTAAATCTGAATAAGTGAGAATTTCACTTTTTCAATCAGTTAATAGTACCTGACTGATATAAGAATCACTTCAGTGAATTTAACTGATAAATAAGTAAAAAAAAAAAAAAAGCAAATTTTTTTCCCCTTATTGACTTAGTGACATTTTCCTCTAATCCATCAGTAATTTTTTTCACTGTTTTTCGTTGGTTTGTTTTTGGACTGATGGATCAGTTAAACAACGTGCAAAAATTAAGACCGTTAAATAACGTGTATCAAGTGAAATAACAGCGAATTAACTAATAAAACCAATACAAAATACTTTCTAAAATGTGTTTCGTCTTTCAAAACACCATTTCACAGAGTAATATGAACATTCGGCCTATCATTTCGTTTTTACGTAATTCATTTCGTTTTTATGTAATCATCACAGCGCTCTGTTTGAAGGATTAAACTGCATATAATGTGGTGAAAAGAGTGCACTCATGTGTACTATTCGTTTTAAAAATCCTAACGGTACCAATTAAACTAAAAACGAAAAGTAAGGGCATACAATTTAAAACTACACGCTTTCAATAAAGAAATATAAGTCCTATATTTTCCTCTTCTTTGTGAAGTTGATTTGGTAGCGCAAATGGTACGATAACGGGTTATAAGCGATGTGGTAAGGGTGTGTGGGTTCTATCTCGGCCACCTTCGAAAACTGTATTACTTCTTTTAATTACGTCAAATTGCGCAGTACAAATATCAAACCATTGTAAATATTTTTATTTCTCGTAATTATTTGGCTAAATTCAATAAAAACAATATTCAATTCGCCACTGCAGTTGACTGTTATTTATTCAATCAGTGAAATTGTTTCACGTCACTAATTCAATCAGTAAAATTTTTTCACTGAAACAATCAGTAGTTTTTCACTGTTTCTAACTGGAGCTATTTTCACTGATTCGAGTAGTTGAATTTCACTGTGAATCAGTCGTTTTCCACTGATTCGAATTTAGAGTGTAGGTTCAAGAACCAGGCAGTCGGGTCCCTTAAAGTC
>NQII01000642.1:724448-735938 GCA_002778355.1 Clitarchus hookeri
AGAGAAGCACATATGACATGCATCGGTCGGGAGAAGCCCCACCACGCCGGCACATCACTTCACATTGTGTTAAGTCACACGTGCTTCAAGCTAACTGAAAGGCAGATCTCGCCATTTAATCTGGCCGTGTTAAAAATAATACTGGTCTTTGTTATAATATATTTGTTATTTTCGTTTTTTTTTTGTGCGATTTCAACAGGAATGCCATTCAGCACGCGATGCTGATTTTTGGTGTAAAACATAATTTGGCAGATCCCAAATAGTGAAATAACAATTTTAAAACTATATATCCTGGAGTTCTTATAAAACTTGTTACATATTTGTAAACATGATTAGATCACACTTTTAATATTTGTCATCGGCATAATCAAATTTTTAATACGTAAAATTTATTTTAAACTATAATAACATTAGAAATACATATTTGATGAATATTTCGCCGACTTACTCTACTAAATAGTTATTACAAGTGATACACTCGGCCTTCCAGCTTTCCGTAACGTCATCCCCGAGGATTCACGGCCCTAAAGAAAATGACATTCGTACGCGTACGGGTTGACTAGTAATAACACCGGCGGCGTGTCTTTCCCCCTAATTTCGTTCGTCCTAAACGTTAGGCAAAACGCAGTTAGGCGAATCGAAATTAGGTGAAACGCAGGTAGGTGAAACGAAGCTAGCAGAAATTCAGTTAGGCAAATTGTAAATTTCAGATTTTAGGGGAAACGCAGTTAGGTGAAACGAAGTTAGACCAAGTACAGTTAGGAAAAACGCAGTTTCTATCAAGAATCTATGAAAATTATTTTAGGGGAATCGTCGTTAGGCGAGACACAGTTAGGGTTAACGCAGTAATGTAAAACGAAGTTATGCTAAACGAAGTTAGGCGATACGAAATTAGGCTAAACGCCGGGAGGCGAAATGCATTTAGGATAAACGCAGTAGGCGAAGCAAAATCAGTCGATTCGCTTTTAGGGCAAACGAGGAGTAATCATAACACATACAAACACCTCGGAGTGGTGCATAATGTAAACCGGTTCAATTTTACTATCGCTTAACGTCCCCACTTTATGTGTGTAGACTAATAAGGGACCGGTTAAATGCCATACCAACCTACACTTAGGCCTACATGTAAATGGATCTAAACCCATTACCTCGTTGACTGAAGGTGGCTTAGCGATCTCCGCCACGAGGGTAGCCTGGCCAAAGACTGCCACGGGAAGTATGCGCAATGGGGTCTATGTTCTCCGTAACTGGTACTGCGAAGGGCTCTACGGTGCACCTGCACTCGTAGCGGGTTGTCCACCCAGGGAGCCTCCATTCCCCCCCTCCCTTCTCTTTCATGACTTTCTGTTTCAGGTGTCTACTGTGAACGCGGGAGGGGGCGTGCACAGTTGCGTACTCCAATCCACCCTCCACCACAGTGTAGTTACCTCCCGCAGCTCTGGCTACAATCGCGAATAATACCAGCAGCGACCAAATTAAAGAANTTCAGGTAAGGTTTATTCTACTCAGGTTGGGAATATTAATGCTTTTAGTTTGGCAACTAAAATTTTCGCCACTAGTTAAGCGTGTGTGTCGCATTTGTACAGAATTTTATATATATTTTTCGTTAAAAAACAAAATAATTGCAATAATCATAAATCAAATATAAAATAACTTTGTAATTATGTAAAATATTTCTATTTTATTATTCACGTAGCTTAAAATTCTAATGAAAAGTTACCTATTTGGAACACTGCAACCTAGCGGAGGAAATTTCCCCTATGCCAAATTCTCCCATAAGACAACTCGTTTTGTTCCTAACCTGAGTAGAATAAACCTTAATTCAGGTTAAGTTAGCATAGGAGGTAAACATGGCCCCAAATCGCGGCCATGTTTTTACCCAATCCCAATCAAGCCGCGAGCATGTGTCCTTGTAGTTGGAATTTTTCCTGCGTGTCTAGGCGTGTGGGGCTCAGCCCTGAGACGCACTTAGGTCATATCCCTACCCAGAACTTCCGACTCTCCTCTTAGATTTAAGGTAGGTTAAAAAAAATGTTTTTGTGTAACACTGGGTGCCGGAGATTTGTGCCACAAAAACCAGGAGGAGGGTGAAGGGGAAAACCTCGCGGGCATATGGCTTGTTCGGTGGCCGGCAGGCTTATTCTGTACCGCGATCGCTAAGTTGCTTCTTGAAGCTATTAGCTTTACTTCTGCTCTAGAGATAGCATTTCGTTTCTCGCGATTCTGCACGCACAAGTTTACTTCGGACGCTAAAATTTGCTTCTGTGCAAACCATTACTTTAAGGAAATAACTTCACGAGGTTTTGCTTCAACGGTAGCCGTAGGTTGGCTGCCCTTTTGTAACAAAACATCTCGTTTCTCAATGAAAATAAGAAAATTAGTGCTGCTTAAGTTTGCACCCTTGTATGTTTATCTCTTGGCAATGTTTTTTTTTCTCTAAAATTATCACATTCTGCGTTTTAAAAAATCCATAGATGGATTATTTGTAAAACTCGACGTCCGAATAATTTTTGTATATTTTGTAATGCTTGAAAATTACGATTTGTGGGTATTTTAACTTTTATTTTTCAGAGAAAGCGTTAAAAAATGCATCGGTTTATGTTCTGGTTCATATCCACCAAATCCACTGAATTTTCAGGCCTATTGAACTGGTGGATCAATCGGTTCAACCAAACTCAACCGAAACAGTAATTCTAGAACGTTCTTTGTATATCGGTGGATGCACCGGTGAATTTTCGAATACGCGGTATGACTGGTGTGTTTTGTAAACAATGCAATATACTCAATTGTGAAATGTTAGCAAGTGTGTGCAGTAAAACGGATTAAACAATCGAATTGCACAATGTATTTAAGCAGTAATTTACAACATTTTTATAATTGCCATATATGTTCAGTGTTACATACGTATTTTTTTTAGCAATGATTTAAGACATGGGTATGTTTCACTATAGAAATTGTCTTTAGGGTAACGTTTATGAATATGCAGTTTTATGTTTCAAAGATTTAGGCTTGCAATATAATTATTTATCTAACTATACAATTCCAGTTTTAATTACAGCACATTTGTGGCATATGTTTCGCTTCCTGCTGGAAAATTCATTTTGGCATTCATTAGTACACTGTAGGAAATTATTCTTAAATTAGTTTTAAATAGTTGCATGATTAATTAACTGTTTTTCAAACCACAGACGCAAGGTTTATGGTAAACCCATTCGATTCACACAAATGGTCTAAGCTAATTTTGGCATGACGATACTGGTGAAACACACTAAAAATGTATTGAAAAGCTTGCAGTCATTGAACTAGTTCATAATTATTTTGCATACGTGCCATTTAGATTTTTGCGAATAAAATTACGTGATATTTTTTTTTGGTGGTGCATATGTTTCTTCCCTATTTACCTTAATTTCATGCCACGTTCAAAATAATAGGTACTATTGTGTGGATGGGAAAACAAACTTTGATTTAGAGATTAAATTTTTTTTTCATATTTTTGTTACATAATACATTTTATAAGTAGCGCTACCCGTTTTCGTGAAGAATTAAGAATAAAAACACACTTTTGAGAAACAAATATCTAACTTAAAATACCGTACTCCTACATTTTGTCCAATTCCACGTTTTTATTTTCATGATTTCAAAATGTCGAGACCCTATTCTCAGACACACTACATTATGACAAAAAATATATTATATTTTGTACGTAATATGTTGTCTTATTACGAACATGATTTAAGCCTAGCAGTGCTAGTACGTCTGATAACTGCTGTCTTTGTTTTCTTCGAGCCAACATTTGGCACACATCATAGCCCATTTCCCTGATTACATGAAATAGTATTCGAAAAATCGTCTCGGGAATTGTGAATGGGTTGATACCNGAAAAATCGTCTCGGGAATTGTGAATGGGTTGATACCCCATTATTTACGTTTTGCCGCTAAATATGTATCTGCAGTTGAATGAAGAGGTTATCCACTTTTCATCAACTACCAACGATAGGTTATGGTTGCCACATGTATATTTTAAGATTAAATAAGAGCAATAAGGACAAACACTACAAAGAACTAAATGTATGCGAGCGATGTTATGAGTTGCAGTATTATTTACGGTCATTTATACACCACACATAATAATTATAAAAACAGTACGACAAGAAACGCAAACGATTCGTCAATTTTGCACGGCCTCCTGGGATCGCGCACATTTGCTTCAGTGTTTGCTTCATTTTTGCGTCGACGCACTGAAGCGTTAACGTAACGTCGGTGGTACAGAATCACTTTCAAAGCAAAGTCGACGCAAACNTTTTGCGTCGACGCACTGAAGCGTTAACGTAACGTCGGTGGTACAGAATCACTTTCAAAGCAAAGTCGACGCAAACATGGTTTGTGCAAGAAGAAAACTGGCGACGGTGCAGAATAAGCCTGCAGGCTAGCTCAGAATTTCCCCGGTAATTATGGACGTGTCCAGCACCCAGTGGAAGTGTTTCCTGATAATTCACGCGCCCATGGCTGCTTTTCCCTACTGTGGNTTATGGACGTGTCCAGCACCCAGTGGAAGTGTTTCCTGATAATTCACGCGCCCATGGCTGCTTTTCCCTACTGTGAAATAACAGTTCTACAAAGTGTTTTGCCATGCGTTGTAGACATTTCCCCTACTCTTAATTTACAATTTGACCTCCACCGGAGGCTTTCGCTTCATACTGTGGGTTTACCAATGAGAGTTACTTTATTTAATTACACTTTCTACCCACTCCAGGAATCTGCGCGTGTTACTCCCAGCCAGTCTGTACGTGAACGGTTACGAAAAGGGCGAATGTTGCATCATTTACCCTAAAGTAATTTTCCCTGAAACCTTTTTCCTCGCATAACGGATCCATGTAGTATTTGCCCCAAAATTGTACTAATCTTGCAAATCCCAACAACTGCTAGAAACAAGAGTATTCCTTAAACGTTATTTGCCCTAAAGGCCATTCCTGATTGAAGTTAACACGTAGTTCGTTGCTTTAACTTCACTTTATCGTTATGTTTAAGTATCGGTCACCAACAGTGTATTCACATTGAACCAAGGATGGCGTATATTTAAAGTTTTCATGTGAGAAGTTGAGCCGATTCCAGTATAACGTTAAGGTAACGTAGTTGCAGCCAATTAGATTCAATAAGCGATATACTTTTGGTTTTGGTTTCCTGTATTCGTTTTAATTTCTACCAACTTCAGTATCAACTGTATATTCGTTTGTTGTGTTATGACATCAGTTTATAACGTCATGCGAATGCGTGTATGCTGAGTTTTAATTTCGTTTGTGCGTGTTTACATGATAAAAAATAAACGATTTGAAATTACCTAAACTTGAAATCTATGGGTGAAAATATACGTCAGTTTAGANCGATAAAAAAATAAACTATTTGAAATTACTTAAACTTAAAATCTATGGGTGAAAATATGCTTCAGTTTAGATGACAGATAAGGTTAGTAATGGCACATGCACGTAGATGTTTTAAATACAGTACATTAGATGTCGTTCCACACAAAACTTCTGGGCTTGAGCTGCTTCAAATAATAATTTATTTGAGAAAGAATTATCCGACGTTGCTCAAGCCCAGAAGTTTTGTGTATAAACACATTTATATACACGAGCAGTTTCCAGATCACAGATACAGCATATTTGGTAGCGTGCATAACTTATGAAAGACGAGCCGATCTTAACACCAATGTGTACAAAAATACAATTTTACAAACAAAAAAAACCATATGGACGTAGTTAGCGCAAAGGAAACGCCTCTGTTAGTGTGTTTACACTGATAATTTGGGATATTTCGGCATGGTGATATGGTTGGTAGCGTGTTTTTTTGGTCAGTTGGTATTGCGGCGCGCGTCCATCCATTATGTCAGGTGTATGTAGCGAAACTCCGTGAGTTTCTTAGTCGCGAGTGTACGTGGTCCTGTGGGCGTGCGCGGAATCAGATAGTTACTTCTGCCAGTACCGTGTGAAACAAAAGGTGTGGAACTTAAGATCTAACCAAGATCCATATTACGTTCAGCGTAAATCGGCTTTAAAAGCGCCTGCCACTATTTCCTCCAGCAAGCACTTGACCCAAAGTAGTTTGTCCTATAGGTGTTTGCCTTTTGTTTCCCAGCACGAACATCGCCGAGGGAGTTGTTGTTCGCATGTGGCGAGGAGGCCGAATCGGAAACGTTTGGAGACTCATCCACGGTATGACTCAGAATGCGAGCACAGAATCGGTGTCCAAGTGACTCACCACAGACTTTAGATTGACGAGGGGGATGGGGGTGTCACAATACTTAGACCTTGCCGCACGGCGTGAAACCCAGCGCACCGCGAGGTAATAATGCAGAGCACGTCGCCGCGGCGTTGCTTCGCACGCAGAGGAGTCTCCCAGCTGGACGTGCCACCGTCTCTGACGTCGACCCAGTAAGATTACAGCACTAGCCGTCCTCAGCCGGCCTCCGAGGTTATACCTCTGGCCACTTCCAAGCATAGAAAAGTCAAGCAAAGACAATAGTTTTAATGTTTTTTCAAATGTTGATTGTGAGAATGTTTTTATATGCTTTAAAACCATAATTTTCCGTAACTAGATATATTTTCATTACTTATTTAAATATCGAGATAAATCTGTGCAATATTTTCATATTTCTTACTATATTTATGATTTTGAGACTCTAAATGCATAATTATTTTTTTCAATGGTAATAAAATACATTATCGGTTAATCGGGAGCAGTTTTACATAAACTGGGAAATTGAGATTGTGTAAAACTAGTAATGCTCTACATATCATCACTGGTGTTCGCCATAAAGTCGAATCTGAAGTGTCGTAGAAGCAGTTTTCCCACTGACGGGTGACTGGCCATATGAGCTACAGGTGGGCGGACATCTGTCATTACGTGGAATAATTTTCATGGCGGAGGAGGGAGTACCTGGCCACTTAACTCTTACATGGCTCGATTGTCTGCTTGTGCAAAAACGACCTCCTGGAAATGCACTCTGACTAGAAATGTATATCTTTTCGTACTGCTTTAACCCATTCCTCACTCTGATAAGAACCACTGATCGAATACACCACTTAGCATCATAATAAGGTTCTGTGCAATGATTTATTATTTCCGAGAAACTGACGTTTAGAAGTGTTGTAAGTTACAGGTCACCCTCAGTGAGACAGAAAAACGCACGTAAAAGTTTTCTTCGCTTACAAATTCAAGTCACTTTTTATCTCTTGAATTTCAAGAATCATTTTCTCAAAATAACAGCGACGTTGAGGCTGATTAACCACGCGTATAAGCTTTCTTTCTTACACTAGCGTTCGGTCACCTGGGACAAAGATCCGGAAAATTGTCACCAGCTGTCTGAAATGGCCGTCAATAAGCTTGAAGACACTTAAAAAGCTGAAGGCTTATTTATCACAATTTTGCAGTTGTCTCACAGCAAATACGGGCCCGTGTTCTTAGTGAGTTCAACGCCAGAGTAAGAAAGTAACTGTGCTTAAACTGAATAAATGCTTGATTCACTCTGTAGGCAAAGGCGATTAACGTTTAGCGTTACAAGGGATGCCGTTACCGTTTGCCTAAAATAATAATAATAATAATGTTGTGAAGCGCCGAGACTTAGTGTTGATATACTCTATACATATTGCATGATTTTTCTACAGAAGTAAGTTAGTTGTGGAACTTTATTGCACTTTACACATTAATTTTATCAGACGTAAACGCATAAGCAAGATATTTAAGCCGCTGATTCCTCCCACATTTGTTAAATTCCAATNATTAATTTTATCAGACGTAAACGCATAAGCAAGATATTTAAGCCGCTGATTCCTCCCACATTTGTTAAATTCCAATCTCCAAAGAAATAATTATAATAAAACAAGAGTTAAAATGGTTGTTTCATCCTCGTAAATATTCCAGGTTATGTTCTACATTAAATATCTGCACCAACATTTAATTGCCAAGGTTTGGGATAGGAAAACTTTGTGGGTTGANTACATTAAATATCTGCACCAACATTTAATTGCCAAGGTTTGGGATAGGAAAACTTTGTGGGTTGAGGGACTTAAACTTTCTACACTCAAGCCTCAACTTTATGCTCGTAGGCCGCTATCCCTGTGGAAAGCCATTTTACCCTCAACTAGGTATCAGAATTTTCAGTGCTTGTTGTCTTGTTGGTTTATAAAACTATAAAAAAATTATTTCAAAATTATAAAAAATTGATTTTAAAAATTTTATTACAAAAATTTAAATTTCCAGAGGTCCCTCACACCTCCTCCACCCATACTCATTCCAACATCTTGGTAGGTGCAGTCCACCATCTTGGTACCATTTTGGTCGGTGCAATCTGCAATCTTGGTAGGCGCAGTCCACCATCTTGGTAGGCGTCACAGCTACCGTCCGCCATCATGGTAGATGCAGCCGTCCGCCATTTTGGTCTGTGCAATCTGCCATATTGGTAGGTGCAGCCGTCCACCATCTTGGTTCATGCAGTCCGCCATCTTGGTATGTGTCACAGCCACCATCAACCATCTTGGTTTTTTTAGTTTGTCATTTGTTTATAAATTACTGGAGTTTGTCTCTCACCTTCGTTCGACGGCCATCTTAGTTTTTTCGTTTGTAATTTGTTTTACATTGCTGGTGCTGTCCCCAGCACCGAGCCCAGCAGACGACTGAGCCTCTCCACCACTCCCCCTTTCCAATATATTAAATTGACTAACTGCCTCAACCCTGATTCTCATTGGCTAATTGTCCAACCCCTTCCAATATATTTAATTGCTCCGCCAATGTTTCTCATTGGCTAATTACTCGAGTGTTTTTGGAAACCTTCGTTCGGCCAATTAGTCGGTTCCCCTCCAACCCCTTCCAATATATTTAATTTCTCCCCCAATGTTTCTCATTTGCTAATTACTTTGGTGTTTTCGGAAACCTTCGTTCCGACCAATCGGCGGCCTACTTTAATAGCGTGGGGAGACTATTTTTCCACTTAAAAACTCTTTATAAGACGTACCCCGAGACCCCTCGGAAAATCAGTCATTTTCTAGCTCTTAGAAATGTACGCGTGTTGTCCGAGCGGCCATAAAATCCTTTCGACAATTTTGGAATTTGGAAGGGTGCGCTCGCTTAGTGCCTTGGACAAACGGGACGAGTTACCAAACCTGCCGAAATAATTTCTCCTGGTCTACGCACCTTGCAAAATTTCGACTGTATTCAAGTATCTGCCGGCCTACCTGTAGCAGGACGAAGACATACGGGACTGCATTCCGTGCAAGGATTGTTTCGAGCGCTGCACAACCTAGGTTCCCGACACGCCGCATCACAGGGGTTGGTGTCAAGCTGTTGAATTATGCCAAGAAAGAAAAAGTGATCCAAATAGCATTTAGAAGTTGTAGCCTGGTCACTTGGTGTATAAAGAATTAATTTAAAACAAGTAAGATATTTTAATCTGGCGCGATGTTTGGTCACGAAATAAAAATTCTTGAATCTGTGACCCTTGCCACTCAGCTAAAACTTCGTTGGGACAACGTACATTATAAACATGAGACAAACTGTTCGTAACTCTTTCAGTTTCTAAAAGGCTGTTAACGTCTGAGGTCACAATAATATATATATTTTTTGTTATACCTGCTGGGAGGGCCTTAGAAAGTGTTTACTTTACCGTGAATAGCATATAATAATGTTTGAGTGTGTTAAGATATGTTAATTGTTATCGGTTCCTATGCTTCTCTTTAAATTGTGTGGATATTCTTACGTCGGAGAAACGATAATTTTCTGGTTACAGTGGCGAAGAAAGGTTCTTGTAAACTCGGCATTGTTCGTTCCCGAAACCCGAAACTATAGGAAACATGGAAACGTCCCGTATTTTGTATTGACGGAGCTCGACTCCATTTTCCGTAATTACGGAGCGCATTTCTGTATTATAACTGTAAATTTCCACAAAAATATCCGTAATTGTTGGCAAATTTTTAACAGTGTACTTTAGACGTGAACTGGGAATTATAAGACTGAAAAAGTGGTCATTTAACGGATAACTACGGGGCCACGGTGGTGCAGTAGTTAGACTACTCGCCTCCCACCTAGGGGACCGGGTTAGATTGCTGGCNGATAACTACGGGGCCACGGTGGTGCAGTAGTTAGACTACTCGCCTCCCACCTAGGGGACCGGGTTAGATTGCTGGCGGGGTCGTGGAAATCGTACCGGACGATGCCGCTGGTCAGCGGGTTTTCTCGGGGATTTCCCGTTTCCCCTACCCTTGTATTCCGGCGCTGCTCCGTACTCACCTCGCTTCACCCTCATCGGCTCTCAAGACCTCGATGTTAAGGGCCGNCCTTGTATTCCGGCGCTGCTCCGTACTCACCTCGCTTCACCCTCATCGGCTCTCAAGACCTCGATGTTAAGGGCCGCCCAAATCTGTCCACTCTAACTGATAACTTCGTATCTCAGGATTAAGCAGAGCTACAAAAATGTGTACCTTTATCGCCAATTCTGTGTTCTTCCACTAGCATTGAACGGGTCACATTAAAAAAGCATCTCTTACAAGTCCTGATTGCGTGTAATCGGTGGGACATTAAAATGTCTTACCACCAGTCGGCGATTCTTCTGAGAAGCGAACGCCAGTCGGGATGCGACAGTCTAGCCCGGGGCCGTCCTCGGTTGGTTGGCGGAGCGCTGTTCTGGCATGACTGGTGGTGGACATTAAGTGGGCGTGGCAAGCAGTTGTTTCCGGGAACACGACCACGAGTTGTAACGAGCTTTTATAGGTTGTTCACTGTAAACCGAGCACTTTTGAAAGCCCTGCTTAAGATCTACTTGTGTGCACATTATGCATTCTGCAACCAANGTTCACTGTAAACCGAGCACTTTTGAAAGCCCTGCTTAAGATCTACTTGTGTGCACATTATGCATTCTGCAACCAAATGTAAAATTAACATTGCCATGGACCTGATCACTTTATCCATGCGTCGGTAAACTCAAATTGTGGAATTATTATAAAGATACATAGTTTACAAATGTGATCGTTCTTACACTTAAATGCATTGAAAAGACATAAAGCAAAATAAAAAATTTTAGTATGTTTAAATGATTTAAGAAACACTTGAAAGTCGACGTGAAGACATGGAACTACTTTCCCTCCGTGGTTATCGATTTCCCTTGGCANAAAGAAACACTTGAAAGTCGACGTGAAGACATGGAACTACTTTCCCTCCGTGGTTATCGATTTCACTTGGCACTTGCCAGTTTTTGTGCCCGTTAAAACATATACAAGTATGTAGAGTCAGTTATATTATCCAAAGGATGATTTCAGAAGTGCTCAGTTTACTGTGAACAGCCTATACCGCTGCCTTCTGCGGGCACGTGTTCAGACACCAAAGGAGATGGAAGACAAATCGATGGGGCGCTGTTCCTTAAACTACCCGCACCGGCACGTGCAGAGTAATCAGCACCGGTACTTTCCATCACAGTGGATACTTCTCTTCTGATAATGTCTGTAT
>NQII01000643.1:0-40819 GCA_002778355.1 Clitarchus hookeri
TTAATTATAAAACAATTTTTAAAAAATAGCATTTCATGTGTCAAAATAAATGGACAGCTAGTAGGATTAGTAGAGTAGAGTGTTTCGTTAAAAAGGTACGGTAGGTAGGGATTAACTTCTCGTCGACAGTGAGGCCATTAGAGAAAGAGCAAGTTGCTCAGAGAAACAGAGACGTCGGAAGGATAAACNGGAATAGGCCTTGGCCTATATGAAGGAGCCATCACAGCGTTCGCCTCGAGTGAATTTGGAAAACCAGGATGGCCGACCCAGTAATTGAACCGGGATGCGAATCCAGTGTATTACCGGTGCGCCATCTCGCACGCATTCAAGAAGTACGAACTAATGGAGAGTTGGCATATTTTATTCCTCACCATGTCGTCCCCGTTGTTCAAATAGTTGTTGACGTAGAGCAGGTTGTACCACCAGTTGGTCACGCAGTTCTTCTGCAAAGTTCCCACCATCGTGCCCCACAAGGGGCCCGAGCCCATGCGAATCAGCACCGTGGCGTTGAAGAACACTACTGCAGCGTACGCCGGAGTGATCCTGCAACAGGCCACACAGCTCCGTCTGCAGAGGACTTCTTGCCACTCGGACGAGCAGAGTCGTGACAACCGAGACTTCAAGGCCTCACAGCCAATTCTAGCCTAGAGGGAAGTGAGTGAGTGAAGAGATTTTTCTATTGGATATGTCATCTCATAACTGGTCCCATTTTGAACATTTACTACTATTCCAAGTTATTATTATAACACACATTTTCACCCATAATGTTTACAATATTCCTCTTATATTTCGTTGGGATAAGACAAAAAAAACTGCCAGTGTAGTCATAGAGATAAAACCGGGTGTAATTCTAAAAACTGACTGGTTTATGAGAAGCTGATAAACGTATTTGAAACAGTATGTACTGTATATGTCAGAACTGATAAGAGCAATTTTCATACTCTGCAACTAAATTCAAAACTTGTTTACACATAGAAGTTGTAGTAAAACTAAAACTGATAAAAACTCACGCCACACTGTTTTTCTTCTAAAGATGTAAGCGTATGCAGGACAACAAGGATAATAAAGTTGAGAGAGTTGAGAGATTTCAGCGGCTCTTAACAACGAGGCACTGGGAGCCGATGAGGCTTACATGAGGTGAGAATATAACAGGGTTGGAATGCAAGGGTAGGGGAAACGGGAGATCCCCGAGAAAACCCGCTGACTAACGGCATCGTCCGTTCCCACTTGCGAAAATCCGGAGTAACCCGACCGGTGAACCCGGTTCGCATTGGTGGAAGGTGAGCAGTCTAACCGCTCAGCCACTGTGGCTTCTCAGAATAATAGAAGTTCATTAATTAATATGCAATGGAAATAAGTGAATTTTAAATGCAAACCAGAATTCGAACATTATTTTAAATTAACTTTACTAAGAGCTATAGAAATATGTTTTTTTGTAACCTTGACAATAATATTCTGCCTTTTATCAAGACACCTAGGAGCAGTAGTCAATAAATAATTAATTTGCTGGCAGTTTTGTAATTATATGGATTTATTTATTATAATCTGTGTCTTTTGGAGTTGTCAACTGTACACTACTATTATTCTACCAGTAAACCTAGTGGTTTAACATTTTATAAAAGCTACTTTCCATTTAAAGATTTTTACAAAGAGCAGTATCTATGTAACTTAAAAGTGAATAATGTAAAGCTACAAACACTGTACCTATTATTAAATACTGAATAACAGCTCCTCTAATTATAGATATTTGCTTCATTCCAGAACATAGGCTACAGTTTGGGTTTGATATTTCTAAACCTTAAGTCTGGTAGCGATATCAATGCATGCTGGATTTGTTGGAGTTATATAAAATAACTGAGAGGTGTTTTTCTGTTTGTGTAAGTAGATATAAAAAGCCAATTCCAGGACAAAAGCTGGGCCTGAGACGCCAAGCCACTGCCACCATCTTGAATCCACCATCTTAAATCTGCCATCTTGTTTCCGTCGGCCATATTGTTTCTGGTAGTCAATTTGTTTATATCAGTCATATTGTTTCCATCCACCGTCTCGTTTCCAGACCCTATTTTGTTTCCTTCTGCCATTTTGTTTTCGCCAGCCATCTTGTTCCTGCAATTTGCCATCTTATCCACCATATTATTCCCACTTGTCTTTTGTTTACATCGGCTGTTGCAAGGGGGCACACCAGTCGTTCGACCACCAAATTTGTTTATGGAGATGGCAGTTAGAATGCACTGGTGCTGCTCTCGCTCGGCCGTCATGTTGGTTCTAGAGTTAGCCCCTAGAGATGCTGCTTTTCATTTAATTTTCGCAGAGCTGAAAATATCGTCTGGAGGAGGGCAGGATCTAACTGTCGAACCTTGGGTCGGCATGCAGATGTCTTATACCACTAGACTATCGGGACAAGGGTTTAAAAGAAGTAATAGCATGCATGTGCGGGAATGAATAAATATTTTGTCACGATTATTCTAATGTGTAGTAACAATTTTTTATGTAAGTTTTTTTGACTATCGAAGACTTATACAGACCAGCAATTAAGATTTTTTTTCATACATTCATATACATACAATAAGGATTTTTTGAATAGTCCTAATTATTTTTGTATAAATTTTTTATTTTTAAAAATAATCACAAAGAGTGTCATCGCATATTGTAATTTCAGTTTTAGAGAGAATTTATTGAACCTGAGACATTTGCCGGCCAGGTAAAGCGAGTAGCAGCAATGCGTGGCATGAGGCCGCGGGCCTCGTCATGGGCGGGGCGACACTGTCTCGCACTGTGACTGCGCAATTTCACACCGCGCGCAGAGATAATCCATGCACCTCTCGTCGTCGCGCTGTGAAGGCGACACCATGAAGAGCTGCGCGGCTTGGCAGGGCAGGAGAGACTGAACTCGCCTCCTCTCCAGAACAAAATAATATTAAATTATTACACCTGAAAAAATTATCTTAGCCCCTAGTCCAGATATGTCCAAAGGGTATAAGAAATAGCACTCCGTCAGATTCCATTGCATTGCTAGTCTTGCACAAAAATAAGTAAATGAGAAGCATAAAGACAGCATTTTCCCCTTTTCCCAGACTTTGAAACCATTAAAAAATTTTAAGACGAGTGCGGTGGTGAGCTAATGAGCGAGTTCATGGGGATGCGTGCCAAAATGTATAGATATATATATATATGAGGCAGCAAAGTAACCAAGAAGGAAAAACAAGTCCAGAAGACAAGTCCGAAAAATAAAATTACATTTGAAGATTACAAAAGAGTGCTGAAGCAGCAGCAAGTCGTGTGTGTAACCATGACTAATATAATATCATACCTCCACGAAGTTTACACCCAGTGCATGAACAAAGTAGCGCTCGCATGGCAAGACAACAAGATACTGATATTGGATGGCGGAATACTGACAGAGCTATATGTATATAAGAATTTTAAAAAAAAATTCATAGAGTGTCGTATGGTTATGTTGAGTAAAAATTAAGAATAGAAAAAGAGAAGAAGAGAAGAAAAGAAGAGAAGTGTATTAGTATTTATATTCAATATAAGCATATGGTGTTGTATGTATGTAAAATTTGGATTGATGTAACTACTACTGACATCATGCTAGAGCACATGCAAGATGAATTTTATATCTTGTCAGGTGTGTCACTTTCAGTCTGATGAAGGTTCAGTTAGCCATTGCAGCTTTATAATTGATTATTAATATAGTGCTGTTTGAAGCAATGAGCTAGCTGGAGGGGACTGGTATGTTCAAACAAACGTGTATTTCCCTTGGTGTTGGGTGAATGAGGCCGGGATGCCAGGGCAGTTCATCACCTCGAGGGTGGCAAATCAGAAGAGATTTCACCTCTCCCGCATCCACCAGCTATAAAAATCTAATTTGCTTTTTTTTCCTGAAGGCATGGGTGAAAGTTTTAAATCTGAAACGATTTCACTCTTCAACATCTACCCACAGCTGAAAATAATTGTTCACGTTTGGTGAAAATGATTACTGTTTTTACAGCATGCATCCATGTATGGGTCCTGACACACTGCTACAGATGTCATCATGAGAGAGATTGTGCTACCTCCAGAAATTTTGACTATAGATTGTTGCAACTAGTATTTAACTTCGGCAATTTCGCTTGTGCACTCCTGCACTGGGATTTGAGGCTGCGACTTCTGTTTGGGCCTCCGACCAGGGTTTAAAGCCAATTCCTGGAGTTTCCAACCTTTATCCTTTATTGGGGTTGTGGGGGCAAAATATATTTTAGGTGCGACATCTTGGCCCATTGGAGCCACTAGAGGCTGTATTATCCTTACCCACCCTATCTATTTACTTATTATCTTTCTGTTCTTCCTTTTTATCTACAATTCTTTCGTTCACTTACTTTCGGCTGTTTTCTTTCTTGTTGTTGTCTCTTCTGCCCAATGTGTTCTTTTGTTCTGGGTTTATATAATTTTCGGTGTTGTAACCAACCTATACAGCTCATTCTTGCAGCACCATGGAGATTAAAAATATATGTTTTATATCTCTGTAGTACTGTAAGAGTGTACTGTATTGTTCTGTCCACAGCCGGAAACCCGAAAGCATGGTAGCTTTAGCAACCATGCGGGTGGTAAAGTGGGAGGGCGACGCCGAAAATTATACCAGTTGCAGACCGAAGGATGGACCAGCAGTTCCAAACAAAAGGATGGATGACGAGTTCCAAACCCGAAGGATGGATGGCTGGTACAAGAAAAAGAAATGTCTTTAATAAAAAAAAATTATATTTAAATAAAAACTGAATAATAAAAAATTTAATAAAAAATTAATTTAATTCTAAGGTACACCTTTTCATGATATTTTTAAAAAGAAAGCATATACTTAAAAAGAAAACATATACTTAAAAATTATTATTACTATATGAAAAAATTCTTATTGCTGGTCTATATAAGTCTCAGATAGTCAAAAAAACTTATATAATAAAATTATAACTATGCATTAGAATAATCACGACAAAATATTTATTCATCCCTGCACATGCATGCTATTCCTTCTCTTAAACCCTTATCTCAACACATGTCCCGATAGCCGAGTGGCCTAAGGTGTATTCATACCGACCCAAGTTTCAGCAGTTTGGTCCCGCCCTCCTCCAGACAATATTTTGAGCTCTGCGAAAATTAAATAAAAATCAGCGCCCCTAGTGGTTAACTCTAGAACCAACATGGCAACCGAGCGAGAGCGATACCAGCTCATTCTAGCTGCCATCTACATAAACAAATATGGTGGTTGAACGATTGGTGTGCCCCCTAGCAACAGCCGATGTAAGCCAAATACAAGTGGAAACAAGATGGCGGAGAATATGGTGTATGACAGAAGGAAGATGGCTGGCAAAAACAAAAGGGTGGGGGAAACAAAATGGTATCTGAAAACAAGATGGCAGATGGAAACAATATGTCTGATGGAAACAAGATGGTGGCCGATAACAATAGGACTGACGTAAAAAATATGGCAGCTGGAAAATTTATGGTGGATCTGAGATGGCGACAGCACCTCGGCACCAACAGTCTCCAGCCCTTGTCCTGGAATCGGCTTTTTCTATCTACTTATTTAACCGAAATGGAAACTTTTAAGACACACATAAATTCACGGTTTCAAATGTTAGAAATAAAAATATATCTAATGACTGCTGTAGTCTACACGGTATTTGTTTTGTTATTACAACCAATGAACTGTAGGCTTCGTGTTCGACTATAGCAATATTAAAGCCTATAATAGTAGCACGCGGCACAGTTTACGATTCATTTACACACACAGACGATCCTTGAGTACTGAGCCTCATCAATGTACAGCGCCGGCCAAAAATAACTTTCATGTTCGCTATGAAAACAATGTGGACGCCAGGTGTGAATGGAAGAAAGTCATGTACGGACGCAAAAACCTTCAACGTATATTTATTTAATCACTCATCAAACGCAAATGCATAACATTGCTGTTATAATCAGTAATGCATTTAAATGTTTAAAATCTAGGAAACATATCGGTTAACTATATTTGATATGCAAGAATAAATGAGGAATAAGAGCATGCATAGTATGAGAGTTTGTAAAATGACATCAATTACCCCAAACTATGACGCACCCAAACTTTTTAAACTGTAAATTGTGAATATCATTGAGTGAGGCAAGTGCAATTTGAAATCGAAAGTAACTTGCGTATTGCTGTAACGAAATATACTTACTCTGTCTTCTTTATGACTTCTGCTTTTATTAATAATATTTGCTATATAGTTAACTTATAACTAGCAATATTACTTTAATTCTATGCAGATACACTATTAGAGAAGTGTAATTAATGAAGCAGAGTTCGCTGTCATATACGGTTGAAATATTTTCGAAGTTCTGCGCAAAGTAACAAGGAAATCACGATAGGTAATTGTATAAGAGAGGCATATAAATAAACTTTGGTGTTTATTTTTCATTTTATAGGCATATCACTCATTTATCTCTTAAAACAAAACAAAAATCTCGCTTGCTGCTTTCTTTTCTGTGTACGTCCAGAAATATAATCAAAACAGACCATCGTTTTGCCATTTTTTACGTTGAAAATATATTCAGCAAAGAAAATATTATGATTGTATCATGGTTAAAAAATATCAGTGATTCGCCTGTAAAATTTTGAAATTATTTGAGTTGATAGTTTTTGAATGACGACGAGCTTAGTTTTTAACGTATTTTGGCCGCGCGAAGCGACACGCAGCGCTGTTGAGTTTCCTGCCCCATGCAGAAGCGTAGGGATTACGGAGGAGGCGTAGATATGGGCGAGATNACACGCAGCGCTGTTGAGTTTCCTGCCCCATGCAGAAGCGTAGGGATTACGGAGGAGGCGTAGATATGGGCGAGATTCCCGTGTTCCTTTGCGGCTTCAGCCAGCTAGAGGGAAAGGCTGGAGGAGAAGCAGCATTAGAGCACCGAGGCGGGGCGCGCGACGCGAAAAACCTGCAAATAATTATCTCTGGCAACAATATGAGCTATAAACAAGTAATATTGCTTTGTTAAAGGAAAATATCACCAACTTTAGTCCATAATACTTCATATGTGGAACTTTTATTCCATAAAATATTCTGCAAAATGTATGAAAATTTGGTTAGTGCTAGAGCCCGAGAGCACGGCCTCACGCACCGCTACACCACCGCGGCCCCTTCTAGCCAAGATAATGACGTCACGAGTAAAGGGCGTACATAAGTGGCCAATATGGCTGGCAGCTCGGTTAGTTTAGGCATTTGGCGGGTCGTATTTTAATTAAAACTGTGGCGTCTATGTAATAATACACCATGGCGTTAAACTCGTGTGTTCTTCGGTGACTTGGAAATTACAACGTGCAGATCATTATGTTTTCTGACAATTACGAAAGAGTAAATGCCTGGGTGAACACTATTTCGCGAGAGAATTTAGTGCTCATAAATGTTTTCACGTAGAAGTAGACGTTTGTCTTTCAACTTTATAGACTTAAGTAGAAAAAAGTAACTTTCAAGTAGCATCATTATTATCGCAGTGCGTTTTTTAGGGTACTAGCATTAGTGGTTAATAATAAAGGATAGCTTTTTTTCAGCCTATACTGAAACTTCTGCACTCCACATAATGGTACATTTTGCAGTATTTTGTGTTTAAATGAACCCTATTNTTCAGCCTATACTGAAACTTCTGCACTCCACATAATGGTACATTTTGCAGTATTTTGTGTTTAAATGAACCCTATTTCAATGGTAGTTTACAAATTATTGGAAGTATTTGAACTTCTTCGTTAGTTAGTTTCTACAAAATATTTCAAATAAAATTTTTAAGAAATATTTTATTTTCTCCAATGAAGTTATATTTACAATACCTTCCCTGTTGATTAAAATATATTAAATCATCATTGCTAAACAAAATGCAATAAAGGAATGGACTTAAATGGAAGATATAATTAGGTTATATTTCTNTATTAAATCATCATTGCTAAACAAAATGCAATAAAGGAATGGACTTAAATGGAAGATATAATTAGGTTATATTTCTGCACATCGTTTTTTCTTGTTTGCATATATCAATAGAGTTAAAAAAATTCATAAACGGCCTACAGTTAGTTTATATATTTAGAAAATGTATTATTAGGTAACATTTATGAACATCGTTCTTACCTTGCTTATAAATGGCAACAGATTGAAAGCAGCGAAAGTGTTGTATTATGCACTACTACTATTATAGTTTTCCGTATTGTTACGTATCCCAAAACTATGTCACGTAGCGATTGTATTGCCCACAGCCAGTGACGTCACATATAAGTTGTAAGGCCTTGTAGTCTCGGTGATCATGGCAAAGTTCATGGGGTCACAGAGGACGCGCTGAGGTAAAGCAGATTTACACGACGCAATATACCTGCAAATATTGTGAGATGCAGACCTTGCACTAAATTTCGTACGATAATTTCTCGTACATCAGCTCTCGTACGAAAACAACAAATAGAACATGTGCTGTTTTTTTTAATGTTAGTCGTGCGGAACAAGCAATTCTATCGGTCCATCTAAGCTGGTCACCAACCGCATATCAGCCAGGCAAATAGCAGCTAATTGTGCACTTAAGCTGTGCAAAGAGGTATATGGTGGAACATATTGCGATTAAGAATGCTTAATATTTTTAAGATATTGAGTTCACTTCTCTTAACGTTGTAAGATATGAAAAAAAATTCTTCACTTTTTGTTAAGTGTGTTATTGCATAATAAATATTATAGAATTATATTATATAATAAATATTTTGTAAACGAAATGTAAACCATTTCTTTTATTTTCTTGAATGTTCAGCCTTTCTTAGCACAGTTAGCTTTAGAAAAATAAACTGTTATTGTTGGTTGCGTTTTGATTACTGGTTCTAAAATATAAAGTTGGTAGCTTGTAGGTATTTGTTTGTGGCCAACGCACCAACAGTTGGAATTTTGTTGGTAAAGTTGAAAATACACTGTGTTGGAATCCAGAAATTTGCGGTCGTTTCGGATACTATCATAAATTTTAGTTCAATAAATCATTCTTAANACACTGTGTTGGAATCCAGAAATTTGCGGTCGTTTCGGATACTATCATAAATTTTAGTTCAATAAATCATTCTTAACAGCAAAATTTTAAATTTGTATAAAATCAGTTTAAATTCATAAAGTTATACCCAGATATGTAAAGCAAATTTTTAATAAGTAGCTATAAAAGTCATACTTTGTAGAATTTAGGATGGATGTTGGACAAATTAGCAACATTTGGTTATTAGCTAATGCAAGCATGTAGTGCCAACATTAGTTATCAGTATATTTAAAAATTTGCTCAAAATTTAAGGAGCAATAACTAATTGTTGGTAATATAGGTATTTTCTAACTTTGTGTTACCTAGCAAAAAAAAAAATATATTTGGTTAACACATGAATTTGGAAGGAATTGTGGACAAATAGGTAAGATTAAAGGCAACAGTTGGCATTTGGTTGGCAAGGTTAGAAATATGTTGTGTTCGAATACCATTGTAACTTCAACATTGGCAATATTTATTTTTCCAGCCAAATTCAGTGTTATTTAACGCCGCTGGTGATCTGTTCGTTACTGTTTGTGGCGCCATCTATGACCTTGGTTGACAGCGAGCTCGCGTGCAAGCTTGGTTTCCTCCTCCTGTTTCCTCTCTGCCTGCCCTGTGCTAGAGTTCCCCTTCCCCGCCCGGGCGCCATTAACTTCTTATTGGCCACTTTGGTTTGGGGTTTGCCTTGTTTAGAGACACATTTTTTCCTGGCTCATTCATCAATCTGGTGCCAACTATTTGTGATCGTTTTAAAAATAATGTTCATTATGCATAATATCTTAGCAGTGGGGGCTTTGTTTTGGGTCCTTCAGACCGCCCATCACTACAGTAATTTTTAAATGTTTTCAATAATATTTTTTTTGCAACTAGGGTGATTTATAGGGTCTATCTGACCACCCCTCTTTCGCTATTTGTCAGAGTTGTCAGTATTTTGTTCTTATTTTGTTGTAATCTCCTTAATGAATGTAAATTTCTAGAAGCCTTTGTGTATTGCGGTTTTCGAATTAAAGGAGATTTCATGCGTATTTTGTGTAAAAAATTATTCGTCACGGCACAATTTTTAATGAATATAAATGTGTGTATATGTGTGTGTTAGATTTATGTTATTACCTATAGGCATGTTGGGCTAACACTAATTTTTCNAATATAAATGTGTGTATATGTGTGTGTTAGATTTATGTTATTACCTATAGGCATGTTGGGCTAACACTAATTTTTTAAACTAATCCAAAATTTATTAGAACACACTTGTCTTGCACAAATTGCTTGTTATTGATATTAACATTCGATGAATTTGTTGTACTAATAGACAACTCTCATATATGTTAGGTTNAATATAAATGTGTGTATATGTGTGTGTTAGATTTATGTTATTACCTATAGGCATGTTGGGCTAACACTAATTTTTCAAACTAATCCAAAATTTATTAGAACACAAATTGCTTGTTATTGATATTAACATTCGATGAATTTGTTGTACTAATAGACAACTCTCATATATGTTAGGTTTGAATGGAATGAATTAATGTCTAAATAAAGTATTATTTTTTAGAAGCGGTTGAAATTTGGCTGGTATGATGGCATAAACATTATGGTGGAATAATAAATGGAATTACCTTGACATACACAAGTTCTCGTTACAGCACCTCGCATGTGAAAGAAAGTTATCGTCGAACATTGATTTTCATATGTTACATCGGACCTTCAAAAATAAATAAAAATAAGTTAAAGGAGCTATTATTGGAAAAGTTGTAAGGCAATGTCTTAACTAAATGTGGAATAGTAGTAATTAACAGCATTTTGAAAATATTCTAATATGAAGTATTAATACGGTAAATAATAAAAAAAACAGCTTATTTACTAGAAATAATATAATATTTTCCATATTTTATGGGAGAATATATTGAGAGCACTTAAAATTGATCAGTCGCAGTATATACATTCGCGCCCAACATCGGGCGAGGAGTAGAATCGTAAACCGTAATGAACGATAGATTTATTTTCCCAGGAAATAAATAATATTTATTTAAGCAAAAACAGTTTAAATTTTTAGATAATGATTCAAATGTTTTCAAAACATCTATAACTAAATTTGCCAAAATGCTAGATTATTGGTTACTGTCTTGTGTGTATTGCACGTCTCGATCCAGCATATTACCAATTCTATAAAATGCCAGTAAACTTTAAATTCGGAAACTGTCGGAAACTGGTTAGCTTCTAACTAATAACATGATGTTAGGCCAACGTATGTTTATTCAAATGGCATTACGCTGTAAAGCCAACGCTATTTTTCCAACGTTGGGTTAACCAAAAGTTAATACTGGAGATGTTGAAAAATCCCGCAGTAGTGGCTGCTGTACGCAAGCTGTCAAATAGTTGTCTGAAGAATTATGTTATTTTTGTAAGTAAAAATATTACAAATACTCTCATTAATATTTTCGATTACGCGTGTTTCATATACGCTGCAAAGAATGTCANGAAAAGTTGTAAGGCAATGTCTTAACTAAATGTGGAATAGTAGTAATTAACAGCATTTTGAAAATATTCTAATATAAAGTAATAATACGGTAAATAATAAAAAAAAACAGCTTATTTATTATAAATAATAATATATTTTCCATATTTTATGGGAGAATATATTGAGAGCACTTAAAATTGATCAGTCGCAGTATATACATTCGCGCCCAACATCGGGCGAGGAGTAGAATCGTAAAGCGTAATGAACGATAGATTTATTTTCCCAGGAAATAAATAATATTTATTTAAGCAAAAACAGTTTAAATTTTTAGATAATGATTCAAATGTTTTCAAAACATCTATAACTAAATTTGCCAAAATGCTAGATTATTGGTTACTGTCTTGTGTGTATTGCACGTCTCGATCCAGCATATTACCAATTCTATAAAATGCCAGTAAACTTTAAATTCGGAAACTGTCGGAAACTGGTTAGCTTCTAACTAATAACATGATGTTAGGCCAACGTATGTTTATTCAAATGGCATTACGCTGTAAAGCCAACGCTATTTTTCCAACGTTGGGTCAACCTTAAGTTAACACTGGAGATGTTGAAAAATCCCGCAGTAGTGGCTGCTGTACGCAAGCTGTCAAATAGTTGTCTGAAGAATTATGTTATTTTCGTAAGTAAAAATATTACAAATACTCTCATTAATATTTTCGATTACGCGTGTTTCATATACGCTGCAAAGAATGTCANGTAAGTAAAAATATTACAAATACTCTCATTAATATTTTCGATTACGCGTGTTTCATATACGCTGCAAAGAATGTCATAAATTGACTGGGAGACGTTATTAAACTGATTATTACTAGAATCTGCTCTATATGTCTCCCAGTTAAAGTGTAAACTGCTTTTGTATAACTTTGAATTCCTGAGTTTTCCAAAATAATTTGAGAATTTTCCAGTTATTATTCACAAGGTATAAGTTTGCCTATACAGTAAGTATGCAAATGATGTGGCAATTATACCATCATTCACAAAATCTCCTCGGAAACAGTCTTACTAGAATATGACCTGGTCGATTATCTATCTAATTCATTCTGACCTTGGGTAGTGGACCAATAAGTGCAACTCTAGGTGTGTGTGTGTGTCAGAACATATCAGTATAACCATAAAACTAACCTGAGATACCTGCCCAAGTAAAACGTGAATATATTAAACGAAGATCCCTTCATCATGCTGTTCATAAACGTATAGGCCAGCAGGAAACCTCCGAGAAGGAGGAATGTGTCTGTGGACATTTTCCCAGTATAGCTTAACACCATTGCAGACGGGTAAGTGTAAATCTGTAACACAAACATGAAACATGCAATAAGAATATCTCAGCAAAACTACGTCGATATAATAGTTCTGCAAAACTAATAAACATTTAACTTGCCAAAAAGTAACTGAAGTAAAGGTTTCCCGGAGAGGCAAAATTTGTAAGTCGCCGGTGACGACATCGAAAGGTGAACTTGGTAAGAGACAATGTTTTGCAAAAGACTTGAAAACACAGGAAATTTTGAAGAACAAGCCCCGGCAGGTTATTCCTTAGGAAAATATAAGACGAATACTTATGTACCATTTTCCCCTCAATTCATTATTAAGGGAGCTATGCGCCCCCAAAAATCTAACTTTGAAACGCTTTTAGTTTAGAATATAAAAAAAATGAATTGGTAAGATCGCACACCTCTGAAAATGCGGTTGGTAATATCATCCCCTTTCATTAAGTGGATGGGTGTTTTCACCCCATGTTTAGATGAAACTTTGTAACACTAAGCTGTAAACGATTTGTCATTGCAAATTATGGATCAGTGTGTTTAAATAACAGAAAAGGCCATCTTGTGGGAACACTATCAGGTGAACTGTTTTCGTGGAATCAATGCGAACATTTCGAAATAGACGGTCAGTGGCCTGACAGGTAGACGTTGATACATTACAACCATTTTTATGTAAGTATGTGCTTTGAAATGTTTATACACATCTTCTAATCAGATTTTAAAGCAACTTGATTATATTCAAGTTGATCAAAATATTTTTTCATGTAAAAGGGCGGGTCTATGGAAAATTCAGACGTAAACATACACATTCATCATTGTCATCCATGTGACTTAGAGAGTTGTACTGGCAATTGGTAAGTCAATATGTGGTACATGCGCATAGAGTAGCATACATAGGTTACTCTACATGCGCAAAGACGAAAATAGATCCAACTGATCTTTAGTACATGGTTTGACCGATGCATAAACGCAATAAACTAGGTCAACAATTCCTACATGTGGTGAAAGTAAGATCATTGGACAGATCGAAAAAACAAAGTAGGTCTTTCAAAAGTTCTCAGGAGTGAGTGAACCAGTCATAGTCTCTAAGTGCTGACCGTTGGCTTCGTCCATAAAACCAAAGATAAAAAGGTAATTATATTTTCGTCTGCTGAAATTTTTCTTAATATTTGCTCACGATGTGCCATAGAACAGTCAACGTCATGTTTACAATCAATGCAGTTCTGTTTGTTTACATTTAGTTATACAATAAACCCCTGATTCTACAAAAAAAATGTTCCTGTGCCTAAGTTCATTGCATTAGCTACGACTCGTTCAGATGTGGTCTAACATATTTAAGCACTTCTTTATGTAAACACTATACTAACCCTAGTCGAGGTCACGTGGTTTTGACAGTTCTAACACGAAAACGGCCGTTCGTTGTTTTAGTAGAGTGACAGTTACTGTCCAGCTGTCATGCGCATTGCGCACTCTACCCCATGCTTCCTCTAACAGTGGTCTTTCCACTGCGTCGTGTGAGGTGAGCACGACGTCATGCCTGACGTTACACATGGAGTGTTTGTTAAACAGCGGAATGTAGAAAACTCATCTATTTGGGCTCTGCCAGGCATGTTGGGGTGCGTGGAGATCAAAGACGCCGACCAGGAGCCGGTGTTTGCAGTGGGAACGGACGGACAGTGAAAACAGCTGGCCGCGTAGTGAAATTCGTTTTTAAAAAAAAGCTTGGCATTCCCGCAACGGTATGCGACAAATACGTTGCTCCATTACGACCATGAGTGAACTTTTTCGGGCAAGAGAGTCGCGAGTCAACATGCTCGCACAAACACGCAACTGTGGAAAGTTCGCTTATGGGTCCGTCCACCAGAACGGTGGCGGCTGCGGTGAAGATGACGACGGGGGGTAGAATATTAATCATACAGACGTGTTCATTCTGGCAGTAAACATGACACTACGGCCGCGACCTGTGCAGCGTTCACTCCGCGGTGGCGGCCTCAAAGCCGCAGGTTGAGTTCGCCCACAGGCCGCCTCGCTTGTATTGCAGTGCAGTGGAGTGTGTAGTATACTGTTATGTAGTGATAGAATACAGACACGAGTGGAACTGGAGATAAAATTATTGGAACAGTGAAGATACACCATGTTTTGCATGATTTTTCTTATACAGAGTACCGTAATAGCAGAAAGATAGATAAGTGTTGAATGAAAACGGTAAATCGCAAGTGGCATCTTCACATTATATTAATGATTCCTCTTCTAACTGCGCTCTGTCCATTTCTGTGCTATGAACTGCGACGTAGTTTGCTGCCTAGATCTCTACAGCCACCGCTATCGCGCACGCCATAACGAGCGCTGTCTTGATCGCTACTGCCACCACTCTGCTTTGTGCGAACCTTTTGTATTAGTGCATGCTGGATAACTCACACGAACGAGGTCCAGACGGTTGACGAGAGGGCTCTTGTTGACTAATAGCACCTCGTGTAGCAGAACTACCCAGACCACGGAGAGAAACCGGATGCCGCTGAGGCAGCTGATGGCGCCTGCGCGGTCGTCGCTTCTCAGCAGCTGCTCCAAGTTGGTCGGCAGCGAGAATGCTGTCAGGCATTTTTCCGCACCTGCACAGCAGAAATAAGTAAAAAAATCTATCTCCTTTCTCTCTCCCTATTTCTCTCACACTCTCTTACTCTCTCATCCTTTCTCCCTCGCCCCCTCTCTGCCTTTCTCTCCCGCTTTCTCCCTCTCTCCTTTTCTCTCTCCCACTCACTTCCTACCTCTCTCTTCCTCCCTTCCTCTCCCTTCTTTTATCTATTATACATAGCCATGTATAGTATATTATTTTAATATATTGTAACCTTATATACAATACAAACATAAACAGAAATATAAAATAATTTTAGATTTATTACATACGAAATTATAATTTATATTCTTATCTGATATTTCTATATTTATGCTTATTTATATATACATAAAGATTTACACAGGTAATTATGTCTTTGTATTTTCTAATTATCTGGGACCCCTGCTCGCGCGAACAGAGTCTGTGGGTTGTTCCAGAATTTTTAACATTTACCCTCTAAACACGAATCAATGGTATCAATCTGTGAAATAACGTTCACTGAAAGCTACTGCCGACTGGCAAATCAAGAAAATTAACTGGGAATAAATGACTTATGTGAGTGGAATTATCGACATTCAGTGGGAATCACAAATAATTCAGTGAAATGCAGCCACCATGTTAATTAGTTATCAGGCACTGATTACCAGTCACTCAATTTTCAATTTTTTCACTGATTTGGCTCAATTCTCACTGATTCAGATTTAGAATGTAAAATGTATGGCAGAAGGCCTTCTGTGGGTATAAGCTGGGCTACTTACAAGAGTTTCAGAAATGTTTCGCCAACTAGATGAATTGTTCGCGATGTGTTTCGTGAAGTGATTTGAGAGGGCAAGTTCATACGATAGATGAATGTTTTACGAAAATGTTTGCGAAGTGCTTCCCAAACTGGAAACTTGCTTCTCCTGGGCATAGAAGATGTCGATGAGTGCGTCGCCAGTTCGAGACCAATTAGATGGCGCAACATCATGGTCGTGTGCATGCTCGCGAGCGTGCGGTGTCGATGGTGTATTCTCCACCATTCGGTCGTCTGGCTCGAGACTTCGCCATGCAATAGATTGTGTAACAGCATCGGCCATGTGCCATATGACATAACCGCAGCTATGGAACCTTCAAATGGTCGATACGCATCACGATATATATATATGTGTGTGTGTGTGTGCATGTGTGCGTGTGTGGATATATATGGAGGCAATAATGCCTTCGAGGTTGGTGGTAATTCAAATAGAAAACTACTAAAATCTCGCCAGGGATGAGTCTCTACAGGAGTCAGTCTGAAGGAGTAGGTTTGTGGAAATCGGTCTCGATGCACTGCGTTATCGCGATGTCCGAGATGTTTTGCGGAGTTTTTCACGAAGAGCTTCGCAATTATATTTATGTTATACGACGTGTTTTATGATTGGTCGACTAAGTATGTTGGTGTGGCTAGTCGGTATGATTCATATGGCTGGTTTGTATGGTCGGTTGGGCTAGTCGGACGGTCTTGTTGGTTAGCCAGTCTAAATTTGTATTTTGGGTTAGTCTGATTGAATGATTTGGTGTGTTGGTAAGGCCTGCTGGTCTTGTTAGTCGGATAGCATTGTTGGAATGTTCGATATGGGTAATTTGGTATCGTCAGGTGGTACATCAGTCTCTACGGCTGGTTGATATTGTTGGTCGGTTGGTCTTATCTACCTTGTAAATTGGTCTTGAACATTGGTCTTGCCAATTGGTCGTTCTTGTCGATTGATAAGTCCAGTCAGCCTAAATGGCTGGTGAGGTTTCTTTAAGGGGTTTCTTTATGAGGTTTTAANTCTAAATTTGTATTTTGGGTTAGTCTGATTGAATGATTTGGTGTGTTGGTAAGGCCTGCTGGTCTTGTTAGTCGGAGAGCATTGTTGGAATGTTCGATATGGGTAATTTGGTATCGTCAGGTGGTACATCAGTCTCTACGGCTGGTTGATATTGTTGGTCGGTTGGTCTTATCTACCTTGTAAATTGGTCTTGAACATTGGTCTTGCCAGTTGGTCGTTCTTGTCGATTGATAAGTCCAGTCAGCCTAAATGGCTGGTGAGGTTTCTTTAAGGGGTTTCTTTATGAGGTTTTTAGGGTTTTAATGCTTCTTTTTGAAGATTCAGTTTATGGTTTTATTTCAAGGTTTCGTTACGAGGTTCCATTTTCAGNAGGGTTTTAATGCTTCTTTTTGAAGATTCAGTTTATGGTTTTATTTCAAGGTTTCGTTACGAGGTTCCATTTTCAGGTTTCATTTTAAGGTTCTGTTTTGAGGTTTTGTTTTAGAGGTCTCATTTTGAGGTATAATTTCTGAAGTCTGAATTGTTATATATGTTGATATGGTCTGTTGAGATAGCCGTTTGGTAGAGATGGGCATGCCAGTTGGTCAATATTCTACCCACAGATAATTAATAAATACTTTATGTAAAGTGCTAGAAAATAAACATAGCACACCACGAATAAACGATGCGAAAACAACGAAATGATATAATTAACGACGGTACGCGCTGGTATGCACACGACTCAATGTTGGTACATTTTAATTTCACCACACACCCTTCAGTGGCGCTACTACAAGCACCAACCAGTGATCGTAGACACCGGCGTGTAGTTGGAACCGCATTAACGCGAGAAATACTAGATGATACCCAACAAGCATATACAGTGAAGAAGAATGCCAGTAGGACACCAAAGATGTCATTTTACACAATTGACGGACTTCGAGAGAGGATGCTTAATCGGACTGAAAATCGTAGGGTGATCATATCGCTGTACAGTCAACCATGGGGATCGTTCAGACCATACTGTCCGATGCTGTTGAAAGCAGTGAATACTACGTGAAGGCATCTACATGCAGAGGACCGGCTCAGGATGGACGAGGTCGAATACCAGTCGAGAAGATCGACTAATCGTGCACCAGGCATGGAGGAGGCCCATGGCAACCCGATACACTATACTGACCAGTGTTAAGGCTCCTATGTTCTCTCGAATCATTTCCCGACGCATTGCGCGAGTGAATATTCGATCCAAGCACCCATTATGTATGCAGTCATTAACTCTGCAACAGCAGTGACTCCGTCTGAAGTGGTGGCAGGGCAGAGCAATGTGGAATGCCACAGACTGGCGATGTGTGGTGTTTAGTGATAAGTGCTACTTCATTATGGGTACTGATGGTTATCGCACCCAGGTGTAGATGCCCTGGTGAATGCCACAATTCCAATCTCGCCATCGAATGACACACCTCCCCCATGACACTATTATGGTCTGGGGAGACAGCCTACGATAGCCCATCTGCTCTCGTAGTGTTACATGGAATATTGACAGCCCAGCGGTATGTGTATGAGATCCTACACCCTCATGTGCTCCCATGTCTGGCTGGCATTCCAGGTGCGATATTGCAGAAGGATGACGCCCGAACACACATGGCACGGGTCGCCCAGGATCGTCTCTGATATGTCCAAACACTACCATGACTTGCCCGCTCCCCTGACATGTCTCCAATCTAGCATGTGTGGGATCAGTTGAAATGCCATCCGAGATCTGCTTTACTCCATGCCAAATAATGTTGTAGTGTGTATCGCCTTGCGAATGGGTGCGATGCATTATTAAATATGACTGTACGACATACCTCAGATCCATACGTGAGTGTGCTGCTGCTCTGTTTTCGTGGTCACGAATTTAATTCATGTTTATCACTACCTCTACAAAGTTCCAGTACTATCCGATGCATCCTTCTGTGTGTGATATTTTATTTTCCAGCAGATCTGTGCACAGACAATTAATTAGGACTTTAATTATAAATGCTTATGAATTTATTTTATAGCATATATCATGTTCGATATAGTATTAATTTCTGGTATTCAAATATTTCAATAAGCATTTCCATGCTTATTAAAAATTGTTACCATTGTTATAAATACCGTGAAGAAGTCGAATTTCGTATATTAGACATGAAGTTTGTTTATAAGATATTTCGTGCTATGGTATTTCACTCCAGCTGTTCTACGTTTGTTATGAAACTGGCTAAATTATTCAACATATCCAGAAACGTGTGGTGCATCGGGAGATAATTTAATTCGTGCTTGACATTCATGCAACGAGCTTTCATCACGAAACGAGAAAATGTGAATTAGTTGGCAAGCCGGATGTTAAAAACCGTTTGTAAATATATATACGTACATATATATATATACGAACTGTCCCATTTATCTTGACCGCCCACAATCACTCCGTACCGAGGCTCTAAATGAAAAAGTTTTTTCACACAAAGGTTGTATAACTGGAAGGGGGAAATAATACTGCTGGGGAGTCAGCCTTATAGCGTTATTTGTTAGTGAGATACAAGGAATAACATCAGTTTTTTTTAATGTATGTATTCTTCAAAATTTCAATGAAGCTCGTCAAAACCTATTGAAAAATGTATCACAATGTACCAGTCTAATAAACACATAATTATAAACCGCCACTGATATTGGGACTCATAATGGGTCGTGAATATCTGTTATGTGATGCCTTGCGGTACGATTGCGCTGCATTGTACAGTACAGTGTGACGTTGACACTCTGCATTTGATGCAGAGGTGATGTAAAAAGTGCAGGTGCCCAGAGTTGCGTACCCCATTCCACAGAGGTTGCGCTTAGAGGAAACAAAGGTACACACATGACATGACGACTACTCTGTTAGTCATCCTTGTGCAGTCGAATACAGTACACTGCAAGGTGAGAGTTGTCGTAACGGAAATGTACTCCAACAACGAGAAGGTAGAAATGCTGCTCATCTATGGCGAATGTAAGTTAGCAGATGAATGTGTTTGTACTTTTTTCCAGTGCAGTGAAGTAGGTTCAAGTGAGTTGTACTGAAACACACAAACGCAGTTATATTATTATCATTATCAATAGCTTGGTTTGCTCACTCGTCGTTCATTCTATTGAAAGTTGGCGTAATGTATAGTCAGGCGGAGCAACTCTACATCACTCTGAACATCTAATGTTAATGTTCTACCCCTCGCAGTACCCGTATGGATAGTTCTACAAACAGGCAGTACATATCCTACTTTATGTGTCGTATTTAAAGTTTATGTTATGAAAGTGTACACTGTGCTATATTTTACATTGGTCTTGACGAGCTTCATTGAACTTAAGGCCAGTAGATACACGGTGCCATAAAACAAACTTATGTTAGTACCCGTATCTTACTAATAAATAATGCTGTAAGGCTGACTCCCCAGCCGTATTATTTCCCCCTTCCAGTTATACAGTTTTTGTATTAAACACTTTATTTGGAGCCCTGGTACGGAGTTATTGTTGGTGGTCAAGATAAATGGGACAACCTGTATAAAATACTTACTACAAATTTGTATTTAATATCAGAAATATTATGCAGTATGCGTGCAAAAATACCTATCAATGTCGCTGCCATTCCACGTATTTGTATCCCCGTCATGGGATATCACTGATATATTCGACTAAACAAACAGTTCCAGAATATCTGTAGGTGTTATTTGTACAAATGCAGTCATTTGTGAATTTCGAATTGATTAAATATCTGATAATCAAAACATACAACCTGGTGAAGTTATGTTAGCACATATATTTCTCTGCCCTGTTTGTGCGAAATCAACTAATGCTACCCATGATTCAACGCGCGAGTTTTCCTGATCAAGCCATATATTTGTTTTCGTGCATTTAATGCAGAATCCAGTTTCCATTGCCTAGACTGAGGTTATTCGTGGCAGCTCGGAATGCTCACTGTTAAAAGGTCAAAAGGTTAAACAAAACGTCAAGGAACTCTATCAACGTATTGAAAGTATAGGATAAATGATCCGTGTGTATAATATCAAGCAATTCCGTAGCGCTATTTGCTAAAAAACGAAATATGTATCGAGGTATCGACTTGTAAAGTGTTCTCGAAGGTCACGTAAAAAATAAAACATCAATTTAAGCTCTATAATTGCTAAACGACATCGCAAATATAATTAAATGCACTAGACTTAATTTTCTTAAAATTTTAAATTATAATAACCAATTTTAATTACATATACACACACTGGCCTAATCGGCATTTTACATGAAAAATTAATTACTTCCTAAGAGCAAAAATTACGTCAAAATACAGCATAAAGAAATTATAATAAAATAATTATTACAAACTGCTACATAAACGACTTTTTTCAAGGCACTTACAAAAACTAGCCAGGGAACAGGATAGAAACTGCCACATAAATTCACGGAATTCAAAGCACGTGAACACTGGAATGTTATAATGGATCCAATAACTTCAGACGATACATCAGCCAAATGATGTTATTTTGTTAGGAATACATTTGCGTTGGTATTCCGCCATTTTTATTATTATGTGCATAAAAACTAAAAGAAAATGATGCATTTCAGGTGCCGTTAATGTTTAATATTGTGCCCCGTAAGGAGTTAAGACCTGGAATTACTACTCCTAATTCGCAGGGGCCGCGGTGGCTGAGTGGCTAGCCTGCTCGCATCCTTCCAAAGCGAACCGGGCTCAATCCTGGGTTGGGTTACATTTTTGCAAGTTTGAATCATGTCGGTTGATGCCGCTGGTCAGCGGATTTTCTCGGGGATCTCTCGTTTCCACCACCTTTGCATTTCGGTGCTGCTCCATTCTCACCTCATTTCACCCTCATCGTCTCTCAAGACCTCACTGTTAAGAGCCGCCCAAATCTTTTTTAACTCAACTCCTAATTCGCTGCCAGCTGGGCATTGCTTACTTCAAAATGTAGCTACAGGGTCATTAAATTGTGGTGATAACAGTTTATACGAGTTCCGGGTTTGAGAATTGTTCACCTTTCTTAGAATATTATTAATAATAACAGTTACAGAAGCCCTTTCTTAGTAGATTGATTTAGCTGCGTTACTTTTTATAGTAGACATTCTGCATAAGCGATACGTGAGTTTGCTCTACTTTGTATTTCTTGCATAACAAATTTCAAATATCAGCTTTCTGTACAGTCATGAACACATTCTTAAAAAGGCATTTGATTGTGAACATTTACTTAAATGATATGAATGCATGCTTAAAGTACGGATTTTATACCTATTCCATATGTACTCGTACTAATGACTATTATTTCTAGTATTTGTCGTTTGATTCCCTAGCCATATAAAGAAAGAGTTTTTGCTATGTTCTTATGCTAATAAATACTAAAACAACAGTAAGTTAAATAAACTTATAATAAGTTGACCATAACTAGGTTTTATATCCCCATTTTCCCCCTTGATTTTCGATATTTAAACACTTTTAAGCAGCTGTCAGTCACTTTTTGTTTTACTCTTAATAATTTGACCCCATTGCATGAACATCTTTATCTAAGGAACTTTCTGTAAATAATTAACTACTGGTACTTCAAAAGGATGACTATTATATTTTATCTTCTAACTATACGATCTCATGGAAACGAAAATGTACTCACAGTTTTTCTCTTTTTTATCCAAGCATTTTTTCTGAAGGCATCTATCGTAGACTGTACTGATTACTAGCAAAACAGCAAAAATGGCCAGGAATACTCTGAAAATAGATTGGTTAACAATCAATATAAGCACTGGCGTTGAATATAAATTATACTACTAAGTCACACAATATTAATATCCGCTTTTTTATAGTTTAGGTTTATTATAACGTGGACTAGAAACTAAATTAACAGAATCAGTTCCTTCCATCATACTATAGTAGTTTTCAGAAGTGTGCCAGGCGAATAAACTCTCATACCTGTAATATGTATGGCTGTGGTCTAGACCAGCGTTCCCTAACATTTTTCAGCCACGGGCCCCTAGGAAATAAAGCACAATTTTCAAGGACCCCCTTAATAAAAAAAACAGCAAAAAATTTCGGACAATTAATTTTAGTACTACAAATACACAAAAAAAAACCTTTTTTTTTTAATACGTTAACGTGAAGGTTGGTGTTGCTTTTTGCAACTAAATTAGTGATATTCGGGTTGATGTTACTACTAAGTTGTAATCTCAAATCGGATTCCACTTGTAATCTGTTCAGTCACGGCCCGCTGGCGCACGTTCGTCGTGCTAAGTAAGCGTAGCGATTACGAGACTTTTGGTGGCATTTATTTATTATTGTTAAGTGGTCCAGAGATGAGATTGCGGACCCCCATACATATACTCGCGGACCCCTAGGGTTCCGCGGACCCCAGGTTAAGAAACACTGGTCTAGACTAAGGCATACTATTCTGTTTTCCCTTACATTATACATATTCGCCACTAACAGCAATATTATATATTGCTGAAAATCGAATTATGAAAATTCCGCTCATATACTATTTGCGATCAACAAATTTAGGTTATACAGAATAGTTTTTATAAATAAGTAAAATGATTTGATCCCCAGATTCTTAAATATTGTTAAGTTATAGTTACAATTTTCAGAAGCTCTAAGACCGGTTGTTTTTATTTGTTCTCACAAAGTTATCGTAGTTTTAATGTTCATCAGTAAAGTAGTAGGGTCACTTTTGAATATAAAGTATAGTGCTCGTATGATATTGCTTTTGCAGTTCATAACACTGTCCATTATGTGCTGGCACAATGATTAGATTCAAACCTGTCATATTTACAAATATATAAAACGTAAACAGCATTTGAGAGGTCATTCCAGTGTCGTTAAGAATACATGTTGTTCGAAAGTACCTGGGAGTGCGAATTTTTCATCCTGATCTCAGGAAATACCCGTTCCAAGACCTGAACGACAAATATTATACCATTGTAGTCTTAGAAGAATACCGCCACGAATATCACTATGGCAGTTTCATTAAGAAACGTCTGTTTGCTTACGTGTCAGTGTAGGGGCCGCGGTGGTGTAGTGGTTAGACTACTCACCTCCCACCTAGGCGAACCGGGTCCGATTCCTTGCGTGATCGCTCCCGGATTTTCGCATGTGGGAATCGTGCTGGACGATGCCGTTGGTTGGCGGTGTTTCTAGGGGATCTCCAGTTTCCACCGCCCTTTCATTCCGGCGCTACTCCATACCCACCTCGCTTCACCCTCATTGGCTCTCAACACCGCGATTTTAAGAGCTTCCCAAATCTCTTCACTCACTCACTGTCAAGTGTGGCTTATGAATGTTAATAACCGTATGGTTTCTGTACAATGAGCCTCTCCCAAATAAGGACTAATTTTTTAATCTCGTGACAGTTGTTGAAGCTGTTAAGCCATATTTCCAGTTTGAGCGTATTCCCACATTCAAAGAATAAAGGTTTGATGAGCCAGGTATAACAGAGGTGTCTAGTGATTAGAATTGTTCATCTCCCTCTGCGTCGGAGTGTTTTGAAGCTTCTGGGCCATCAACTGCTGAGGTATTTAGTTCTTGTAGGCTCTCATCTTCTCAAGTTTACAATCCTCCTCCTCCTACAGGTTGGTAGGATGCCCGGCCTTAGAAGTCCATCCGAACTTATGTGGAATTGTTTACTCAGGAGCGTTTCATGTGATATTTTCCTCATTATCTGATATAACGTAGCAACATTCTGATGTCAGGATCAAGGTTTCTGGAAGAGCGTCGAATGCATTTTCAGTCGGGTACCATCCAGACGCTTACTTTTCAGTCGGAAAATCGATAAAGGAGAGAAACCCTCTAAGAGAATATTTGGAAGAATACTTGAAGTAATCACGTGCACTCGAAGAGTAATATTTTAGTTCATGTTTCAGAAAAGAGTTCAAGAGTGGTTTAGTAGTTCTTAGTTCAGAACCGAAGCTAGCTTGTATAACAGTGAAAAGTCTGCAAACTAAAGAAGATTCTAGTGATACTTGTGAACAGTGTACGGATGCATCAAGACTTTATGGAAGTGTTAGGGATGTTCCATGCCAATGATAGAAACTGCTATCTACCCATAGGATAGTGCAAAAGTATGAAGAGCCGAAGAAGAAACTGGTTATTGTATTGATAAATGCNTTTTTTTTTTTTTTTTTTTTTTTTTTTTTTTGCTAACAATGTTGGTTGACTGCTGTACTGAGTAGTTCAATACAGTTCCTGAAAGGGATGTCCTGAGGATACATGCGATGTCATTGTAATCGGCTGCTTCATAAATTTTATGACCGAGATTGAAGTTTTAAATTATTTGTGACTGGCATCACAGCATAACAAGCAGAATTTATATGCCCGAGCACTGCAAGTAAGATCGACGAGAATGTGCGAACTCCCCAAGTTTCTTTTCGAAGTTTAATTTTAAGGTTTCCTCTTGAGGTTTCTTTTTTGAGGTTCACTTTAAAGATTTTCTTTTAAGATTTAATTTTGAGGTTTTATATTGTGGTTTCATTTTGAGGTTTCATTTTGACGTTTTCAATTATTCCTAATTGGTATACACTTCCTTTATGGTCTCGTTGGTCTTGGTGGTCGGACTTGTATGTAGTAATGTTGGTCTTGGAGGTCGGTATGTTTGGTCAGTTGTTCTGGTCGATGTTGATGATTGGTCTGGTCAGTCTTTCTGTTGTTTGTTAACCCAAAGGTGTATTTGTTAGGATTTTGGGTCGCGATAAATGTGATTTTTTATTTTCCACATTGTATACGGTTAATATAAATAATGTTTACGTATTTTCACTGAACTGATTTGGTAATGGTATGTTATGTAGGCTAATATTTAACCGTAGATTGTTTAACAGTATGTTAAGATATGCTAGGTTGTCTAATAGTTAACAGTGAATAGCTTTAACACAGTGTTAAAGTAACTATTATTATAAAAGCACTTTTCCCTTAATGCAGCATATCGGTGTCTGAAATGTTACCTTTGATTCGAATTTGGTCGCTCTATCGCCATTGATTCGAAAATATAGGTCAACTATGATTATAAAGGGCCCAGATATAGCGAGCTGATTCAGCTTATGTAGAACTAGTAAATTTCAAGTTTCAAGGCGATGGTACCACCAAATACGAATTTGGAACGTGAAGCGACTGCAGGGACGCCATTAAACGAATACATAATCTTTATATCTACACTCCTATAGCTCACTAGTTCAAGTAGGTATTTGGAATTTTAGCAGATCTTTACTTTGGTGCGAAAATATGTATGTGAATAAACGAGCTTGGCTGATAACAAAATGCATGCTATGATGCAAGCGCCATACATAGAATAACCCACCCGACTGAGTGCTAAAAAAGGCAAGGGTAGATCGACTGATGGGTAGTGGGCGTAACCGCTGCGCTCCTTCGGAAAGCCCAGCATTCCCCAAAACGAGCAGAAGCCGAAGAAGCTATCCTCAGTTAGCGACTCTCAGTTACAGCCACAGCCCCAGCCACACACTCCCATTAAAAATATATTGCGCCCGTAGCCTTATATACACACTACTGCCATGTCTTATCCTGATGCATGTGATCGTCATTATTAGATAGCTCCCCATGCGTACAGTGACTGCAATTTCTAAAGATTTTGATTTCTGGTATTCGAGGCTTTCTGGATTGAAATCGTAAAACTTTTTTCTCACAAATATTATGCGTCGCTTCTTAAAATTATAAATTCCGCCAATTTTTCGCTGTCCAGACAAGACCACGGAAGATACATGCACACTCAGATTAAACAAAATATGCCAGTGCATGCTGAAAATTTATTTCACCCAGTTTCGTTGTTCAATTACTTATGTGGGACAGGAGCATGGGAAAGTTTTGACCAGCTCGGAGGCAGTCTCGTATTAGTAAAATACCTTCGATGTATAATAGATACAAGGATTTTAAATATTCTGAATACAGCAAAAATAATGGCTAAATAATCTAAAGAACGACCTTATAGAATTCTAAACAGAGAACATTAATTTTTAAGGTATGGGTGGTTGTCGACAGCGAAGTCAGGACCGCGGTAGTGTATTAGTCAGACTATTCACCTCCCACCAAGGCGAATAGGGTTCGATTTCGATTCCCGGCGGGGTTACCCGGATTTTCGCATGTGAAAAACGTGACGGACGTTGCAGTTGGCTGCCAGATTTTTGTCAACGCACTCCCGTTTCTCCCACTCCTGAGGCTCTCCTTCTTCGCCTCACTTCACCATCACATGCGCTCAATACCTCGCTGATAAGCTCTGGACAAACCCTCTTCAACTGTCGACGGCGAAGTCATTACAAACGGAGCCAGTGGGTCCGATAATCAGGCTGGAGGAAGGAGGATTCCACGGCCTGTGTTAAAGAGGGCCGCAGTGGTGTAGTGTTTAGACTACTCACCTCTCACCTAGGCAAACCGGGTTCGATTCCTGGCGGGGACGCTCCCGAAATTTGCATGTGGGAGTCGTGCTGGACGATGCCACTGGTCGGGTGAGTTTTCTCAGGGTCTCCCTTTTCCCCGCTTTTTCATTCCGGCGCTGCTTCATACTCATCACGGTTCATCCTCATTGCCTCTCAAGACCTCGATGATAAGAGACGCTTAATTATCTTCACTCACTTATTCGCCCTGTGTTAAATAACAATCCCAGCATTCGCCTTGAGCGATTTCGGAAAAAAACGGAAAGCCGAATTCAGGATGGCCGGACCGGGAAGCGAACTCGCTTTTTCCGGACATGAGTCCAAGTGAGTTAGCGCTGCGCCACCTCGCTCGGTCGTGTTGCGGAATGAGATCCTTAATGTTGCTACCAGGCGGGTTCAGCGCCTGGGCGAGAGGGAAGGAGATGTTGGTGGTTGACTCACAGTAAGGCTCGCTCAGCTGCTGTCCAGGGCTGGCGCTGGCGGACATGGCAGTCGCGAGGGTCGACCGTCACTTGCACCGCAGGGTCGACGGCGACCAGCCGTGCACGGAGGACGAGCTGGACGTCCAGGGCCGAACACGACGACGGCACGCACACGCCCCGGATCAGGCTCTCGCCCACTTGACGCCACTCCGCTCCCTGCCCACACACACACACTTACATGTACACATAGATAATTAATTTTATTATCGTAAAATATCGTCCACACAAGCACATTATTCTTACATGCCTTTTGCTTCCCCATACCGCCCAGTCATGCACAACCATTTGGCATCTATAATTCGCTTAACAAAACCAAAATCTTACAGGCCTCACTCTGGGTCTCGTAACGGTTCCTCAAAAACCCTGCTTTTCAAAAATTCCGCTGTTTATGGATTTAATTAGTCCTCCGCCTCCCCGCAGGAAGAGTGGGTGAAGCGAACAGATTATTAGGAACCCTGGCGCTACACAGGGAACCTTAAACAAACTTCCTGCTGTTTTGTTACGCGAAATATCTATTTGAAAGACAGCCAGGAGGGGTGGACTGATGGGAGGACACGAGTCCCCGCCGAGACTTGCACCTCCTCATCGCTGAAGAAGTATCGCCTCGGTGATAATAAATGGTGGCAGATCCCAGCTACTCGAATAAGGAAAGAATCCTTAAGCCCACGTGGCACGATGGAATTTTCCTTGGAAGATTCCGTGCAANCCCAGCTACTCGAATAAGGAAAGAATCCTTAAGCCCACGTGGCACGATGGAATTTTCCTTGGAAGATTCCGTGCAAGTGTGTATGGCCGCTGGTGTGGATTGTTGAGTTGAATATTAAGCCAACTGCTGGCTGTTTACATTGACGTTTTCGTAATTGTCTGTGTGCTATTTTCTGTGGGGGGTTTTCTACAAGGTTGAAACTTTAGCCAATCAGAGACAGAGTGGTGGAGTGTGGTATTGACGATAATTCTAATTTTGTATATTTTGTCTTCCCACAGGGAGGGGCAAATAGGGTATTCTCACCACGCCTCTGATCTCAAAAGGGCCCTTGCAAGCTTTTAATCAGAGTTCCCCTCTTCCCTTCTATTTACCTTACTCTCATAGTTATATTACGACGCAAAACCCTCTCGTAAAACCATGTGCATAATTAATAATACAATCATCTATAGAGCATTAGACAGTGTAGTGTCGGGAGTTCGTTTAAAACAGGAAACTCGCTGAATCGACACGGTCTGAAATCCACTGATTGGCACGGTCTGGCACAACGGAAAAATTTATTGACAATGAATGTATATGTAGTTCTTCGAGGTATTTTAATGCAGACAGGATACTACTTTATAATACAAAACATCAATATTCAATAGCTTTACAGAAAAAGGTAAACCTGTTTCTAAACAACATGTTTTCTACCGATAACGCAGAATTAAAAAATTTATAATATTTGAAGTACGTAGTGTCATGTCAAATAAGGGCCCCAAAAATAGCTCTGCCTCACACCCTTGGACACGTCTGTTAAAAAAAAAGTAAAAAAAAAAAAAAAAAAAAAAAACATTCTTAAATATTGAACACTTTATTTCGTCAATTCTATTGAAAAACTGTGANAAAAAAAAAAAAAAAAAAAAAAAAAAAAAAAAAAACATTCTTAAATATTGAACACTTTATTTCGTCAATTCTATTGAAAAACTGTGATTAAATGTTGGAGACGTGCGCAAAAGAAGAAAATCAGCCTGTCTCATATATAGTCTATCGTTCAAACATTTAAAGAATATTTGGTCAAAACCACGTGGTTTGGTGTAAGTTTAGCGCAGTTTTTTTCGTTAAGGCGTATTTGGAAAGTTAGTACAGTTATTCAGACAGAAATGTGATACTTAGCTTGTGTATCTTGAGGTGGAACTTTTACAAAATGAAAAAAACATTCAAACATAAAAATCACTTTAATTCAAAATAAATATTTAAATATTTTTGAGGGTCTGCTTTAGAACGTTAGGCGCTACTATGGTGTATTGCCAACATTGGGTTTTTGCGAATATTTAATTACTTAAGATATTTTAAGACGACACAGCAACATTAAAAATAAAACAATAAACACGACACATTAAAGCAGATTCTCATTGAAGTTAACATGGGCTAATTAAGTCTGTGTGTCAAACATTTTAAAAATCGTTGGCGTACTTACATAGGCACGACGTTGATAAGTTTTTGACGCCCTACACACATCGAAAATTTGCCTAAGTTCACGTTGTCTTGGATTGCTGTTTCTACATGAGGGTCATGGACATGGCGTACCTTTGGTGCGATGGGACCCGCTCAATTAACCATCTCGCTGCTGTTGCCTGCATGAGTGCTGGATGGCAAATGGCACGCGGTGCGCTAGTGTGCTGCTTCGAAGCTTCGCCTGCTGCCCTTCCCACCCTGCGCGTCGACCATGAGAACGTGACGCCGGCCAGCCATGACGTCACCAGGGGGCATTTCCGCTCCGTGAATGTTGGAAATTCTTCCAGAAGACGACGACAAATTGGTATAAAAGGCTTGGGTTCTCCCCTGTTCGGGCAGATAGGCCAGGGACTTTATTAGGGAAGGAACTAATGTTCCTCTGTTTTAAAAAAGGGGGAGGGGCGCTTTCTCTGCATCAATAGTAATCTTAATTTTTAATTATTTTGTATAAAACAAACTTAATATAAATTACAATGTATTTGTGGGAAAATTAAAATCATGGGATTTTATTAAAATTTTAAATAGATATTGTAATCCCAAATTGAGATTTAAAATTTTTGTACTTGAGAAAAAGGGGAAAGCAATTTTTTGTAACTACGTTTTCTTTTACTGTGCAAACCCAAACTAAGCTTTATGACACCCTTTGATGACTCTTTAACGGGGGTCTCTATTCCTTGAAAATCGAACATCTTCGTGAGGAAACAGAGACGGAGTCCTATTTGCATGTGTCGGCAGAAACCGTCACATGTAGATAGAAAAACTGCGACACTCTGCTTCATCAGGGCGGTAAGTTGAAAGGGGTAATCATTTTACGAATTTTGAATTCATTGAAAATAGTTTGTGGTTGCTACAGTGGTAAAGAGAGTGGACCTAATTTGGGTACATAAAACTAATATGCAAAATGACTTCTACAGGAGCCGTTCATACTACCTGGATTCAAACTTTGGGAAAAGAATCCCTGCAGAAAGTGCTCACCGATGCGGGTGTAACCTACAAGCCGGAGGACGGAATCGAAGTCTTGCGCCATATGATGTGTGAACTGGTGAGAAAAGGAGGAGTTGCTGGTCAATATAAGGGTGAGTCGGCTTCAATCCGCGTTTCTAAAATCTTAAATATCTCCCTAACAGGCTTAGTGATGGTTTTGAAGTAGTGCGTAGTTTGAATTTAGACGCTGTAGTAAAATTGCTCGTTCAAATGGCCAAAGTAGTTTCAATTAACATCTGTGAAATAGCAGTATTATATCTGCCATAATGTTTAAAGGGCCCGAATCCTTGAAGAGTGTGGTAGGGCAAGCTACCAATGAGCGTACGTCCTTTGGCGAATTTTGCCAGGCTATTTTGCGGCAAACAAGTATTCCAGTAGCCATTGCACACCAGCGCATGAAAATTTTAGAAAGATTTCAGCGTCCTGGAGAATTAATGCAACATTTTTTAATGAGACGATTAGACTGGTAGAAGTTTTGGGTTTGCCATGTGCGGAAGCAAATTTGGTAGAAATTATGTTTTTGAACTTGTTGCCTGAAAACAGTAACTTCTTTACATTTACCACAAAGCCACGAACGATGCACGAGTTGTTAGCGTTAGTAATTAACCGTTAGCGATTGTAAGCAATGGATGGATAAGGATGTATCACCTAAAAGGCAAGGTCAAATTTTTTTTCGGTCAAACCACCCGACGGCAAAATGTTTATATAAAACCCGAAAATGAAAAAGAAATTCCGTATAGGTTATGCCAAAACAGAAATGTCAAATTTTTTTTCGGGTAAACCACACAACGGAAAACTGTTTTAATAAAAAGGCAGAAAGTGACGGGAAAGTAGTACCGCCAGGAAACGGGGACCAGTCAGACGTAAAATAAATGTCCGATGGTCAAAAACAGGTGAACATGGTAATTTGTTACCAATGCTGTATTCCTGGTCACCTTCATTTCAAATTTCCGTTGCGAGGAAAACCTGTGGGATGAGGTTCGGTTTCAAACACCAATTTGTTTAATAGAAATGGCTTGTTTCATATTCAACTACTAATTGGGAATCTAATTTTGCCCCCATTGGTAGATTCAAGCGCTTCTGCGTCTCTCATAAAACAAGAAACTTGTAATAAAATTATGCGTGAAGCGTCGGTTGGTACCGCACAAATAAAAAGGGGAGCGTCTGTCCTATTTTCCTTAGCAGACGGAGGATTGATTAAATCAAATGCTGTAGCAGTGATAAAAATAGAATTGAACAATTTTCATGGAAAATGTCTTTTCGTGTTTTTGAAAATGTATCACATGGCGTGATATTGGGTATGGATTTTTTTGGCAGCACCCACGGCATGTATTGACGTAACAAGAAAAGTGTTGAAATTTAGTTTTTCTCCTGGGACCGTTATTACTTTGAAAATTAAGCCTTCTCGCTGTCAAAAGATTCAGTAGTTACAACATTCTGAAGAAATAGTTCAGGCATTAGACAAATTAAAAACAGCATATAGTGATGTGCTTAAGTCAAATGTAGGGCATTGTAAAGAGATTCCTGTTGTTTTGTAATTAAAAGATAGCAAACCTGTCATGTGCGTGCCATGTCGTGTGTCAGCGCCAAAAATGCAAATATTTAAGTAGTTAATCAATGATTTAAANGCGTCTCTCATAAAACAAGAAACTTGTAATAAAATTATGCGTGAAGCGTCGGTTGGTACCGCACAAATAAAAAGGGGAGCGTCTGTCCTATTTTCCTTAGCAGACGGAGGATTGATTAAATCAAATGCTGTAGCAGTGATAAAAATAGAATTGAACAATTTTCATGGAAAATGTCTTTTCGTGTTTTTGAAAATGTATCACATGGCGTGATATTGGGTATGGATTTTTTTGGCAGCACCCACGGCATGTATTGACGTAACAAGAAAAGTGTTGAAATTTAGTTTTTCTCCTGGGACCGTTATTACTTTGAAAATTAAGCCTTCTCGCTGTCAAAAGATTCAGAAGTTACAACATTCTGAAGAAATAGTGCAGGCATTAGACAAATTAAAAACAGCATATAGTGATGTGCTTAAGTCAAATGTAGGGCATTGTAAAGAGATTCCTGTTGTTTTGTAATTAAAAGATAGCAAACCTGTCATGTGCGTGCCATGTCGTGTGTCAGCGCCAAAAATGCAAATATTTAAGTAGTTAATCAATGATTTAAAGGAACAGGGAATTGTGGAGTAATCCACAAGAAAAAAAAACATTAGGCCAATATCGGTTAATATTTGATTATAGAAACGTTAGTAAAAATTTGAATGTTGATTCATATTCGGTACCAGTTATGGAAACTGTATTCCATCACTTGCAAAGAGCTAAATATTTCACCATATTGGATCATAATTCTGCTTTTTTACAGTGTGAGTTACATCCGGAAAGTAGAGCGCCGTTAGCGTTTTGTGCCACTTGGGGGTTGCACCAGTGGACGCGTCTGCCCATGGGGGTAAATGCAGGGCCTCAATGTCCCGAGAGTTGAATCACGTATTAGGACGGTACTTTTATGAGCTCGTATTTACGTACATTGATGTCGTGTACGTGTACAGTAGCATGTTAGAGGAACGCCTTAAACATTTGCGGACAGTGTTAGACGCTTTAAGGAAGGCTGGTCTGATGGTGAACCCAGAAATAATTAATTAGGGCACAACAACATACGTGATATCTAGGGTTTATTATTTCGGAGGGTATTTTACGCACTGGTCCTGAGAAAATAAAATATTTTGTTAATTTTCCACAACCAAAAATTTACGAGGTGTTAAAACATTTTTAGGAATAATTGCTTTTTATAGTAAATTTATTCCAAATTTTTCTGACCTTACANTTTACGAGGTGTTAAAACATTTTTAGGAATAATTGCTTTTTATAGTAAATTTATTCCAAATTTTTCTGACCTTACAGAACCATTAAACCAGTCGAAAAGAAAAAAAAATATAAATTTTTGCGTGGAACGCGGAACAAGAAAACGCTTTTAAAAAATTGAAGGAAATGTTAACTAATCCTCCTGTGTTGCATTTGCCAAATGTTTCTGAAGAACTTGTTTTGCACTGNAAAAATTGAAGGAAATGTTAACTAATCCTCCTGTGTTGCATTTGCCAAATGTTTCTGAAGAACTTGTTTTGCACTGTAATGCATGTTCCGTGGCCGTGGGGGCATGTTCGAATCAAAAGAAAGACGGTCATTTTGTGCCGATAGCATACGCAAATAAATTATTAACTCAGGCAAAACGGAAATTTACTATTTATGGAAAAGAGTGTTTAAGTTGTATATGGATAATGTAAAAGTATTCAGATTATTTAGATCATGCTCCTTTTACTTTATTTAGGGATATCCAGGCTCTTAGCAAGTTGTTAAAATCACCAAAGCCAGCTGGTAGATTGGCAAGGTGGTTAGTGCGCCTCGCTCGTTTTAAAGCATATAAATGGGATCGATAATGAGCCTATGTAGCGGATGCGATGTCACACATGTATTGCGAAGAAAAGTCTGAGTCAGTGGAAAATGGGGCCGCGGTGGATAATCCGTTGTCCGATTCAATTTCTGCCGGTATAACTGTTTTAGAATTAAATACGTTGCAAAAATTTCCCAGTACTTTAACTGATATAAATAACATCAAAATTCTGACACGGAATGTAAACGGATACTTTCTTAAATTAAAGATAGAAATTCTTATTACAATAGTTCATAGAGGATTTCTAGGAGACTGGACAAAAAAGGCTAATTCATAGTTTTTGTACCTGAAAATCTAAGGACAATGGTTTTTAAATATTATCATGAATCCTTTTACGGGGGACACGTAGAACGGGATAAAAAATAGCTTGTGTGTTAGAACTTTTTACGTGGCCAGGAGTGCGAAACGATTTAGAAAATTGGGTCAAGTGTTGTGACGCGTGCCAGCATGCAAAGCCCAAAAATAAAAAACCAGAAGGGCAATATGCCGGTATGGTGGCATTGTATCCTTGGGAGCGCATTTATTTGGACGTGATGGGCGCGTTGCCCCGGAGTACCTCTGGATACGTACAGTGGCTCACATTAATATTCGGCCACCGATGATTATCGCTGTTGTATGGCCTTATGTTACATTAGAAATNTACGTACAGTGGCTCACATTAATATTCGGCCACCGATGATTATCGCTGTTGTATGGCCTTATGTTACATTAGAAATAAAGATAAACATAAAACATTTTGCACAATCATTCTTGTGTGCTTCAAATGACATGCAGTAGTAGCCAATAACTGAAATGAGCAGTGTGTTAATGAAACACAATATTTTGTCCTCGCGTGCTTCATAAGTACGCCACTTTAATATTCGGCCAGTTGTGGTGGACGCGTGGCACAGGCACGATTCACATTGCGTTCGTACCACGTTTCATTCCCTGCAAGCTCTCTACGCTGAGAGGTTGTATTGGGTAGCTCTGTTGACTGCGTCAGTCAGGAAAATGGGACGTAGGGCAGGAATACAACGTTTGAACAGCGGCAGCTGGTCATTTTTCATCATGCAAAGAAGAAATATCAACGAGAAATTGCGGAGCACTTGAATCTGCCGAGGTGCACTGTTGGAGACATTATAAGAAGGTTTCAGAAGGAAGACAGAATAGATTCGGTACCTCAAAAATTACAGCCAAAGAAACCAAGCGAGAGAGAAGAACGTCTAGTAATCAGGAAAATAAAGAAAGGTCCGAAAATTAGTGCTTGCAAACTTATAACGGAGGTACTCAATGGATGCGGAAAGAACGTCCATCCGGAAACCATACGACGAGTTATCAGAAGAGCAGGATATAATAGCAGGGTATCTATAAAGAAGCATTTAATTAATGAGGCAAATAGAAGTAACGACTGACGTTTGCAAAAGACCACGCTGACAAAGATGAAAATTGGTGGAATTATGTTATTTTTGCTGATGAGGCGAAATTGAATGTGTTTGGTTCAGATGGCAGGGCAACAGCATGGCGCAAGCCAAATCAGGAGCTAAAACCTGGGAACATAAAACCTACTGTAAAACACAATGGCGGTAGTATTATGATCTGGGGCTGTATATCTACAGCAGGTGCTGGAGAGGCTGCANGAATGATGTTATTTTTGCTGATGAGATGAAATTGAATGTGTTTGGTTCAGATGGCAGGGTAACAGTATGGCGCAAGTTAAATCAGGAGCTAAAACCTGGGAACATAAAACCTACTGTAAAACACAATGGCGGTAGTATTATGATCTGGGGCTGTATATCTACAGCAAGTGCTGGAGAGGCTCTACGTGTGGATGGAACAATGAAAAAGGAAGACCATCTCAACATCCTGACAGCAAACCTACACAATAGGGATGATAATCTGGGCATTAGGAACACGTTTAAGTTCTACCAAGATAATGACCCAAAACAAAAGTCATACATTGTCAAGAGCTGACTTTTGTATAACTGGCCTAAAGTCATTAACACACCTCCTCAATCATCCAACCTGAATCCCATTGAAAATCTGTGGGATGAACTCAAAAGAAGACTGCGTACTACAACAATTAGGTCCACAAAAGAGTTAGAGAAAACGTTCAAGGAATGATGGAGTAAGATTGGTTCCGAATGTACCAGGAATATAATTGCTAATATGCCACAACGCCTGCGAGAAGTAATTAAACAGAATGGCCATGCTACCAGGTACTAAAAAACTGTGTGTTTAGTTTTTAAAGAGGATTATGTTTGTGTTTTAATGATGATGGCCGAATATTAAAGTGGCGTACTTATGCAGCATAGGATGACAAAATCATATTGTTTGTTAAGTTGCATTGCTCATTTCCGTTATTGGCTACCGCTGTATTTCATTTAAAGCACACAAGAATGATTGTACAATATGATTTATGTTTATCTTCATTACTAATGTAACATAAGGCCATGAAACTGCGATAATCATAGGTGGCCGAACATTAATGTGAGCCACTGTATATGTATTTGTTGTCATAGATAGTTTCAGCAAATTTTGTTTATTTTTTTTTATGTACCATAAAGGCAGGAGAAATTTGTAAGGTAGTTATGCAGATATTATATAGTGTTTATGGCTCGCCCGTGTTTGTAGTAACTGATAATGCTACGTATTTTCTTTCTCAAGAGTTTAGAGATTTAAATGTTATATAAGGTGTAAAGATGGTGCAAACTGCTCCGTATCACCCTCAGGCAAATTAAGTAGAACGGGTGAATCGAAACATTAATATTGCCTTACGTAGTTTTCAAGCTGATATGCAACGTTACTGGGATGACGTGTTATATTTGCTTTTTCTGTGTTTTAATAATATAGTACATAGTGCTCATAAATATGCTCCATCCGTTTGATGCACCCGCTAATATATATGTGTCGTCACTCTATAGCATTTGTTTGGAGAACGTAAGTATAAAAAAATTGGAAGAAATATGGGCAGATGTGACACGTAACTTAATTATGTATCACCGAAAAATGGAACAGAAGAGTAAGGTTTCATATAAAGACTTAAACTTTAAACCAGGTGATTTAATTTTAATTGAAGCTCATCCTCTCAGTGCAAAAATCGATTTTTTTTTTTTTTTTTTTTTAGTCCTAAGTTAGCCTTGAAATAGTGGGCCCGTACCAAATAATTAGATTCCTTTCGCCCGTGACAGTATTGATTATTGATCCACATTCTCCTAACAAATCTGAAAAGGTTCATATTTCCCAGTGCGAAAAATATGATGTGCCCACAAATGCAGTGTAAAGTGGTTACTCCTTCCCCTAAATACCCCGGAAGCTGTCTTGATATTTTGGATGTGAGAAAAGACAAGTGGTCTCATACGAAAAATATTTAGAAATTTAATGTTTTAAAGCAATGCAATATTTCCAGTATTGAGAATGGTGTTAATGATATTTATTTCAAAGAGTATTAATTATATTAATTGGTGTATAGTCACTGTTGAATTAGTAAATTAAATTATGTACATATGGGAATGTACGGAAAAGTAAATCAAAAATTAAAAATACCCAGATATAGTATACGCTTATAGAAATATAATTTAGTATTTTATATGAGTATTTTTGTGTGTAATGTGTTTTAAAAGCAGCCCCTGCCTTGTAAGAGTTAAAATTGGATAAAGTTACGTTCTACGAGTCGTCGTTTTAAGTCCCTTGTGTATTTCTGTTTTATTGCCATCTGCTGCTATCATCGATACCCGTGTTCCATGTGAAAAGAGCCTGGGGTAACGGTCCGGCCAGCCGACGCCTCGGGATTTTCTGGACGCGTGAGCAACACCAACGTGGTTGACTTCAGGGGAGGAGGGATGGGACGGCCTACACACATCGAAAATTCGCCTATGTTCACCTCGTCTTGGATTGCTGTTTCTACTTGAATTTCGTGGACATGGCGTACCTTTGGTGCGATGGGGCCCGCTCAATTGACCATCTCGCTGCTATTGCCTGCATGAGTACTGGACAGTAAATGGCATGTGGTGCGCTAGTGTGCTGTCTCGAAGCTTCGCCTGCTGCCCCCTCCCACCCTGTGCGTCACCATGAGAACGTGACGCCTGCCAGCCCTGGAGCCACCAGGGGGCGTTTCCACTCCGTGAACGTCGGAAATTGTTCCAGAAGACGACAAATTTGTATAAAAGGCTTGGGTTCTACCCTGTTCGGGAAGACAGGACAGGGAATTTATTAGGGAAGGAGAAGTTGTTCCTCTGTGTTATAAAAAAAAGGGGTGGGGTTGCTGTGCATCATTATCTTCATTTTTAATTATTCTGTAAAAAACGAACTACATATATAAATTGAAATGTCTATGTGGGGAAATTAAAATCATGTGATTTCATTACAATTTTAAATAGATTTTGTAATCCCATATTGGGAACTGATATTTATGTACTTCAAAAAAAAAGGAAAATATGTTTTGATACTAGGTTTTTCTTTACTGTGTGAACCCATACTAAGCTTTATGATACCCTTTGATGACACACTAACGGGGGTCTCTATTCCTTGCAAATCGAACATCTTCGTGAGGAAACAGAGCCGGAGTCCTAGTTGCATGTGTCGGCAGAAACCATCAGAAGTTGTAAGACAATGTTACCAAATATGCTGTATCTGGGATCTTAAAAAGGCTCGTGTATATGTGTATGTTGATGCACATTTGTTCCTTAATATTTATAACTTTTGTATGCATGTGCTTATAATGTCATCCTTAGCATAAATTAACGGCTATTTACGCCCACATATTGTTTGTAAGTTAGATTTTTTGTATCTCTATTTTTTTTATATAATTCAAATTCGCATGCTGATACCACAAACTAAGTTACAGAATATGGCCACTGAACTGATGTGCCGACTGCTGTAAAACCATCCTTCGGCTCCAGACGAGGTGAGACTTACTATACTAAAACAATGCTAAAAAACGTGGCTCAAGTGTAACTAAAGGTTCGCTGACTAATAACTAGGTAAATGGATAGAATGTTTCCTAATCTCAAATTATAATTGTTTTATATTAAATCTCTTTATTTTATTCAACGCCCACCTAGGTGAACTAGGTTAAATTCCCGGCGGGGTCGCTCCCGGTTTTTCCCATGGGGGAATCGTGCCGGGCGACGCCGCTGGTTGGCAGGTTTTCTCGGGATCTCCCGTTTCCCCCCACCCCTTCACTCCGACGCTGCTTCATTCTCACCTCGCTTCACCCCCATTGGCTCTCAAGACCTCGATGTTAAGAGCCGCCCAAATCTCTTCACTCACTCATTCTTTTATTCTACCTTCACGTGACTCGCTCATACCATCAACTTGCCCCTTAACCTTAAAGTATAAACTACCATATTGACAGATAAAAATAACGCCGCTTATAACAAGGTGTATTCAACGGAAACATCTCGTTATGAATTCACATTACGTTTTAGTACATATGACAACTATGTTTCAAAATTGTATGCAAGAAGGGCGTGTCGCAAACTGCACTACGTTATCTAAGACAAAGGTATTATTGTATGAAGTTTTTCCATGAAATTCTATTCAGAAGTGCATATTTGTCAAGGTACATGAGAAAACTATTTTTGATTTCCCTTTCCACAATATGGCGGCTGCAGCACAAGGCTTTTACATGGAAACGTCAATTATATTATTTGGGAGGCATACAATAGCGTATTTACTAATTCCGTTGCTGATATAAATTTTTTTATTGAACTGTATTATTATTGATACCAAAAATTGTTTGGTTATTATTTGATAACCAAAAAATACTGTGCTATTATTTGACAACTAGCCAAAATTGGTTTCTGACTCGATGCAGATTGGTTGTTTACGTACTGACGTGTTAATGGAATTCCGATGTAGATTGTAATTTATAAAAATACATTTTTTTACTTATAATTTTTTGTGAGTACCATTTACATGTAGTTTGAGTCGATACAACTCAACCCGTACTAACCATAGGAAAAGGAGGGTAACTAACGTTAACTGAGAGCTCTGAAAAAAATAAGCAATTGTCAAAACTCAAAGTGAGTAATTCCTCACCTACATATAATTTTAAGTTTTGGCGTTACGCCTTTCATAACAAACTACTGGAGAAAATGAACCCCCCCCC
>NQII01000643.1:40891-112339 GCA_002778355.1 Clitarchus hookeri
CCCCCACAAATCGTCGGCCAACCCTGTTATTGTAACGGTTTTTCTTGACCCACTGGGCTACCGTGTTCAGTTAATTTAATCAGTAAAGAATTACAATGGTTGGTAACTCATGTTATCAAATCGCTTAGGATCATTTGCAGTAATTTATGACAGGTAACATTCATTAACAAATGACAGAATGCGGAATTTTGAAAAAAGGTAGATCATGCCGAAAAGAGGCTGAACCCGTGATATATAGCGCCTAATCTCCGACGTGACTCGATTTGAGAATCAATTAGGCTAACGGCTCGGGATCATAGATGCCTCGTCGTCTATAGCGTTTCTGTACTTAAATATGAAGAAAAACTAAAACTTTTACTTTAAGTCTAAAATACTACAAAAAAGTTAATTAAAAAAAACACTACTGCCAACACTTCTACAAGGTTTGGGACATAATGAAAGAACGACACGTGATAGCTGTAATTATTAATGTGTTTCTTGATAGCTATAAATACCGTTAAAACTATCACAGTAAAAACTATCACTCCTCGGAGTAGCTGAGACCACTGCTGCCACGGGTGGACAGATCGGTCGTTTGACGTGTCGGGGCCACTGCCGGTCCTAGTAGGTATCGGAGACCAGGTCTTCTCAGTTACGGGAATGGGCCAGATATGCAAATATATAGCCTCTACTGGTCAAGAGGACCCACACCTTCGCGTGGTACGGGCGGGTGGCCTTCGGGTCAGCAGACGTGGCAACTCCGGGAGGGCCCCAATCTAAATTGAAATGGGATCTACCTCCCTTGCGAAGCGTAGTCTGTGGGCAGTCACAAAAGTTTAGCTTGGTGGTGGGCTGGTTGACTCCTTGACAGTCGTTGGGGCCCGAAACTGGAACTCTGCCAGTGAAGGAGCTATGGAATGGTAATGGAATGGGCTTTGGCCTTGACACCCACAAGTAAAAGGAAGGAGTAGCACGGGCTGGCCATTACCCGAGTGGTTCCGGGTCTCCAAGCTGTGCCAGGTGGGTTTGGTTTCGTGCTGGCCGTGGTTTAAATATTCGCTCTTAATAGCTTTTGAGATTTGAGGGTTTTGAGTAAGGCCTTGTAATGCCGTCAGCAGAAGAGTCTTAGACATTTCACGGTGGATAGTGGTGTCTGACCTGTAAAATGGTTATAGGGCCATCCGTCCAAACATTAGTGGTTTGGGCTGAGATACGGGGCTGTCCGTCGGTGCTGGCTTGTACGGAGCCAGGGCGAGGCAGTCCTGTCTGCAATAGTACCCAGCTGGGTGCACAAGTGAATTTGGATATTGTGTACTTGGTATTGGGCGAGGCACGACGGGGGACGACCCGGCCCAGTAGCGGGATGGATCCTAGGTACTTGTTTTGTTAACAAAACTCTGGCCTGCCTAGGGAAAGTCCTAGGCATGACATTAAACTGTCTAACTGGTAGCGCAGGGTGCCTATCTGTGTTGTAGGCGGCTGGTTGTGACGTTGATGGCTTACCGTCCCCGAACCTGTGGGGTGTAATGATTCGCCGGGTGCATCTTCGGAATGCCAGTTTGCGTGCTCCATAGGTAGGATTAAAAGACTGTCGGGCCTCAGGGATGGGTTGCTTCCGGGGGTCCGGGGACCCTCTGGGAGGGGGGCTGCCCTTCCGGGTGACCTAGGACCCTTACCCGGCTGGGGCGGAGCAAGCCTGCGAGCTTCTCTCATAAGGAGTCAAAGCCCCGGTGTAAGGCAATACTGCCCGGTGAAGTACGACACCGACTAAATTCCCTAACCCAGATGCAAACTGCCATGTTGGGTAGACTAGTCGTATGAAAGAGTGCATAACTCGGGAGACCTGTTCTTCCCAGTGCTTCCAAATATCAATGTGAAGAAATTCAAGTAAGCTCGGGTAATGACGTATAAACACAAATTAAGGTACACGAAACAGTCCCAAAAAAGCTTCTTTCATAACAGACGATCGAGCCGTGTTTCTGTAGTTCTAGGCTTCGGAACAAGCTGACTAGTTGCACCTATCGTGTGAGCAAGTGGTACTCACCTTTATTTGGAAAAGCATCAAGGCCTCAGCCAAGGCTCCCCGGCGGCCGTCTCGAGGAACGAACTTGATGGAGGCGGTGCAGTGCTGCCCCCGGAAGCCGGCCCCGGCCGCCTCCACGCACTCATCGTAGTTGCCGAAGCTGACGATATTGCCGGCGCCCAGTCCACTCTGTAGCTTAGATGACGAGTCGAACACTGCGTCAAACCACATCAACATCTCCAGGTCCAATGCCCACACTCACCGACTATAGAATATTCGTGGTTTCATCGCACGTTTTGAAACAAGCCTTAGAAAAATTAAACCCGTGAATGTCGTGTTTGGTTGTGTCCTAAATATGTCATGTATCACAAGCCTTTCATACTCGTATTAACATAAATAAAAATATTACGTTTAAAACTAATATTAATAAAATAGAGAAAAAAATAAATATGTTGGTAATGCCTAGTAAGAAATAGTTCTAATGCAAAATATTATTATAACGAGTGCACACAAATGCGCGTGATGTTTCTTTAGTGCAATTTTCTAAACATGATTAAATTATTTTTGCATGAATCGCCGGAATATCCTGGGTTATAACTTTAGCAAGGCTTCAGAAAAGTTTTAAATAACCGTAAATGTACTAGTGCAGTTTTCTTCAGTGCTTGGTTTCATTCGTCAATCAACTTTATTTGAAATAATTTGAAACAGACTCACGTGGAAAATTTTAGGATAATAGTAAAATGCAATGCAAAGGCGACTACAGCGTTCGTACTGGCATTGAAATATTGCCATAGTATTCTCCTTAGCTTCCGTACAAGTGCCGTACTATATACGTATGCTGCTATGACGGCGATATAAATACGATCAAAGACAACGTGTTTATCTCTGCAACGGGCCATATGCGGGTAGTACGCTCGTTCTCGACTTTCAGTTGGTGTGTACTCGACCGTAGTGACTCAGAAAACCCATATCGACGTTGCAATGTGAGATAGAATCATCGTATGATTGGAGGAAAGACAAACAGAGATGACGGCACTGTTAAGTCCTTCTTGTCCAACAGAGTGTCATTTCGAGGGTCTTCCAGAGTTTCCGACGAAATGGAAATGTTAGTCGAACCTTGAGCAATGGATGTCCAAGGATTACAGCGCCACGAGAAGATAGTGCTTCCTACTTGCCAGATGACGTAGTCAGATCACAACAGACTTCCTTGCTATAGCCAACAATACACGATACCTGCCGCCGTACTGCTATTGTACAAACTTCTATAAGACATGTTACACGAGTCGTTATACCAGCCGCTATGCGAGCCAACATGGAAGAGTCCTATTACACGACAGCAGTTGGCAAACTAGCATTAGACCCACTTGGAGGTGAGCACCGAAACGTATAGATCGTGATAAATATGAGCCCCACTCGTAGAACTCCTGTTAGCCAGCAACTTGTGTAGGCCTGTAAAAGAAAACTAGCCCATATTAATATTCATTTATTGCACTTGGCTGTTAGAGCAGTTTAATGCTTCCTGGTGTATTTTCTATATTTGGAAAAGATAATGTGAAGTCACAAAGAGTATTTTTCAAAATTGTAAACATTTTTTAACGTAAAGTTACAATCCGTTTTCAGTAGAAAAAAAAAAGTATGTCCGATGGAGTTTTGAACTAATGCCCAAAAATTATTATTTATGTTATTTACACAACACTTACCACTAGGCTACCAGTTTGCCCACCTATAACAGTTCTTAAAAAATATATGTTTTGCATTGTATTCAAACAATTGTTTGCATTAATTTTTTTATAATTTAGATAATATTTTTAATATTTAGAAGGCTTCCGAGCGGTAATTGAAAGCTGTCGTTGTCAGTATTATTCTTTGTCGAATTTTAAAGTCATTTTGAATTAGTTTCAACCTCACGGACGTACAATCAAGATAGAGGCGTCCTTTTTTGGTTTCTTCGCCAACTCGTTTCAAGTAGTGGCCACAGGGAGCGCCCTACGATCTGAAACTGCAATGTGATTGGCCAAGTACGAAGGCTCGTATGAAACCTACCACGGAAAATAGGACAGGTTCTATTACCAAACCTGGTACGAAATCGGGCCGTACAAGGCGGCAAATGCCACGACGAGTGCCTTACTAGCTGGTATACCGGCCACTACAGCAGACCATGCACAAGCTTTTACGGGATATGCCGGAGGCATAATGGGACGCAGTTGCGTCGATCTACTCAGCGCAGCGTAATGCAGGAAAATGTCAACAATAGGTCTAGGTTGCGAGTCGCATTTTGAGGCGTAGCACAGGCGCGTGACTACACCGGCCTGCGCACGATAGGTTCTAGTGGCCTGCGCGTAGTCTTGTGTTTGAAACTTGTGCGTTTTCTGTGTGTGCCTTCAAAAGTGGTGACATTTAACTTAATTCTTCTTCAGTCATACTTCGACTTTCCTCAAACTGGTTTCTCGCAAGATAACTCTCGTTTCTGAATCTTGGATCTGATTATTCACCTGTTAGGACAAACGCTCCGTCAGTAGCTCTCTTTTCCATACATTCACTAAGCCGAAATGCCTTTCCTCTTCTGCGGATATCATAAATTAGCCTTAAAATTTTCATTTATATATCAGAGTCTGGTTCAGATCGTAGGTTGATCGTGCCAACTGAGTCTACACCGATTACGGATGATGTGCTTCAATGTGCGAGAGCTTTCGTGTAGAGTAGACCTGAAATACTCTGCGGTGCGCGACAAGCTTTGTTTAACGCAGATCCCGCATGCCAGGCATAGACAAAAATAACTTAGGCCAATTTTTTTGTCTTCTGCGCATGTACCCAACATAGACGCTACTCAACACCAATACAACTGTCAAAGTCACATGGTCAACATTGATGAACATGTTTGTTAGTAGTAGGATTATGGGAAGTCGGGCACAATGGCGTCTGGCGTCAGAGCAGCATCCAGCAGAGGCCATCTGGGAATTTCTCTTTTTCCCTCAAAAGTTCCATTTTTTCCCTCAAAATTTTCCGTTTTCCCTCCAAAAAGTACCGATACCCCCACTTGCAAAAACGGTACCCCGAAAGGTACTTTTCGATCAATTGGAAGGAATTGGGGGATCGTTTTCAAGAGCATAGCAGTGATGGCCATATTGGTTTTATAGGCATAGGGTATGCCAAATCGATACACAGGGTCTGGAATCAGAGCCGGAGCCGACTGGCTGCCATGTGGTGACGTCACCCAACAGCCATGTTGGATGTCGGTGATCTTGACCTTTGACCTAGACCACATGATCATGACCTTGGATGACCTTAAACCCAAAAATTCGCAAAATTGTTTTAAAAATACCTAAAAAAAACTTATAAAAAACTGTTTAAAATTAATTGAAAAATATAAAATGTTTTATTAATAATTTATTTTAAATGTTTATAAAAAATTAGAAAGTTTCTAATATTTTGGCTTAGAGAGGACGGGGGGCTGGAACCAACCAGCTGGCAATTTATGACGTCACCCAACCACCATGTTGGACCCATGTGACCTTGATGCTATAACAGTAACCTTAGAAAACCTTAAAAACAAAAACTCGAGGAAAAATGGTAAAAATTTAATAAATTCATAAAAGTCAGCGAGGTATTATGTTACCGACTACTATAGCTATCTTCGATTCAGGTTACCTTTACCTTGATCTGGTGACCTTTAATCTTGAATATAAAAAATCTTCAGAAATCCCCAAAAATTTTAATAATTTGTAAAAAATTAATAAAAAATATTATTAGAAATTATTTTTAAAAACTTACATTTCCGGAGGTCCCCCACAGCACCATGTCCNTCCAATAAACCAATTGTATTAACAGTCCCCTCCGATGCCAATGTTTCTCATTGGTTAATTAGTCGGCAGACCTCCATGCCCTCACCCATACTCATTCTGCTGAATGCACTCCACACGCTATATTGTTTTTTTCCTTTGTCATTTGTTTACATTTTCAACACCTAGGTGGCACTGATGACGCCAATCAACATGTTAGATCTGGGTAACCTTCAACTTGACCTCACATTAGTGACCTTGTTCCAAGCCCATGCCCTTGGATAACCTTGAACCCAAAAATAAATTCTTAAAACTTTTATAAAATCTAAAAAATTCCAAGAAAATATTTAAAAAATAAAAAACATAATTAAAGAATTGTTTTTTATCAATCTTTCAATGAATCACGCAATCTTTCTATCAATCAGCACCGCAATCAGCAATCCCACCAATCCACACACCAATCCACTCCGCAATCCGCTCCGCAATATGCTCCACAATTTTCACCAATCCTCCTCAATAATCCTCCTCCGCAATCCTCCTCCGCAGCAATCCTCCACCGCAGTAATCCTCCTCCGCAGCAATCCTCCTCCGCAGCAATCCTCCTCCACAGCAATCCTCCTCCACAGCAATCCTCCTCCGCAACCCTCCTCAGCAATTCTCCTCCTCAATCCTCTACAATCCTCCTCCTTAATCCTCTGCAATCCTCCTCCTCCTCATTCCTCTACGATCCTCCTCAATCCTCTGCAATCCTCCTCAACAATCCTCCTTCTCCTCAGCAATCCTGCTCCTCAACAATCCTCCTCCTCAGCATTCCTCCTCCTCAGCATTCCTCCTCCTCAGCATTCCTCCTCCTCAGCAATCCTCCTTCTCAGAAACCCTCCTCCTCAGCAATCCTCCTCCTCAGCAATGGCAGTCTGGCATCGGAGCGAAAGCCAGCCATTGCCATCTTAGAATTTCCCGTTTTCCCTCAAAATTTTTCTTTTTTCCTCTCTAACCGACAGGTTTGCGAAAGCCCATATGGCCCCGCCGAGAATCGAGCCCGGTTTGCCTTGGTGGGAGACGAGTAGTCTGATCACTACACAACCATGACTTCATCTAGATCTGGAGCAGCACCTTTTGGGCTTACCACTCCATATGTTTATTCTTGCCTCTTTCAAAAGCTAGGTGTAAGGAAGTATTAGTTTTCAAGAGTGTATCAGGCCTTTTCTATGAGCAATGAGTGCATATTTGCTGCATAGAGATAAATGATAACACATGTTTACACTGGGATGCATTGGTGGATGACTACATGTAACTCAAGGACATCACATATTTGGATTGACCGGCCAAGTATGCTGATCTCAAACCAATCAAGAATGTTTGGTATGCACTCGAGCCTTGTGTTGCAGGAAGTCCAATTTCTCCACTAATGTTTCAGGAGCTTCAGGTGGTTTTGGTGCAGAAATGAGAATGTATAGTCCAATAACTGCTTGGCAATCAGGATGGGAGCCCGTTTCACTGCTGGTGTAGTTGTCTCGGGTGACCACACATCGCAATGACTTTTAACTACATCGATCCATGTGGATGGTGTGGCATGGTTTAATGCACGTAAAATAGTATATTATTTCTAGACGGACTTTGAGAGAAGGGTGGGCAAAAATATGTTACGAGTGTCTGGATGTGTTGTTTAACCAAACTGGTTAAATTTGTTTCTCATCAAATAGGTGGAACTGCACTATATTTTATATCATTCTTAATTTTTACACATGAGTGTATAAACACAAAGACTAGGAAACTATAGGAACAATACAGAAAACGAGTTCATGAAATAAAACGTGAAATTCCAAATATCTTGACTACAGCTTCTCATAGCAAAATAAACATGCAAAAATTAATCATAAATAGTAAAGCCTGTGCCCTGACTTTACACAGTTGACAGAATATGTCGTGTAATAATATGATAATCTTTATGGCAATGAAAATATTTTACGGGTTTTCTGACACCACATTTAAAGTGAACATATTTATACCTAGCACGATACTGCCGCCAATGTTTTAACAACTCAATGCTATTACCAACTTATTTATATATTTTCTTAAACAATACATTTTCTGTGAAGCAGATCAAATATATAAAAACACTATGAAGATATGTAACCCGCCCCTGCATATTTTCATAAGAAAAATTGAGTTAAATTTGTAAGCTACCGCATCTTTTATGGAACGCAGAACCTCATAAAAGGAAGCTCCTTTACAGTTATCTTGACATCAAAGTATCGTATGATATGAATACCAGTATCTTAATGGCAGTGATCATAGCAAACAGGTTTATTCCATTGATGACTTCTTCGAATGGACCCAACCAGTCGGCAGGCGTGTATGGGAGTATTTTGAGTAAGCAATAGGATCAGTCATTTATTACTTACTCTTCAGCGCCCAGAGAGTATTGTTGGCAAGCTCCTCGAGGTAATTCTGGCTGTCGGACAAGCACCTCTCAGAAACGTTCGTACGTGGATAGCCAAAGGAAAACGGGTGGTTGAGTAGTTCTTGTATTTTGTTCATAGTCGCATAGCCTTCATTTCTCTCTGACACACAGAGAGTGGAGACAATCAATATTATCCCAGGTGCAAGATGGCCCATAACACAGGTTGCGCTCTCCTCAGTCTGTGGGCCAAGGTAATGAATAAAATTTAATACAGCAGTTTAATATTCGTTCGAATCATCAGAAAACTACGTAGCTACTCCATGTATCGTTCAGAAGAACAACATTTTCCTCTGCAATTTCTTAATAAACTGGGTATTATAAAAAGTGATTATAAAATTAACATTAATAATCTCATCGCTATAGAATTTTTTTTTTTTTTACGCTATGCGCGGTTGTATATTTTGATACGTAAAAATTCAAATCAAATAAATACCAAATTCCGGTCCTTCACTTCGCGACTCACTTCTACAGGTATGTTGTGAAGCACTGAATACTTCAGTAATATGTATCTACGTAGATAAATATTCTAGTACATGGTCGCATAACATTGCGGCAGAACGAGTTCGTTCCAGTTCTTTTAATCATTATAACAACGTTTGAAATGTCTAATTGACTAGTGGACTCGTTATAATCAATGTTTATATCGTATTTGAAACAGTAACCCCCGGAAAGCGGAATCGTTAAAGCATTATGCTCCTGTGACGAGAATACCAAACCGGTGATAGTTTGAGGCTCACGCGATGTATATTTCAGAATCTGAGCACTCAGATTGGTGCCAAGTGATTGGACGTCCACAATAATAAGGTGTAATGTCATCTTAAGCTTTTCTGTGTATAAGTGTCCTATGCAACCTCTGCGCAATTCTCCTTGGTTTTTCCTACGTTTATTGTACCAACATACTACACCTCTCGCAAACATATTTTTAATGGGTTTTGTTTCTTACATGAATTTCACATAGTTAAGTTATGGAGACGTTAAATCTAAACTGCTCCTCTGTTTTAGCACTGACGACCCAGAAATGTATAATGGTTAACACATAATTACACTACGAGTATATACGATATGTAATATCCATGACTTTCTGAAAGGGGGGAACAAAATTATTACTTCCAGCAACTTACTGGACCATACGTAGAACTTTTGAGCAGTATACCTGTAAAAAATGGAATTATATGGTAATTTTTGGTATTTAAATACACTAGAATATTATTATATTACAACTTATTATGTTATTACTGAATTATATTAATTAAAACAATAATAATATCCTGTGGAATTATTCATAAGCAGATGAAAGTGCAGTGAAAATATATGTTTGAAATAAAATTTTATACTCATGACATGCAAGAGAAATCTGTAACAAATTAATTTTAAAATAATTCTAGAGATATCATTGAAATCTCATTTAGCGCTTGGATATTTATGTAATATGTGCTCGTGACAATAATATAAATTGTTGTCAAGTTATATGTAATAAAATATCATGAACATATTAATGGAATTCGAAACGTTTGTGAATACTCCCAGGATATATTATACTATGTGACAAAAGTCATGAGATAACAATATGCAAATATACAGATGGCAGTAGTATCGCATACAAAATGCATAAATGCGCAGTGCATTGGTTGGGCTTTCATTTGTAGTCAAGTGATTCATGTGAAAAGGTTTCTGACGTGATTATGGCCGCAGGACGGGAATTAACAGACTTTGAACGAGAAATGGTAGTTGGAGCTCGACGCATGGGACATACCATTTCGGAAATGGTTAGGGAATTCAACATTCCGAGATCCACGGTGTCAAGAGTGTGCCGAGAATACCTAATTTCAGGCATAACCTCCCACCATTGATAACGCAGTGGCCGACCACCTGCACTTAATGACCGAGGCCAAAGACGTGTGCGCAGAATGGTCAGCGTTAACAGACAAGCAACACTGCGTGAAATAACCGCAGGAATCAATGTGGGATTAACGACAGACGTGTCCGTTAGAACAGTGCGGTGAACTTTGGCTGTACTGGGCTATGCCAGCAGAAGACAGACTCGAGTGCCTTTACTAACAGCATGACATCGCCTGCAGCGCCTCTCCTGGGCTCGTGACCATATCGGTTGGACCCTAGACGACTGGAAAGCCGTGGCTTGGTCAGATGAGTCCCGATTTCAGTTGGTAAGATCTGATAATAGGGTTCGAGTGTGGCGCAGACCCCACGAATCCATTGACCCAAGTGGTCAACAAGGAACTGTGCAAGCTGAAGGTGGCTCCATAATGGTGTGGGCTGTTTTTACATGGAATGGACTGGATCCTCTGGTTCAACTCAACCGATCATTGACTAGAAAGGGTTATGTTCAGCTACTTGGAGACCACTTGCAGTCATTCATGGACTTCATGTACCCAAACAAAGATGTCATTTTTACGGATGACAATGTGCCATTTCACCGGGCCACAACTGTTCGCGATTGATTTGAAGAACAATCTGGACAATTCCAGTGAATAATTTGGCCACCAAGATCGCCCGACATCAGTTCATTAGTTCCATCGAACATTTATGGGACATAATCGAGAAGTCAGTTCGTGCACAAACTCCTGCACTGGCAACACTTTCGCAATTATGGACGTCTATAGAGGCAGCATGGCTCAATATTTCTGCCAACGACTTGTTGAGTCCATGCCACGTCGAGTTGCTGCACTTCACTGAGCAAAAGGAGGTCCGACACGATATTAGGAGGTATCCCATGACTTTTTTCGCCTCAGTGTTGTGTGTATATATATGTGTATATATATATTTATTTATATATATGTGCAATATTTCTGCTGAAATTGATAGGCATAGACATTTTGAAGGATTTGTTAAAATAAGATAGTGGCTCGGAATTTATTGCAACTATGTTATGTCTCGGGACAATACTGTCTATAAAGGTAAAGAATGCTACAATACAATTATTTCTTGGAAATTCCCCCACATTTATTATTTGAACCTGACAGATAATGAGTCAGGTTCAACACCGTCTATATTGTGCATGGAAATGCGGCATATATTATTGGAACTCGAAAGGGGCATGATAATGGGTGCGGACATACAAAATTCCTCAATCTTGCATGTTATGTGTTTGTCAGGAATACCTCATGGAAGGCATTACGACTCACAGTGTCCATCACAGCCACTGATGAAAATAATCGTGACCAGCAGTTTTTGGCAAAAAAATTATGTGGGGTGATAGACGAGTCACCTTGGCTGAAATCACATCCAGATAAATTGGAGTTACCAGATGCATGCCCATCAAGTTCTTGCATCCATGGAAACTGAAGAGAGACACAGTGTCCCTGTGAACACAAAGTTACCTGGTGAAATCTACCCTGAAGGACTGGCAAACACATTGCATCTGAGGAATCACCATTATAGTTGTCTCGAGCTGTTTGTGTGATTCCGGCTTGTCGCCCCGGTCCCCTTTGGCCACGGACTCCAAATTTCACAAAGCATCATGCAAACTGGTAGTAAATTCATAATTGTTAGGGGTATGTTCATGTGGAATGGTTTAGGAGGTCTGCTGGTCTACCCGAACGTGTCATTATCTGGCCTTCGTGTGTTTCAGCAACAAAGCAGTATTCATGCATGATAATGTGTTATGTTGTTGGGCCCAGGTTGTTCAGAATGGTTTCGAGAAGAATTTTGGTAAGTTCCGACTAATTGTGTGCCCTCAACGTTCGTCTGACATGAACGCAATCGTGCATTTATGGGACTTGCTGGGGTAGTCCATTCGCATACCTTTCAATACCATGGAGCTGTGGGAAGCTATGCACCGTTAAACTTTTAGAATTGCTCAAAATCAGCGAATTTGACTGCAGATAAGTTGAAACTACTCCACTTTAATAAGTAAAATTCTATTTATCATTTTAGTTGCTTATATTACCAATAAAACAGTTATTTCAACTGATTCCTAGTGAATTGTGCTGGCCTGGCAGTAAAACCTCTGTGCATTCCGCCGATTCCCCAGTAGATAACAAATAAAATAATTTTACTGATTAAAATCACCGATTCAGATTTAGAGTGAAGATGGAATGGGCCAACATTTCACCAGAGTTTTTCTGTCTATCAGTGAAAATGGTGCCACATCCAGTTGCTGAGCTTTGTCGGTCTAAGGGCTGTCATTCACAACGCTAGACACCTGTATCATGACTCATAGAACGTTACAGTAATTTTTTTTTTTTTTAACTCGATGATTGATTTCAAGTGCAAGAATTTTTCCGGATTCTTTATGGAACAAGATGGTGGAGTTTACTTTAGCTGTTTCTTTAATACCAGCCAGTGCCGGTAGACAACCGTGTTAAGAGAAAAACAAAGATTTGATTAAATTGCGTTCACTGGAGAGCATGAACAGTCGTGTTTTCTAGAGTTGTCTAAATTTTCCCCTGGTGTCTAATTTACATCTTGTGTTTCATCTCATCATTATATGGTGGTGGAGAACGACAGGCCTATATATCCCCTCCTTATGCACAGCCTACCAGTGGCCGAGAATGTCAAGATACTTCAATGGTGTCCGGTTGCAATAATTCCCGTTATGAATCTTTCCATGGGATTTGTTTAACTAATTTATATTGTAGTTTGTTTATGATAGTAAGTAAACTACGTACTAAACTATTTGAGAAACGTATAAAGTTTTTAAAATGTGCTACCAATTTCCTTAGAATTAGGACAATGAAGAAGTTTGCAAGCTCTAATTTCTTGTAGATTTAGCATACTTAGCTTTAGGGGACATCAGAGAGTTCCTCACAGTGCATGTTAAACAAATATTCGGTATATTATTTGAAATTTTATTGAGATTCTAGAGTTTTATAGCTCGTCGGAGTGATATTTTAGAAAATAATTTATCTAAAACAATTTATAACAGTTTCCTCTAGTACAAATTTCAGTTTTATCTTAACTTTAAACCCTCATGGGCTCCATTCTAAAAATTTAAAATTAAATTTCCTGTAGCATATATAAAAAGTTTACATATGTTTGTATGATTTGTAAGCCAGGTCTTTAGAAAAAAAATACTCTTTTTATGGGAAATTTTATTCCCATAGTAAAGATGAAGTAGATTTAAAATGTTCTAAATATTGTCAACGTTGTTGGTTCATTTTCAGCTATATGTGGTAGACTTGAAAAAATATTATTTGATCAGATTTTTCGGAGCAGATGTCTTATTCAGCCTGATATACGCCACAGAGTTACAGAGAGGCTGTAACTAAAACATATTACAATCATATAAGCAAACGTTAGAAGCAATCTAAATCAGGCTGACTTATTTGATTTTGTTGCCGGAGTACTAATTCTGTGTGCCTATATTAATTTTAATGTGGAATTACATGGTATTTTGTGCGTCACGAATGACCTGAAATAAAGTTAACTTGGGTGATAAATAACTTGAATTTTGCGTGTGCTGTACACAATGAAAATAAGGTTTCTAGTCTTGTACGATAACAAGGTTGTCTGAACATGCTTAATACTCGTTCACCTTGGGGTGCCTTATTGCGATAAGAAAGTTTGTTTTCTTTCTAGTGAGCGCTATTCTGCAAGAAGTATTTCGGCTGTTGTTTGCTGTTTGCATTAGTGGTGCCACTTGGAGTGTTGCTCCGAAGATATTTTTTTTAATAATCAACAACTTTATAAAATTATATCCTTTATAAAAATATGTTCTGGTAATAGTTAAATACAAAAATTCAGTTAAGTGCTGCAGAGTGTTTAAACACTATACATATTAACTCCTAATCTTAAAAACTATGATCTCTCTACTAAATGGCATTTTGTCTTTATGATTAAACCTTAACCTGTGCCAAGATGCAAAGATTCAATGAATTCGTGACTGCCCTACATTTTTTAATGTACATATTGTGGTAGTTACTCCGGCCTACCCCAGTAGCAATTTTTGGTTGGGCCAACGTAAGCTCAAAATTTTCTCCAAGGTTGGGACAATGTTGGAAAAAATACGTTGTCCTGACATAAAAATGACACTCGGGCCAACGTTGGCCCAACGTTATGTTTTCAGTTGGACGCCAACCAAAATTGAACATGTTTCCAACAAAACACCAACATTGTATTTTCTACAATGATTTCAGTTTGTTGCCAACCAAAATAGAATGTACTTCCAACCAAACAGCAACATGTTATTTTTTATCACTTTCCACATCTGGATATAATTAGGGAATTATTGTGTTGCATAAACGATGCCAACTGATAATCTTAATTTTGTCCCCCGGTAGCAAAATTTGGTTGGGTCAACGTTGACCCAACGTTTTGATCTACCGTTGGGCCAATGTTGGCATATTACGTTGGCCCAACGCCGAAATGTCCCTCGGGTTTACGTTGGATGACTTTTATGTTGGTTGCCAACTAAAATACAACGTTGGCCCAACATAATTTTTTGGTTGTGTGCAAACTGTTAAAAGAGTAGTGTCTTTTCTCTTTCAGAAAGGCATTCGCACAGTCAGTTACACACATTTGGCAATGTTTTGCTGCGATGTATAATTGCATACACAATGCCAACCAAGAAACAACTTTCTGCCAATGTTGGTTATCAGTGTTTTAAATCAATTTTACCAATTAACAAAAAAATTTTGAAAAAGTGTTAAAACCATAATTTTTATCACATCTCACTTTTTATTACGACCTGAAAATTCCATTGGTAGATATCGGATTCGCACTCGCGACCTTTGGATTAACTACCCGACATGTTATCCACCAAATTACTGTAACGACTTTCCGTCGTTGATTCCAGTTCGATATATTATGTTATATTTTTATGCATTTAAGTCAGATTTTACTACTATGAAATTTAATTTAAAACCTACCAGTTACAAGAAAAAAAAAATATATATATATATATATTCCAACTAATGACGAATACACAACCAAAGTCAGCCAGTTTACTTTTAAAGATTTATGTGCCAAAAAAACTTTAACCATTAACCAAATTAAAGTAATTATATATGGGTTTATTTAGAAAAAATAATAATATCCTGTGATGGCATAATATCTACAATGTAATGCTCTCCCTACGTAACAAAAATAACGAATCGTCAATTGTTATATTCAAAACATTGTCTTAACACATGAAGAACAAAATATAGTTTAATAAATATTTACATTTGGTAATTCTTTGAATGTTGTGAAAATCAATATGTTTTGTCAATTTAAAACTTTTATTTTCTATTAGTGCATTTATGTTGGTTGTACAATGTTTGCCCAACAAATGTGTATAGTACACACCAAATGCCGATGGTATGCTTTCCGACAAGTAAACAAGACATAAACAATGAAGTTAATAAGTAATACATGGTTTGTGTGTTAAAAACATTGCATTTAAACAATCATACGAAAATATAGCATTATTTCATCAGATATATGGCAATATCTTTTGTTCGCATAATGTTTGTTACACAATGTTGGCCCAACAGAAATTTACATACCAAATGACAACAGTATGTTTTCCGACAAGTAACCAACACATCACCAACGAAGTCACTTTTAAATAAGACATTGTTTGTGTGCTAATGATGTTGCCTTTAAACAATCAGACAAAATTATAGCGTTATTTAATTCTAAAAATGGCAATTACCTTTGTTGGCATAATGTTGATTACACAACGTTAGCCCAACATATATTTAAATACCAAATACCATCAGTATGTTTTCCAAGTAACCAACACATCACCAGCAATGTAAATTTATAAATAAAACATGGTATGTGAGATAAAAACCGATTCTTAACAAAAATACAAAATTGTGGTTTATTTCATCAGGAATATGATAATTAATTGCTCGCATAATATTTTTTACACCATGTTGCCCAACATAACAATTAGTACCAACTGTTGTGTATCCCAACATTGACATGAAATTTAACCAAACTGATCATATTTTAAGGAGAAATATCTCAGGTGATGAAGTAACTTCATATTCTATCAAATACAAAAAAGTGGCACTGTTTTCATTCAAAGAGATTGTTCTGTAGTTTTACATAAAAAGTTGGTTGCCCAGCATTGACCCAACAGAAAATTGTACACAGATTACCAACAGTATGTTTACCAACTTGTTAACAACCAAAAATCAACAGTTTAAAATTACTATTGCAATAAGCTATGACATTTTCTGATTTAGTTACATCATTGTCTGGAGTGTCCTAAGTAATCTCGTAACATTTTCGTGGTAGGAAACTTTTGTTGGCATTTTCTGTTGAGCCAACGTTGTATTAATGTGTGTGCTCCAATCCAGCATATAGTCAACCTTTCCAACGAAGTTCCAACATAGGTTGGTACTGGGAAGATTAGGTTGGGTTTTGGTTGGAAAATAATGTTGGCCCAACGCACACACATTTACAAAACACCAATAGTTGTATTTCACACTTTTAACCAACATTCCACAAACACCTTAAAAATACCACATTCCATATTTTAACAGTTTTTCTAAATTATTTCATATACAGCAGATGGGCAAAATAATATGAAAACCTGACATATACACAATATTTATTTATTTATAAGGTGTTGGGCCACCATTTGCTTTTAGAACAGCTGCAATTCTTCGAGGAATAGATTCGTATAGTGTCTGAATGGTTTCAAATGGAATGTTGTCCCATTCATGTACCAAAACATCCACCAATTGCTTCAATGATGTTGGAGATGGAAATCTGCTCTTCGCTCTCTGCTCTAAAAGTCCCCATAACGGTTAAATTATGTTGAGGTCTGGCCAGGGAAGATGTTTGGTGATATTCTGATGCTCCTCAAACCAAGACTGAACCTTTTTGTCTGTGTGTATGGGCTCATTATCATCTTGGAATATGGCAGTGTTTCGCAACAATATGCTAGTCATAGTAAGAACTTCATCATTGAGGATGCAGAGATATTCATTCGCAGTAATCCGGCCAGTGATGTGAATGAGAGGACCATCTGAATACCACGATATAGCCACCCAAATCATAACGGAACCTCCCCCATGCTTGGCTGTAGGAAGCAGGCAGTCCGGATCGTAGGGTTCTTTTGGGGTTCTCCATACATAAACCCGGCCGTTTGTAGGAAACCATGTAAACGATGATTCATCGGACCATGCCACATTCTTCCAATCATCAAGTGTCCAGGTTTTATGACCGTGGCACCACTTCTTTCGCAGCTTAGCGTTGGCTTCCGTCAGTGCCGGATTTAGACTTGATAAGGCACTAAGTCCAGATATTATATGTCAATGCCAAATATGATTTTCGGATACCTAGAGGGTTAAACTGAAATACAATTAAGGAGTATATATATATATAGTGAAATAATAAATCTTTAACTTAAAATCATTTTTAATAATAACAAACTTAAGAATGCAAACTCTGGTAAAAAGAAACAAAAGTTCTTTTAAAAGGCACAATTTACAAAGGCTTACTATCTAATCTCTTGAAACATGTTATAAGGATTAAGGAATTATATTAAACTAAAATATTTTCTTTCTTGCCTTTGCCAGAGCAAAGTCACTGATGACATCATCAAATGATAAACTGCGTAGTTTGTCACTTTCTATGCATATGAGACTGAGGGAACATAATTTATCTTGAGTCATTGTTGTTCTAAATTCATTTTTTATCCTCTTCAGCTGAGAAAAAGATCTTGCTTCAGAGCAACAGAGCAATTTGTAACCATAATACTAAGAAACAATCTCAAAATTGCTTCTACATTAGGGAATACTGATTGGACAAGATCGTTAAATATTACCCTATACAGATCATGATGTTTCAGACTATCATGTTCCGCTGAACCATAGGCTTGACTATGTCTAACATATTAATGAAAATGCTTGACTTCTCCTACAAGATTCATGTCCACATCTTCAGGATATGTTTGTCATAAAACACTAACTCCTTCACGAATCTCTTCTTCTGTAGCTTCTAATTTTGTTAAGAATGAAAACTTTTTTGCAGCATCATTGTATACTGAGGCCCTCTGTGCCAGACTTGACTCTAATGCATCCATCACAGGTATACATGTTTTGATACTGAACTTGTCTCTTGGCTCAAGGTTCTCTAAAGAATCATCTTCATCGTCATAGATATGCCTTCTTCTATATCTGCTTTTCTTGTTATCAACATCAGGCAATTTTTCCTTTGCTTTTTCTTCAAAATGATCGAACATATCCCTGGAACCTTTAACAAAATCCGAAAGTGAAGCATACAATTTCCTACATACATCTACACCAATTTGGGGGTCTTGCAGTGATTGACTAGTCTTGTGAAATTCATCCAGCATGTAACTCCACAAATATAACATTACCATAAATGCAAACTCTTCCATTTTATTCAAAATGTTTATGTCTTGATTTATTGTTTCGCCTTTCTCTGTAGTATCAATATGCAGCTGATGCAAAGCAGAAATTATTCCATCATAACTATCAAATATTGCACTTGTGGCCATTGAATGTGCTTCCCATCTAGTATTTGACAAAGACTTTAGAACTTTTGAATCATCTTTGAAGAATGACAACAGTACTACCCATCTATGTGTAGATGAAGAAAAGAAATTATATATTTTCTTGAACAATTCCAAAAATTTTACTGCATCTAAACAACAGTCAACTGCCGCTCTACCAACAAGAATCAGGGAATGACCAGCACATGGAATATACCTAGCATACTTGTTAATCTTCAATATTATTTCTAGCATACCCTTGTATTTGCCAGACATATTGGCAGCATTATCATATGACTGGCCTCGACACTTACTAAAATCTATTTTGCACTCATTTGTAAGGTAGTTGTGAACCATATTAGCCATACTTTCCCCTGTGTGGCTACCCATCTCCAGGAAAGTTAGAAAATGTTCAATATGGAGCCAGTCATCTGGTGAAACATACCTCACAATAACAGTGAGCTCATCAATATGGGACTGGTCTGGAGTGGAATCTACAGATAAACTGAAGTACCCTGCAGTTCTTAAATCATCCAAGATTGAGTCTCTTACTTTATGTGCCATAATTTGGATAAATTCATCACATATTGTTTTAGACAGATTAGATGTGACACCTGATCCTTTATTCCCAAATTATTTGATATGGCTTGCTAGAAAAGGATCAAATTTTGCTATAAGTTCGAGTAATCCAAGGAAGTTGCCATTGTGAGGAGAACCAAATGTTTCCTTGTCTCCTCTGAAAGGTAGACCACGCTCTGCCATAGTAATTATGACTGCCACAACTCGTTCAATAACATTTTTCCAGTACTGCCGTTTATTATTTATCTGTTCTGCTACTTGGCAGTCAATTGTTGAGCCACGTTTTCTTGTAAGATATGTTACCAAAGCTGTTCTATGGTCTACAGGGTTTTCATGACTTTGAACTAAATAGGTGTTCCGCTAATCACAAAATCCATCGGATGATAATGGTGCAGAAGAATTTGAAAAGAGTTTACACGCGAAACAGTATACACGACCAGTTACTGGCGAATATACTAACCAATCTCTGCAATATTTTTCACCATTAGCCCGTTTGGGATACAACAAGCTTTTTGAGCAATATCTGTCTTGGTTTGCAAAAAGCTTCTTTGATTTTTCAAATGAGCCATTTCAGTGCTGACACTCTGACAGACATTTTTCTACTGAGTAAAAAATCTCATCTTTACTTAAATCACCCCATAACCCAACATCATTCTATTTGTTTTTTGATGCTGAATCTTCTGTGCTTGTACTACTCTCTGTTTTATAAATCTTAATGTTTGTTGCTTCATTCATTGAAGTAGATTATATACAACTAAATGCACCAGGTTCTGTATCAGGAATAGAATGAATATCCCATGACTGACTCACTGTGGTAGAGGCTTTTGGTTCATCAGGCCCCTTATCTATCTTTGTTAAGAAACTTTCTAATTTTTTCAACTTGCTAAGCTCTCCTTCAGCTCTCTGCTTCTTTTTCCTCTTTTGCGCTCCACTTTTATAACTTCTGGTTGACATCTTGCAAACTGTGGGCAGAATATTTAATATAACTATAAACATACATTTAAAAGTAATATAACGCATGACATTTTTTTAAATTGAAAATTTCCTGTGATATTACCACTACTTACCAGCAAGCGATATTTATATAATAAATAATACATGCAAGAGAAAACTAACAATATCCTCTCAAGTTTTAATATTAGTTTAATTAATTAAATTAAATAAAACAAACAATAAACATATACATTAATACTTAATTTAATACAATCAAAACAAAATAATATGTATTTTTTAATGTGCAGTTCTTTCCAATATATATTTAATAATATTATTTAAATATTGTATCTAATGTTTTATCACTTACACCTTTTTAGGACAATATGTAATTAATTTCAATATGTTTTATCAATGTTTATTCACAAAAAATTGTTATCATGCCAAGTATACTGTTATTTTGACTTGAAAATATGTAAAATGGGTTCTCTATTTTCTATAATTTTTTCAATTTAAATACTATCGCAAAAAAATGATTGCATGCAACACCTGTACTAACCATGTTAATTATGCACAACTATCCAACAAGGGTTTTTTTATCAAAATATTGCAAAAAAAAATTTATTGCGGTAGAAAATATTCTTGTGTTAGTTAGGTTATGTGCGTACTTGTAAAAAATGCACTTACCTGAAATGTAACTCCAGTAAGGACACAAAAAAACCCTTTCCAAAATAATTTCAACAATCAAATTATTAAAGAAACACACTGTAAATACTAAATAAAAGGTCAGAAATATTGTATCATGTGCTGGCTCACTCGAACTACAAAAGGTCAGCACATACTCGAGTGTAGCGGAGCAACACAGGGGAATCCCCGTGTTTATAGTAAAATAAATTATATACTTTACACGTTCCATTTCTATTATAAAATAATAATGAAATCATTTTAAAAATTACCGAAATTACCGACATTTGCTGTCGAAATTTATCAGTAATTTCGGTAATCATAATTACTGGTAATAACGGTTAACCGGTTATCGGTAATGCAAACCCTAGGCACAATAGCGCTTTGTTCTTCGAAAAGACGCGCTAAAAAAATTGGGTGAAGAGTATGGGACGTTCCGGACGTGCGGCATTGGGACAAATAATGCTGCAGTATATTTAAGTATACTATATGACAATTGCTCACTCGGACAATTTTTTTGGGTGCCCCCAAGAAAGTGGAGGCCCTAAGCTATAGCTTGTGTAGCTTATACGTAAATCCTGCACTGGCTTCCGTTATAAAGGTTTCGCAATTGCAGCCCTTCCATGAATGTTAGCTTTGTGGAGCTCCCGCCGTACTGTTTTTGTCGAAACAGTATTACTCAAGTGAGTGTTGAGTTCTGCTGTCACTTTTGCCGCGGTAGTTTTATGTTGTCTGGCCACAATTCTTTTTAATGTTCGTCGGTCTCTGTCAGTTAACTTTGGGTTTCGCCCACTATTCCTCTTCGCCGATGATGTTTTACCATGTTTTGTGTATGCTGTCATTACCTTGGATACTGTCGCTCGTGAAACGTTAAACAATTCAGTTTTTGTCGTCACAGACGCTCTCGCTAACCGAGCACCAACGGTTTGCCCTCTTTCGAAGTCTGAGAGATCACACATTTCACCGATCGCTAGTTTTAACCGTCGCGGAACAAGGCGTATAATACACTGAAATATAACCTACAAGACTTGGCACGTAAACTGTGTAATACATACACGTCACATTATTTACACGGAAGCATTGTCGCCAACATGCGACAAAATGTAGTATATTGCATGGTGTTAATATTATTTTGTCCATCCCCTGTATATGTATTTTATTCTATGTTTTATCATAATTTTCATTCAATATACTAGGTTAGATATGGTTGGCAAACAACGTGTGCCCAAAGTCAAATTTATGTCGGATTCCTACACAACATTTCCTAACCAATTTCCAACATTGGCACTACATATGTTGCTTCATGGAATTGCAGCATGTTCTTGGTTTTTCTGATTTAGTGGCATCATTTTCTTGAGAGTGCTAAGTTATCTCACAAAATATGCACGGTAGTAACTTGTTGGCATAATGTTCATTACAGAATGGTGGCCCAACATAAAATACCATACCATACCCCAATCGCTGAGTTTCCAAAGTTGAAACAACATATATCATAGAAAAATTATCTCACATCTTGAAAAGCCTTTATATTATTTAACGCAAAGGAAAGGGGCGCTGTTCTCATTATGAAATATTTTTTCACAATTTGACGTTATATGTTGGTTGAACAACACTAACCCAACAGAATAAAACATACAAATTACCAACAGTGTGTTTCCCAACTTGTTACCAAACATTTATCAACCTTCTTCAAGTTTAAAATAATTATATTTGCAGTATGTTCTGGCTTTTTTTGATTTAATGACATCATTTTCTTGAGAGTTCTAAGTAATCTCACAAAATGTCCAGGGTATAAATTTTTAGTTGACATATTACGTTGGGCCAACGTTGTTTTAATATTCGTGTTCCAACCCAACATTCAGCCAACCTTGCCAACCAAAGTCCAACCGTTGGCCCAAAATGTATGTTGCTGCCGGGGTACTTGCAAATTACAAACTGTTGTTTTTCCGATATTTGGCCATCCCTCCACCAACAAATAAAAAAAACAATAATATATTTTTTTAACAGTTCTCTTTTAAGTAATATGTTAATATGTGTATTTTATTGTATATTTAGCATTATTCTCATTAAATTTATCATGTAAGATTTTGGTTGTTAAATAATGTTGGTCCATAACATTCATATTTTCTAATAATCAACCGTTGTCTTTCCGACATTTGTCCTACACTCTACCAACGAATAAAAAATTACAATAATCTATATTTTAACAATTTTTTTAAATTGATAGGTTAACATATGTATGTTATTGTATATTTAAGCATTATTCTCGTAAAATTTATTAAGTTGGATTTCGGTTGGAAAATAATGTTGGCCCAATGTTAATTTTATGTTAGTATTCCTACACAACCTATTTTCATCCTTGCCAACCAAAAGTCAATGGTTAGTTTTCGGTATATATTCCATCCCAATGTATTTCCAACCTTGCCAACCAATTTTCAACCATTGGCCCAACGTATATTGCTACTCGGGTATCTTACTATGATTAATTCAAAAATAACCATACAAACTTTCAAAAATTCACAATAATCATTTTCTTACACCAGAATTAATGTCAGGCTACATCATAACTTAACTGGGGGAATTGCATTTGGTCATCTCCCCTTTCTCACTTATATTTGTTTTTGTTTTCAAGTGCCAGAAAACTAGGCTGATGGTAATTTAGAACTGACCAAGAGTTAAAAGTACCGAGCGGCCACCATAAAGCATATCGTTAGTCTGCATGGTTGGAGAAAGAAGCAAGACAGAGAGAGAGAGAGCGAGAGAGAGAGAGAGAGAGAGATTTACTTTGAGAGGAATGAAATAATCGGTATTTGAAGATTTTAACAGATACACACAGTTATTGTTTATTTTGTTTGAAAAAATCTGCAGTTACGCACAGTTACATGAGTAGCTGAGTAATCCTAAATAATTCACCACTTTCAATATTTTAATAGGAACGTTATTTAGGCATAGTTCTATACTGTTAGAGATGGTGTCTGTGGATTTTGAGATAATCATTTAGCAGGTTTTTTGACATCGATTGTCAGTTTATTCAGTATAAGCCAATTGTTTACTACATTTAAAAAATTTCCATATCAAAGATTAACTGTGTGATTGTGTTGACTCTGTAAAATATACCTGCATCATCAGCAAATGATGCTAGGAGACCCTAAACGTGTAAGGTGCCTAAAGCATAGATGTAAATTATGTACAGAAATGGGCCTAAGACTGAACCTTGGGGCATACCATATGTCACCAGCAGCTCTTTGCTAATTATTCCATTTAAGGAATCATACTGTTTTCGTTCACTTAGATAGTTAGCAAACCATTTGTGAGCTATCCCTCTAACCCCAACCTCCTCTGAACAAGTATTGCATACGTAGTCTTAATATTACAATTTTAGCCTTTTTCTCAAAGGAAATAAAGACTTGTGAGATCACTTTCCTGTATGTGTGTTTATGTGTGTATGTTTGTGCGCCTGTGTGTATGTGTGTGTCTTCCTAAAAGCTTTTGAATGTGTGAACGTAATTTCACCAAACTCGGTACACGTGTAGTACTTAGTAAGGAAATCTGACTTTCATAGCTTTCGGCTATGCCGAGCACTTACTTTCAAAATGGTGGGAAGGGAGGTGTCCTATCGTTTAATAGTAAGGAGGGATTAAGTGCAACTACTCACAAGTAAAACGGTGAGTTTCTGCCAACCCAGTACTTTTCAGTGCCTGAGGAGCAAGATGTTTGGAAAGGGAAAGTGAGAGGGAAAGTGGAATGTATAGAAAACTTAGGATAAGGAAGAAGAAAATTGCTAAGTCATACGGAGATTGAAGTATAGCAAGGCAGAGGGTCCAGATGGTATAGGAAATGGAGCCCCAAAGATTGGTACAAGAGCTGTATAGATATCTTCAATTATTGTTTAGAAGCTCTTTGGAGGAAAGCAAGTTGCCACAGGGCTGGAAGGAGGCATTGATGGGGTCAGTTTACAAACAAGGGAAATAAAAGGAAAATTCTGGCAGTTACAGTACTGTGAGTCTCACATCGAGTACAGGAAAGGTGAAGGATAGTCCTATAGTGCTGTAAGTGGTAGAGGTTAAGAATGAAAAGAACTAGCTGCAAGTGTATCAACATGGTTTTGTGGCAGGTTACTCTTGTGAGATGCAACTGGCTGGACTGCTGTAGGATTTTGTGGAGGCAATAGATAAGGGAAAGCAGGTGGATGCCTGCTTCATAAACTTTGAGAGGGCCTTTCATAAGGTTCCCCATGGGATTTTGTTTCAAAAAGTGGATGGTAAGTAGGTAGTGGATTATATAGGAGACTTGCTAAGGGGGATAAAACGAGGGGAGGGGGGAGTCCTTGTTAGGGGAAGGTGGGGTTACATTAGGTGTTTCGCAGGGTAGTGTGCTGGGGCCCTTGCTGTTCGCCATTATGGTTAATGACATGTGGATAATGGTGGATGGAGAAATGAGGCTGTTTGCAGACAATTGTGTGCTGTATGCAGAGGAGGGTAGGGAGAATAAGTTGCAGTAGGACTTAGAACAAATAAGTAGGTGAACAGAAAGCAATAAAATGAATACTAATGTATGCAAAACCAATATTGTAAAGTTATCTTGGAAGAAGGGAACATATGAAGGTGCTAATAAATTGCAAGGACAGTAGATAGGAGAAACTAGAGAGTATAAGTATCTGGAGGTGGTGATTCAGAATGATTTTAGGAGGGAAAAGCATTTGCAGTGTGTGGTATCAAAAGCACGAAGGGCTTTGTGAATGCTGGGAATGATTTTGAAGGTGGGCAATGGGACGGTGAAGGAGAATGCTTATAAAGCTATGATTAGGCTCATAATAGAACATGCAGCCATAGTCTGAGACTCATTATGTGTAAGGTGAGGTAAGGGAGCTGGAGATGGTGCAAAGAAGTGCAGCGAGGTGGGTTAAGGGTAAATGGGGAAGGCAGAGGCGTGAATGTGAGGATGAAATTTTTTTTCTGCTACCCTTAATGATGAAGGATTTGGAGTGCTGCTTCCTAAGGAAGATACGAAAATTAGAGAAGCTGGTTAGTATACACAGGGCAGTGAATGGAGCGGGAGGATGGGGGAAGTTAAGTGAACATTCAGTCAAGGGGCTGTACAGGGAGAGATGTACAAACAGTAGAAAGTTTCAGAGATTATGAATGTTAATAGAAAGGGAAAGGCAGTCCATACTAGTAATAACAGCGAAGGAGTGGGATGTATCCCAAAAGGAATTAAGGTGAAGGGGGTTGGGCGATTTATGAAGGGACTGGCAAGTGAAAAGGTATCAGGGAAGGAAGTGCTCGCCACTGGACGATAGCCCAATCGCAAGATGAAATTACAATTTTTAATATTAATGAACCTCAAAATATGACTTAGCCCCATGTTGTTTTGCATGTGTAGCATATTAAAAAATCATTTCAGATAATTTATAACAAATGTCTACACAGGCAGTTTATGATTACTAAATTAAATTATAAATGTACCCTTTATATGAATTCTGGCTAGGTCAAATTTGAAAAGAAGCATGACTCACGCAGTGAGTTTTAGATCTACAACTTTAGCATCTTAAGATTGACTTGAGAATTTCACATTATTCTCCGTTTCGAATAACTTCAGTAAATTTTTACAGACGATTGTGACCAGCCCTTACAGTATGTAAACAGTAAACACCCTCATACCCAAAGTATTGTGAGAGCTGAGAGTTGATGCAGGATGATTGTAGTTACATTCGTGATCTTTTCGATGATCATGAAAGAAAAAAGTACTCGGCATTAAAAATAATAATTGAGAACTTCAGCGATAATTATAACATTTATGGTATAAATTGTGCTCTTAGTAATTTACAATGTTTTGAGCTATAGAGCAAGGGCTTGAAAAATATTTTTAAAAATACTGTAAAGCATGCGTACATTACAGTTACATAAAACGTCTTCACCCTGTGAATGCCATTGAACTCTCTCTCGTTAATGAGAGGCAGCAGGTGGATGCCTGCTTCACAGACTTTGAGGAGCCATTTGATAAGGTGCCCTCAAGAGAATGAGCTGATACATAACAATTGGGTAGTGGAATTGATTGGGGACTTCCTCAGGGGACGAAGATAGAGGGTGAAAGTGGGAGAAGCAATATCGAAGTAAGGAGAGGTTATGTCAGGGATACCGAAGGGAAGTGTGCTGGGCCCTTTGTTGTTTACCATAATGGTAAATTACATGGGTTTGGGGGATTAGATTAAAAATAAGATTGTTTGCAGACGATTGTGTATTGTAGCAGAGGTGGGATGGGGAAAAACTTGCAGATAGACATTGATAGCATACGTTTGAGGACCATGGAGAATAAAATGAAGAAAAATGTAAGAAAAACTAAGGTAGTGAGAGTTACAAGAAAGATGGTGATAAGCAGAGATATAAACAGCTGGGAGGGGCAAGAGATAGAAGAAGCAGCAGAATATAAGTATCAAGGGGATATATTGCAGGGATACCTTAGATGGAAAAAAAAGGTAGAGAAGGTGGTGGCAAAGGGAAGAAGGGCTTTGGGTATATTGGGAAGGGTGCTGAAGGGAGTCAGCTGTGAGGTGAAGGAGAAGGCCTATTGCACGATGGTACAGCCGATGTTGCAATATGCTGCAGCAGTATGGAACCCATACAGGGAGGTGGAGGTGCAAGAGCTGGAGAAGGTACAAAGAAGGGCAGCAAGATGGGTGAAGGGTAAGGGGAGAAGGCAGGAGCAGGATGTTGAGGATGAAGGTAACTGTAGGCCATCAGTGAAAATTAAATAAATGGGCTTGAGCTCATTGAAGGACAGGAGGAGAGTTGAAAGGCTAGTCAGGACATACAGGATGGTGAATGGAGAAGGAGAGTGGGGATGGTTATGGTGCCAGCTGACTAAGGGGGTGTTTAGAGGGAGAGGAAACAACAGTGAGAAGATTAAGATGATATGAAGAAGAATGCGGGGCAGGGTAGGCAGTCTATGCTTGTGAGGTCTGTGAAGGAGTGTAATGTGTAACGGGAGGATTTTGTGTCTGTGAGGGGGGTTGAAAAGTACAGGAAAGGCATTGTAGAGGAGTTTAGTTGGGTAGGGGAGAGGTGAGTGAGCTCGCCACTGGGCATTAGCCCAATCGTGGGTGATGGTTATTGTTATTGTTATTTATGATTTATAAGCAAGAGTTCCTTGCTGGTGGTGTCGGAATGTTATATCTGAAGTTAATTATTGTCGTATTAGCACATTTTATTAAAAGTAGTTCGTTGTAGGTGCCTTTTTAGAACAGTATTCTTCAGTGGAAAGAAAAAGAGACACATGTAAGTTGCTTTGTGAAAGGGTTGCTTGTGTACTTGGGTACGCCATTTTCCTTAACCATCATGAAGTGCGAGCGACAACAAGTTGTGAAGTTTAAAATTTTTAGTTTCAAGAAACAGTTTCTGTTTTGTTAATTGAATAAGTATGCAAATAATATCAGTGGTCGAAAAATTTATTTTAGTGAAGTTATCATACAGCCATGGCATATGTTATAGTTGTCTTCATGGTGCTTAGTCTAGGCTACAGGTGTTGTTTGAAGAACAACGAACAGTTACAGAGCTATGCAAAGTTCGGCCCATGTCAAATGCCCCCACCACTACTCGGGAGACATTTCATGCAACATACCACCATACACCGTGTTACTATGTCGTCAGATACAACACTCTAGAGTCTTTGGCTGGACCCTGCAAGGTCGCAGGTTGTAGCACTCCTGTTTATGAATTGGCATAGAGTTGAGTTGAGAGATTTGGGCAGCTCTTAACAATGAGAGAGTAGCATGGAGGAGTGTTGCCCTCGTTTCAACTTTCGTTGCCGATGCTGATGCCACTGGTAGTACAGGGCACTGGTTTGGTTGGCGAGTTCCAGTTGGATCGCAGGCTTTCCTGTTGTGATGTTCCCCCTATGATGTCTGACTGGCCGCACGTAATGAACCTGCTTTGGTATTCTCTGGGTGTTCTGCTGTCACCTTAATGGCTTCAGGGAGAACCGCCTGGCTTTACATGCCCCTTTCCCCCTCCAAACAGTGGTATCATCATCCATACATGGTGCAGCAGGGACCTCTGGAGTAAGCATCTTGGCACAAGACATCTCGATGCTGGGTGTCGTGACACTTGCAGGTGGTGGTGTGATAGCATCGGCTGCTGGTTGCTCGGCCTATGTAATTGTCGATACTGGTTTTTTTCTCTTCATCCACTATCACTGAAGGTGTTTGGATACCAGGCATCGTCGGGCAGGTCAAATCACCCATTGCATGGCCATCGAGTGATTCCATTGCTTGAGTTGATGGATCATCGTATGGTATTGTTCGTTTTTGTTCAGAGTCGATGGAATCACCTCGTGTTTCCTGATGTGCAGCTCACCAGAGATCATCCCTGTCCATTTGTATGGTATGCTGGCAGTTGACCTTGATGAGTTAGGTGGTCGCACCTAAATTCTGCATTACAACATGTGGACCAATATATTTTGCACTGAAGCCAGCACATATGTTCTTTCGTGCCGAGGGCATTAAGTTATCGTTGACAAACATGCTCTGTCCTGGCCGTAGCCACTTTGCTGATCATGCAGTGAAATATACCCATTTAGCAATGTACACAGACTGCTTCCAGCTCCTCTGTTCTTCAGCACTGATGGGTGGTGCTGCTTTTTGGCTTGTTTGCTTCGTCTACTAGCGTGCAGTTATACTTACCTGTAAGAGCTAACTCATGCCCTTGTATATTGGCTGTAAGTGGAATGCCTGGTGCCTTTTTGGTATGGCGGCAGAGTGTGAAATTGCGCTGGGCAGCTGTTTGGCCCAGGACATGCGATCTTTCCCCACACAGAGCCACAGATGGGTCTTGAGATCCTGGTTCCTGTGCTTCGTGGGGTTGACATGGTGATGGTAAATTGCTGTTGTGCTCTGTGTGACTCCCCACTTGGTGCAAAGGTCGTGCCATTTTCGTCCACGAATTGTGTACTCTTGTCCTTTAATAGCGATCTGTATATCCCCATAGTGGGAAAACTTGTTTTCCAAGATGTGTGCGATATCCATCTTCGTGCATGTTCTGGGCACCGCATTTTCTTCCATCCACCTGGAGAAGAGGTCAGTGACTACCACAACGAACCTTTTCCCCATTGACATCCTGTTGTAGGGGGCTGGCCATGAGGTCGAAGGCTTGCATCTCGAACAGTTCCATAGGTCTTCTGAACTGCTGTTGCTGTTGACCATCGCCACATTGAACCTTGAGGTGGTTGTACAGCAAGTACTCACGTACATATTGACATACTTCATGTGATATGAAGGGCCAATGAAAATTGTGACAAGTTATGTGGGGTTTGTTTGGCACTAAGTTGACCTGCAAACTGCATGCCATTCCCGAAGTGAAGTACGTCTGCATGCTGTGTAGCTAGCATGTAAGTTTACACTGTGTTTTTACTCGATGTGATCTGGTCTCCAGCTGGTTGTTAAGTACCACCTGTCTATGGTCTATGGCATGCAGTTTTGTTACTGTTGCTTGTGACATTACTACTGCATCGCAAAGTTGATTGAGGCAAGTGTCTGACATAACGTTTATGTGGGCACAGTTTGGTGTGCTGGGAATGATGACACTAGAATTCTAAGTAGAACTTAGAGGAAGCACACAATCCCACTCATCTTCATTGTGCCCGTTGTTCACATCGCCGGACGACATAGACTGTCGGTCGACCAGATGGTTATTTGTACCTGTCACAAGTAATATGTTGAAGTCGTATGCTTGCAGCAGCATTGACCAACAAGTCAGGTTGCTTTTCACTTCAAGTGTAGTGTGCAATAATACTAGGCAGTGGTTGTCAGTATGCAACATGAAGTGCTGGTACTCCAGATATGGACAATAGCATTTGAATGGCCATACTATTGCAAGAAAATTCTTCTTGTTGATGTAATGTATTTCTGTCGTCCCGAACTTGGCACTACTGCAGTCCATTGTGTGATTTTCGATGTTGTCACCAAGATGGAATAGGAAAGCACCTAGGACTTGTTCGCTGGTGTCCATTTGGACATAGATATGTCGAATGTGGTCGTGGCATGCTTGGGCCCTGCACTATCTAAATAAGCTATTGATGGAGAGTAAACTGTATTCGGTGTCAGTGATACACTCAAACTTGCGGTTGGGTGAAATGAGTATGGTGAGAGGTGCAGTTACTGTCACCAAATCCTGTATGTACTCACACATCCAGTGAAGTAGTCCGAATAGTTTCCAGGCCTGTTTTCTGGTGCATGGCCTGTCATATTCCTCTATTACTCACAGTTTATCTTGGCTGGGTCCATTGTAATTCTCGTCTACAATATGGTGTAAGATGCCAAACTGCACTTTGCCGAGATGGCATTTGTGGTTCGCACATGTTAGCCTGTTAGTAGCGAGGCGTTCGAGTAATAATGAAAGATGGTGAATGTGGTTTTACAACGAATCTGACCAGATGACGATGTCATCTACGAAAGCGAGCGTGAAGTCACCTACCAGACAGTCCAGTACTCGAACCATCATGGCTTGGAATGTGAATAGTAGGGGGAACTGGGGCACATTGATGCAGTTTTTTCTAAGAATTTTTTTTGTACCCAGAAAACCGAAATGTCAAGTATTTTCCCATGTGATGTCAGCAAATCTAGTGTAGTGTGTTATTAACAGGCGCAATCGTTGTTTTATGTAGTATTTTTGCATGTAATAAAAAAAAACTAAAAAAGTAATTTGTATCAATGTGCCCCATCCCCAGGGTAGATTGATGCACATCATGGGGCACTTTGATACGTTTGGGAAAAATGGGGGACAAATAACAATAAACAATTTTATATTTATTTAAAGAAATTCAAATTACCCACAATTTATTTGTAAGGAATGTTAAAGCGATCAAAACCAAAATTAAATGTATAACGACCAGATATTCTTGCTCTTCCTTGTCCGGCTGTTGGCTGTGGCAACCTTGTCATATTTGTCACTTCAACTCCACCATTATCTTCTTTCTGAGGAAAAATGGAAAAGTTACCAGGTTTTCCGTTCATAAACTAGACAAGTGAACAACCGATCTCTTTTTTCCAAAAAGCACTATAACAAAGTCATCATAAACAATATTTTCGTCAGAAGTATCTGCTTCTTCCATTGTATCATCTTCCAAAGTATCTCCTTCTTCACCTAGCAGGTCACTTAGATTCAAATCATCTGATGTAGAGTCACACAACTGTCCTAGGGATGTTTCAGATTCATCTGATCAATATAATTCTTCCACCTTCTTTCTCTTCTTATGTCGCTTCAAAGGTTTGCTGTCTTCTATTCCCAGCAGCATTTTTGCGTTTTTCAGTTCTTTGTCTTTCCTTTTCTGTGCTGCAGCTTGTTTCTCTTCTGTAACTTTTCTCATGTCAAAAAGCCATTTCTTCTCTGGAGAATCAGTATAAATTCCAGATTTACCAGGCTGCCGTCTTTTTCTTTTGTTAGTTGTACTACCACTCGCTGTTGGGTAAGGTCGTAGGTCTTCAGGAGTTACAGGCTTGTTTGAACAAGTGGTTGGCCTTTGAGTCTGGGTAGCATCAGCACTTTGTGGAACATTGCTATCTTGTGACTGAGAGACAGTTGAGGGAGTTGCTGAGTCTGTCTGAGGGGGTGTAACAACAACTTTATCAGAGTTCGAATGAGGTATGGAAACTGTGCTGGGAGAAAAAACAGACAAGGATTATGCAACTCAAGAGACCACCCTACTAATTTATTACAAGAGGTAACTCTTTTAATAAATAATTAGGCGATAGGAAACAGTGTTTACCCCAAAAAAAAAAAACCACACCCGTTGGGCGCTCTGGCAATTGGTAGCTGCGTCCTCGCAGGATGCACGGCTGAATACGACGCAATGCACCACCGAGTGACGCTAACTGGTTGGTGGGCCAGAGCTGAAGAGTTAAGTGCCCCAAAGTGTCGTCCAGCAGTGTACAGAATTTTTATAAACATATTGAACACAGTCGCTGCATTCACTGCTACAGCCAGGGGTGTCTTTCATTGTATAAATGGCAATCAAGAATTGCATTACACACCTCTTTACCCAGGTGGTCTCGTCCATCCCTTCAGGAGACAGCCGCCTGGCAACGCTGTAGCCAGTGTAATTAAACGCATCATCGGAAGTGAAATTCAAACACTTTTAGGATAAAATGTAATAACTTATTTAATGTGTATTTGTATAAGAATTATTATGTTTTTCTGAAATAGAGATTGCCTATAAAGGCCTCCAACATTGTAAGATCTAATTTAGTGTAGTGACATTGCCCACCTATTTCACAACTTTAATATTAACGGGCATTTGTTATTAAACGGGGATGTCACCAATGTGTTTAATTTAATATGTACAATTTTTCATCATCATAATCACACCACAGAGTGTACATATAATGTTTCATCGTTCTGCGTTTGATGTCAGTTGTCGCCACTTGTGGCTGCAGCGGACATGACTCGCCCCAGTTCATCTCAGCACCTGAACAAGACCAACGGCATGGTAGTTCGCTCCGCAAGCCCCCTCAGTACTAGCATATAGGCTGCAATCATTTTCTACAATAGTTATATATTAGTCAACCGGAACATTTTTGTTATTTTAATGTACTGAAGGGGGAGCCAACCACCCTCTCACCGGAGAGTTTAGCTTTATTGTGTCTCAATCTAAGACCATGTGCTTTTCACCGTTTAAGTGCTGAGTCCATTACCATGCATCATTCACACATTATTCAACTGTAGGAAGGACAGTGAATAAACCACTTAACCAATTTAAATCAGTTTCAATTCATTGTAGGGCATCTTTTGTAGCATCACCCACATTCTTTAGCATAGTTCAGGCGTACGAGACGGCCTACAGCCTCGTCATCATTTATAAAAGTGCAACAGTAAGTAAGCAACAACTCATAAATCAACTGGCGGAGGATTACCAGGGTCCCCATGAGCCGTCGACCGGACTACCCTCATCATTAGCTCACCACTGAGTTATGGCGCCAGGCAATATAACATCACACAAGCCCTGGGTAACCTCAAGACCACGTCAAACTATAAGGGCCAACATAGTGTAATTTTACTCGAATTAGTTGATTCAGAATGTGTGTGTGTGCCTGTGTGTGTATATGTGTGTGTGTGTGTGTGTGCGTGTGTGTGTGTAGAAGAGTGATGTCAAGGACGAATCTCAGATGGCGGAGTATTTTAAAACTGTGACCTACGGATGGGATTACAAACAGATATGACTGCCTACAACAGAATCACTACCTGGCAGAAGTGTGCCAGTGCCGTTTGTCATTATCACAGACGACACATTTGCTATTCATGAAAATATAATGAAGCCATATCCAGGTAATCAGCCAAGAAGAAGTAAGAAGAGGATATTTAATTATAGGTTATGTAGAACTTATACTGTTTCAGAAAACGTGTTTGGTATGATTACTTCAGTTTTCAAGATGTTTAGAAAACCCCTGCTCGTCAGCCATGAAATGGAAACTGGCTGGAGTAATAACACTAAATTCGAACATAAAGTAAATTTAGCTTTTGTTACTATTGTGTTTTATTATGTAAATGAATATCTTTATAATCTTGAGCAGTCAGCTCTGAATAATAATAACAATGAGCTTATGCTGATTTGTATTGGGAATTTTTATATTAAATTGTGATTTATTTTTATGAATTGTTTATAATTTAAGAAAACCTATAGACATACCTCATATCCTAAGTGTATGTGACATGCAATAGGATCAGTCGAGGTAAATAAAAACAATTTACAATGAACAACAACAAACAATAAACTTACTCAGTGCTTGCAAATCGTCAAGAATTTTGTATTCTCTAGCTGGTAGTTTGGATACTGTTTCACCAAATGGAAAAATTATATATGGAGAATGGAGAACAGATCAAGAAGGAATAACGTCACTGCTACCACTTCCTTGTTTGGGGTGGAAGCCGACTCAATATGCTGTAGTAACCAGATAGGAAATTGCTTCATTTTTGTTTCCACAATTGTTGAGGGGGGTGCCAAGGCAAGAAGAACACAATTAAATTATTTTATGTATAAAGAAAGAGTGTCTAACCAGAAACCCTAACTTTGTATGTGTACAACAGAAATCCAAAATGTGTATGGAGAATGGACCGACATATAAACTTTACTATTATATTATATTCAGTATTTTTTGATGTACTAATGTTTTAGAACAGTATTCACTGATTTTTAATTCATTTTGTAATATGCGTAAACAATAATTAAGATGTATTTATAAATGTACGATGTGGGTAATTTCTCATTCATAATTTTTAAATTTCATACAAAGTGTATATTTTTTACTCGTTAATCAATTTCATAACCACAAACTAAGCTGCATTTTAGTGTAATTGGTGTACAATATATTAAAAGAATATTCACATTACAGACATGGGTAACAGAACTACACACCAAATTGTGGGGACAAGAACAATTAGTAAGTGGGAATCGTACTGGACGATGCNGTGGGTAATTTCTCATTCATAATTTTTAAATTTCATACAAAGTGTATATTTTTTACTCGTTAATCAATTTCATAACTACAAACTAAGCTGCATTTTAGTGTAATTGGTGTACAATATATTAAAAGAATATTCACATTACAGACATGGGTAACAGAACTACACACCAAATTGTGGGGACAAGAACAATTAGCAAGTGGGAATCGTACTGGACGATACNAATCGTACTGGACGATGCCTCTGGTCGGTGGGTTTTCTCAGGAATCTCACGTTTCTCCCACCCTTTCATTCTGGTTCTGCTCAATACATCACTTCACCCTCATCGGCTCATAAGACCTCGCTGTTAAGAGCCGTCCAAATCTCTTCACTCACTCTAAGAACAAATATGGCACCTTTACCACCAACTAACCATTCAGAGAGCATTTCCCCGGTCCTGAACGAGTGACAGTAGAAAAAATTTGAAATTGCGGAAAATAATCGTGAAAACGAAGATATTGATAAAGCTGATAATACATTCTGTTACTCGGAAACCAACATTATTTAACATTAAAAATTCTGTGTGTAATGACATACAAGTTAAAGCAAAAGTAGCGAATATATTTGAGTTTTTTTTCTGCCGAGCCTTCAAGTCCCTCTACTCCAGCGAGATCTCCTTTTCACAGTTATGTGAGCCCTCCGGCATGCATTTTAGTAGCTAAGACAGTTGGAGAATGGGATGTATATGATGTGAACCACGTATCCATGTGTGCTTTCGTGACCACTTGCCCATCTGCAGTCACTTACACCATCTAGCCGACACCGGGCCGAAGCGATTACCCGGCCACGAACACGACAGAATGTACCAGCGAGAACGGAATGCACTTGTATCGTCGTCATGTACTATGCAATTCAAGTGAAAGTCTTGCTTTGATTAACTCAAGAGGTAACTCTTGAGGAAAAATAACAAGCGGTCCAACACGGTGTCCTCTCCGAATGCCATAGCCGTCAGGCGCACCAACCTCCATTGGAGGGAATGTCGTGGCAGTTCTAGCCACGATATCCGACATCTCCCCCAACGAAATGATGTCGACCAGTCTACTGGCCAGGGAAATAGTGCCACATGACACCGAGTGTAGTTAAACAGTGGGGAATAAAATTCCGAAGCTATTGAATCTATTACACACACAGTAGCCAACCAATTTAATCTAATTATTTTATTAAATTACTAATCGAGTGTGGCTGCCCGCATCCCTTTTCAAGGATGGACTCGTCCAGCCCACCCAAGTTGGAACCCTTGGACTCGCATATCGGCGAAGCTTAAGGGAAGATGTAAGTCAATTTTGAAAACTGGCTATTTTGTTAATATTAATTATTGAAATTTATTTTATTATGTAAAATTGGATTTGTTTTATCTCATTACAGCAGACTGCCTACCCTGGCTCCCAATTATTTCTTTTGTTTCGTTAGCATGGTGATATACCTCGTGACGTCACAGTCATGGACTTAATTAACATTTAATTAAATGCGAGGATGTCACCACTGTGTATTTTACAATGTAATTTCAATATGTACCATGTTGTTTAGTTGTAAGAGGTTCAATGTATTTTTTCACTCATCTTTGTTGCTGGCTATGGCCACCCTTTGAGGAAACGATGCTTAATCTGACTTCAGCACTCGGGTCGGCCAGCAGCACGTGGTATCGTTATGCACGGACCCCCTCGACACCTTCACCTTTTGCGACAATAATTTTCACTACAATAGTAATGTAACTAACTAGAACATTTTGCTTCTTTAGTGCCGAGGGGACGACCTCCTGCCTCCCTGCCGCTCAAACCGGGCTTAATGCGTTAGACGTACTTCATCTAATTTTTCATGACTTAGGCCGGTTTTACAGCATTGGTCATCGGCAGAGCGAGTGCCGAGTCCACTTCATAGTTTGCAGGTAGTATAAGGGCTCATGTATCATGATCCACACATATATGTCTAAAGCCCATGCTTGCGTTTTATTATGTAACCCTCTCTGGGTATTTATGGCGCTACATCCTCTTGTATCAAAATGTAAGTAAAAACATGTGAGGTGGTTGACAGTCTCACCAACATAATAGTGAAAACCATAGGTACATTGAATTACTGGTAACACACCTCCAAAAACTGCAGACCGACAGAGGACTCCAGGGACCCACAGGCCATCGACAGCACGACCCTCACTAACTCATGCTCATTGAGTAATGGTGCCAAGTGAATTCGCCAGTTTACACCTTAATCTGGTAAGCCAGGTAAGGTGGGAACCCACACCAGCATCCTTGAAACCTCCTACACATCATGTCACAGGGCAAGTCCTTTATGCATTAGTTCGGATTTATTATGATTAAAAGTGATGCATGCATCGCGGCTATAGGAGGGTTGCCTGGTGTCATGGCTTCAATATTAACCATGGGCACACCCCAAAGGAAGGAGGGTTTAGATAAAAGGGCATAGTAAACTAATGCAAATCGTGAGGGCACTGGGGAAATCTGTGCGACAGTCATGAAGGATAAAAGTAATTTCCTTTCACTGGATTGGGGCTGGAAAAAGTAAGGTAAGTTGTTAGTTAGCCAATATAGACTTGTGTGGGTTTGGTACGGTGTAATGTGAAATCAGTGTGCATTTAGAATGTTACCAGGGTCATGCTATGCGGCCCTGGTAATGGGAGACAGAACTGAGTACCTTCAATGACATATGCCAGTAATCTCTCTGTTACACAGAAACAAATGGTGGTGTGTAGATGGCATTTATAAGAAGGGAAAACATATAATTAGGGGCAATAATCAACTATATCACCTTGTTTGCGACCTTGCTTGCAGCTTAATAAAGTAAAGTGTGTGTGTTTTTTTTGTTCTACATGAATTGTTGTAGCCATTGAATTCGTGTAACTGTAGTGTTCAGCCCTTCCAACTAGAGGTACTTCCGGGCTTGGTTCATGATTTGATGGGTGATGATAATCTAGCTGCTGGGAGATTAAAAGTCAGATAATTAAATTGGGGAGTCCTTGCAGAGGGATTCTGGCACTCATGATTCGGAGATGTGTTGAAAGAAAAATGATGGTTGATTGGGGTGACAGAAGTTTGGGGCCGACGACGAAGTTGGATGGGGTGATGAATGTAGATGAAGGGACGGCTCAGTGCTACATCAGCCTTGGCACAGGCCATTATCACCTGTCGGGCAGTCTGTCAGCTTCTTCCTCGTCCTCTTCGTCCTTGGAACTGCTCTGTAGTTGTTTGGTGGAGAGAAGTGCCGGCGAGGAAAGGTGGTGGGGAGAATGCGAGTGGCGAGTGGTCTGGAGATTGGGTTGGTGAGGTGTTTGATGCAGGATTTGGTGAAGTGGTCGGTGAGTGTGTCAAGAATGGAGTGGTAGTTGGGAAGGCTAGCTGTTGTGAGTACTTGTTGTCTGGGTACTGGCCGGTGGAGGCAGAGGATGAGATATAGTGAGCAGAAGAATATGTGGGTGGGGGACAGAGGATGTGTGTGGTAACAAATGACCATGTGGGGCAGACATATGTGATGAGTGGGAGGAAGAAGGAGCAGAATATGGATATTCGTGTATCTGGTAAGGTACCTGAGGAGGGATTTGAGAACAGGGACGAGATGGATCATGGTTGTGCTGGCTTTGTTGGTGGAGAAGTCCATGTAGTGAATGAAGTTGAAGTGGAAGGCAAAGGTTACACCAAGGCATTTAAGTTGTATTGTCCAGGGAATAGTGGTGGTAGAGATTTTGGGTGGGTTTAGTTCTGAGGGGCGCAGTCTGGAGAAGAGGATGGCTTTGGATTTGGTGTGGTTGAGGCAAATGCCATGGGCATGTATATGTGATTGTAGGGGGAGAGGCACCGGTTAAGGTGGTCGCGCAGCATGTGCTCATGGACAGAGGAGGAGAGGAGGCAGGTATCATCGGCATATTGGACTTAGTGGGTGGCTGGGGGCATTTTGAAGTTTGCTATGTGGAGTGCAAAGAGGATGGGGCTAAGAATGAAACCTTATGTGACACTGGTTGGGATGTTGCGAGGGTTGGAGAGTGTGCCCTCTACTCGCACCTGGAAGGAGCGACCATCCAGGAATGAACAGAGGAGACATGTGTGGTGGGAGGATGTCCAAGGTTGAGAGTCGGGAAGATGGGTTGTTGGTGGGGGGATGGAATCGAAGGATTTGCCTAGGTCGAGGAGGACCATGCCCATTTGTTTGTTGTGCGAGAAGCCTGTTACCACAATGCATTTCACATGGGCAATGGCAGTGGAGTGGTGGGTGCTGAAACTAAACTGGTTGTTGAGGAGGATGTTGTTAGCAGTGACAGCAAGGAGGAGGCATAGATGGATAACTTTCCCTGTTACTTTGTAGAGATTGGGGAGGAGTGAGATGTGCCGGTATTATGAGAGAAGTGATGGGGGTTTTTCGGGTTTGGGAATGGGAATGACTATGGCGGTTTTTCTAGGAGGAGGGAAAGTGGCAGTGGAGGAGAATGGCATTGATGAGCCGGGTTAGAAAGACTCTAGCTATCCAAGGGAAGGTGTGGAGGAGTGGGGTTGGAATGGCATTGGTACCGAGAGCTGTGGAAAGGCGAAGGATGGAGAGAATAGAGAAGACTTCACTTGTAGTGGCTATGTGGAAAGAAGGTCGATCAGGGATAAGGGGAAGTTACATGACATGAATGTGTGATGATGGGGGGGGGGGCTTGTCCTCGTACTCGCATGAATCGGAGGAGGAGGGAGATGGAAAGTTAACTAGGGTGAATGTGGTTTGGAGGTATGTCGAGATGGCCTCCGATTTCTCAGTGCCCGACTCGGTGATGCGGATGGCTATGGTTAGGGAAGAGATGTTGGTAGGGGTAGATTTAAGGTTGCAAAAGTGAGTCCAAATTGAGCCATTGGAGGAGGAAAGTGATTATAGTAGCAGTGTCTCATGGTCGGCATTCCACCTCTGGACCAACCGCTGGCACCAGCCCCTCAGGAGGAGGTATGAAATCCTACCTTGCAGTAGGCGGGATACTTGCCATCGGTCACAGAAGCCGTTCTGTAGTGATAGTGCTTGTTGGATGCGGACTTGGTGAAGAGGGAGAGCGGAGTGGAATATGGGAGTTGGTAGCTGTCGTGATGGCATTGGTGAGGATTGTGGTGTTAAGGTTAATGTCCTCGGGGGAGTTGAAGGAGGCAGTAGGGTCAAGATATTTGTGAATGGAGAATTGGTAACCGAGCCAGTTGGCAGAGTGGAAGTTGTAGAGAGGGAAGTGGGGGAGTGAGTGTGGGAAATAATGGAGGAGGCCTATGACAGGTATGTGAACGAAGGAGCCGGTGTTAATGGTGTAGGCATCGCATATGATGGGCTGTTGAGTGGAGATAACAAAGTCAAGAGTGGGTAGGTGGTGGTTGTGATGGGTGGGGTCTTAAGTGTGAGTGGGTGGTGCCGAGATTTGGAGAAGAGAGCGGCAGAGTAGTTGGCATATCTTTGTGCCCCGGCAGTTGGTGGATGGGTATACCCAGGATTAGTGGGAGGCAATGAAGTCCTCAGTCAGGACNATATCTTTGTGCCCCGGCAGTTGGTGGATGGGTATACCCAGGATTAGTGGGAGGCAATGAAGTCCTCAGTCAGGAATACCTGGATGTCAACATGGCTGAGGGTCACAATGAAATCGGATGGGAAGGGGTAGTTCTGTGGTAGGTAGAGGGATATGAGTGTGGTGGGGTAAAGGTGACCATGGATATGCACGTTGACCACTTCAGTCACAGGCGAGGTGGGAATGGTGCGCTGATGATGGAAAATAGTGGATTTTAGGAGGAGGGCAAGCCCAATACCATAACTGACCTGGTTACTGGGAGGGTGAGTGAGATGGGTGGGGTGAGCCAGGCTTCATTGAGGAAAANCCCAATACCATAACTGACCTGGTTACTGGGAGGGTGAGTGAGATGGGTGGGGTGAGCCAGGCTTCATTGAGGAAAACGACATTGGTTTGTTACTGCTCAGGAGGGATGGGGGTAGGGTAGTTTCGGAAGGAGGGAGCATATGTTCCAGATTAGGAATTTAAGGGGAAGAGGGGCCCATTAAAAAATCGGAGGAATACATTCAGGAGAATGTCCAATTTTTCAGTGATGGGATGGGTTTGGAAGAGGGCTGTAATGGTGGATTGTATGAGGGGGAGTTAGGTATGGATAAAATCGATTACTTCTCTGAGGGAGTCTGAGGGGAATATGGTAGGGATGGTTTGGGATGTTGATTAGAGGGGTAGTGCTGGTTGGCGATTGGTAAGGGTGACGGGTTTAATTGTTGGTGGAGATGGTTAGATTTGTGATTTGTGGTAGGTTTGTTGTGAGGGTTTTTTGGGCGGTTGTGGTAGTGGATGTGTTGGTATGGGATGACCTGGGGTTGACTTTGGGGGGCAAGGAGGGATTGGCGAGCGGAATGGAGGTTGTGGTGGAGGGGGTGATTGTGGTAGAGGTGTTGGTTGGTTGGCAGGTGTGGAATATTTGTAATGGATTTGATTGGGACATGATGGGTCATTGGTCTTGTGGGGTCCATCGCAGTAACAGCATCAGGGGTCTCTCTGGATGTGCACTATTGGGACTAATATTCTCCTGTGTGGCGTAAACACTGGGGGTGGCGGGTGCAAGGGAGTCATGAGTGGCCCAGGCCTTGGCATCTGTAGCACTGGAGGGTTCGAGATGAACCATAGTTTGGCTCGACTTAGACTACCCAGCAGCCAAGGAAGTGCAGGGTGTGGAAGAGTGGGACCTCTCCAACCTTGAAGGTGGTGACAAGGAATGATGCTGTGGCAGTAGTATCAGATGATCTGTGGCGAGATGCAGATGAAACTGGGAAGTTGAGGGCAGTGAATTTATTAATGATTTCTTGGGTGTGGTGGTGCGGGAGGGGTGCTTGATGACAACATGGTATTGTTTCTCGTCAGGGTGGTGAGAGGTGTAGGGGGCAAAGTTGAATCGGTGGAGTTTTTTTGAAAAGGTATTCGTGATCATGGGCACTGGCAGTGTAAAATGAAGTGCGGTCTCTGATGTAGGTGATGTGTAGGGGGCCTGTGAGTTCTGCTTGTAGGGCTTTTGCATTGAGGAAGGGCTTGTTAGTGGTGGTGGTGAAACAGGCGATGGGGTCATACATTGTGATGCAGATTTGGTGGTGACATTTTAGGTTGATGTGTTGGTTTTGATGGGAACTTATGGAGTGGCAAGTTTGTGGCAGCGGTCTTTATAGAGTGCAGGGGAGGATGATCTGGTGGAGTGATTGTTTTCAGTGATAGTGTTGATTGAGTCAAGTAAATCGAATCTGTTGTGGAGTGGGTTTGATAATTGTGTTGGGGGTATTACTTCCCCTAGTATCATAAATTGGCAGGAAACTTAGCTACAGGAAGGACTGGTCAAGCATGGAAAACTCCCGGGCATGCCATGTGCCATGTTTTACTCAAATGGGTATCCGTCTCCCTGGCAATTCGTAGTTCGTGGGCAGTCACGACCGAGTTGCCAGGTGGCGGGCCGGTCGACTCCTTTATGGTCAGAGGGGCCCAAAGGCTGAATTTCAATATGATAAAATTCAAGAGAATGGAAAGAGGCTATTTTTGGGCTAGGATATTAGCCCACCGAAATGGATAATCCATAATGAAAAAAAATTATTGGCATGGGCTGACCTCAATATCTAAGAGGTTCCCTCAGCCGGGGGTCAGGAGGCATGGTCCTGATGGGGCTTGTGTCGTCCTCAAACCTTAATACCTCTGCACCCAGAGGTCAGATTGAGGATGGACTTGTGTGGACAGTTGTTTGAAAATCGCAATCGGCAATGCCCCTATCGTCGAAAGACGAGCAGGGCATTAAAATGCCATAATGGTAACATTCTCTTGTAACTGGCATGCAGGGCGTGGCCTTGGGATTCGCACCTTTATAGGCTGGGAAGGGAAACAGCATAGTAAGTCGGCGTGATGGTTGATAGTGGGCATAAAATTTTCGCAATAAAATAATACACCAATTGGGGAGTTGGTGATAAAATCACAGCCATATGCCCAGTGGTGCGGAAGTGGTTGGAAACCGCGAGGGGTGTGGGGGGTTAAATCAGGCCGGTAACGACCTCCTCATACAGTGAGACTTGCAGCCATGGAAACTTCATGAGGCTGGTTGAACGAGTGTTAATTAAATAATTCAAAGATAAACTGGATTCGACAATAGCTATGACTCGAAGTATAGTTCATAGCTCTTACCATAGTGTCACAACTCTAATGATGGATATACAGCTGGTAGAGACTGGAGCAATATAAGTCTTGTTGTTATTGTGGAGTGGTACAAGGTCGGAAGGGCGGGATGATTTCTAGTGCTTGACGTGTTTTTTTGGGGATTATGAGGCCATCATGGTCTATGGGGATGACTGAATCTTGATGTGGGAGATATTTGTTGGATGATTGTTGGTGGTGGCAGGATTTGGTATTGATGATGTTGATTTTTGAAGGTGTGGGGTACGTTCATGTAGGTTTATTAATGGCATGTCTGGGTTGGAAGCTGATAGGTGGTATGTAGCAGCGAGTCCTCTTCTCTATTCGTCTTCGGGCCTGACTTCTTCTGTTCTGCCTTCTTGGGTTTGATGGTGCTGCCGCCAGCTTACATTGGTGGCTGTGTGTGAGTTATGTATTGGGATGGTTTGCTGGTGTTGATGTGTTCGGTGATCAGAGGTGACAGTTGGTGCCGAGGCACATTGCTCGGCATTATAAAATGTTTATTAGTGGGAGCGACTTTCGCCTTGCCTGCAGTAAACTTCGATGGCTGCCTTCTCGACAATTTGGCTGGTGGTGTTGTTTTGGCTGTCGGCCGAAGGATATGCCCCTCCACACCTCCGCGCTGGCTCGCCACTGCCCTGTCTCGCATTCTCTGGGATGGAGTCCATTCCAGACTCCTCCCTCATCCTTGCCAAAAGTCTACATGAATATAACTGACTTTAGAATATTAGTACTATCTGCTGGCAGCTCATGGAACGTACTTCAATGTCGTAAACTTTTTCTTAGAGTTTTCAGGTATGTCCCATCGACATCGGCAGCTAAAAGGAAAATTAAAAAAACTCTACATTATCTTTTTTAGGCTATCGACATTTTACAATTTGATCGCAACCGATGTGTAAGAGTTAATGTAGGTGTGCCTGCATACTTTCCCCACCCCCCTTTTGGTAAGGTGCTGCTGCACAGAGTTTCAGGAAGTCTTATATTTGTTTTTTTTTTTTTTTTACAAAATGTACTACATTTATTTTCTACCTTTTGTAATTAAATAGAATGCTTTAAATATAATTTATTTTTGTATGCTTTGTTTANTTTTTTTTTTTTTTTTACAAAATGTACTACATTTATTTTTTACCTTTTGTAATTAAATAGAATGCTTTAAATATAATTTATTTTTGTATGCTTTGTTAAAAAAAAAAGAAATGTTATTTTTATTCTTACAATTCTTGTTTTCTTAATTTTTAAAATTCATATTCCAGCAATTGCCAAATAAAAGAATTGTTACACATTTTTAAGAATGTACTGCTATCTGTTGTCACAGGCATGAAACATTTTTACAACGCCGTCCTGACTATTATACCATAGAACAACAGCCGTGCATGGAACTTAAATTAATTCTACTCAGGTTTGGAACAGAACGAATTATTTTAAGGGAAAGTTTGGTATACGGAAAATATCTGCCGCCCAATGCGCAGTATTCTGAAGAAAGTTATAAAATCGCATTTTAATCTACATCAATAATGAAAGAGAAAGATTTTACTCATTTACGAAGTTCTTTTTTATTTGATTTATGTTTAGTGCAATTATCATGTTTTTTTAACGTAGAAAATATAGACAATCTTATAGACATGCGATTGTAGTGCTTACGAAGTAGCAATTATTTTTGGTTGAAAAAATTTTAACATTGATGTTCCTAACCTGAGTAGAAGTAACCCTAATGGAACACATTACACACCCACTTACAACTCCAACCACCAATCGCGAGTTGAAATCATTTTGTGACATTTCACAGACACTTTAGTCCTAGAGACCCCATACGCTATCATCACAGTTCATGTGTGGGCGTATAATTTCATTTATATAAAGTATAATACTTTTAAAACATTTTTTTACATGTACGAATGCTTTTGTTTTTGAAGTCACAGGCGTCCATCATACCGTACTTTTAAATGCCACCATTGTCGCTAGAGGCAACATTTCGGTCTTTTGGAATATTTTGCCATGTTTCCTATGGCCGTTTGTATATAAAATACCATAAGAATTAGCCTTAAGTAGTTTTTTTCCGTCGAAGTTAATCACATATTATAAACATTATTATAGTATGTTATAGTATAGTATATTATATTATATATAGTATGAAATTTTTATAAACCTAAATGAATTATAAACAACGGTATATTAAATTTTATAACTAATTATGTTGGTATACTTTACTTTAATCCGATTGGTCGTTTTGAAAATTAAATTGTTTTGTTTCTTGAGCGGTTGCCGTTAAGTTTTTTGATGAAAAGTGTTGTGTGTTTATTTCAGCGGAGGAAATGTTTTAAAGGCATTGTGTCAGCTACAAGCGCAAGTATTTTAATATTTCGACATGGATCGGTATGAATTTAACGCACCAAGATTTGTTGATTTTACTGTTACTGAGGAAGATGACCGCGAAGACGACTATTTCGGTAAGTTATTGAGTGTATACGTTAATAATTTTTTTTATTCGACCACAGCTTTTCTTGTACAGTATTTTAATACATCTAGGTCTGTTTAGCCCGGATTAAGTTGTGCAATATAAATTAGTACACTGCCATGGACGGAAATGCAATTATTGTTTCGAATTAATTCAAGTAATCTACACAGTATTTTTAAATCATGTTTTGGCATTCAGCCTTGTTTAAATTAAGATTAATTATAATATCCCGGGATTAGTGTACAGTTCCTACCATGTGTTTACAAGGTTTTGATGTTGCATGCGTGTTCGTATTACCCCATTTCTTCCCTCCGAAAATCTAACGGGGCACCCATGAGAATGTGGGTGTTTTCGGGCAGGGAAAATTTCAGCATGTATACTTACTGGTATCAGGAATAGCATGGGTAATTATCCAGTTTAGGGGCTTTTCTGTAAAAAAAAAAAAAAAGGAAAAACCCCGAAAAGTATTATATATTTTCACTCTACTAATTACGCAGAACACGAATGTACTAGGATCATTAACGCATGACTAATTTCGTAATATGTGCCCACCTAACCTAACAGAACCTAACCCCATGATGGTGAATCATTATTTTACTTTTTTAAACTAACCTAGTATTGTAGTGTTTTAAACTAACTTAGGATTGTAGTGTTTTAAACTAACCTAGGATTGTAGTGTTTTAAACTAACCTATGATTAAAGGGTTTTAATCTAACCTAGGATTGTAGGATGTTATCCAATGTTANATTGTAGTGTTTTAAACTAACCTATGATTAAAGGGTTTTAATCTAACCTAGGATTGTAGGATGTTATCCAATGTTAGTTTAAAATCCTACTATCCTAGGTTAGATTAGCACTATAATCATAGGTTAGATTAAAAGCCTATAAACCTAGGTTAGTTTAAAAATGTAAAATAGTTATTCATTCATTATGGGGTTAGGTTCTGTTATGTTAAGTGGGCACATATTACGAAATTAGTCATAAGTTAATGACCCTATGGCATCCGACGTAATCAAAGCGGTGGGCTGCTCGTACTTTTAACATTACGTCCTCCTAAATATATACAAGGTAAGCTGTGCAGAACCCATTAATGATACTTTTGTTGGTATAGGACGTTTCGTTCAGAAAAGCCCCTAAACTGGATAATTACAGACTGCTCGCATTTCACCAAGGCGAACCGGGTTCAAAACCCGACTGGATCACTCCCTGATTTCGCAAGTGGGAATCGTGCCGGATGATGCAGGTTGGTGGTTTTTCTCTGGGATCGCCTATTTCCCCTGCCCTTGCATTTCGGTGATGCTCCATTCTCACCTCATATCACCCTCATCATTAAGAGCTGTTTAAATCTGTCCACTTAACAACTGTAACACTATTATAGTCTGTATCACACATCCACATTTAACTTGACCCAACATCCATTTTCTGCCACCACTTAATGTTACTCATCCTCATAATTAGACATTGCTCACATCATGTGCACCACATATTTTTGTTTTAACTCCATTCTGTTACATCTTACTTCATTCCACAGTTCTCATGATTGCCACTCAACATATTTATTTTATAACNTTTTAACTCCATTCTGTTACATCTTACTTCATTCCACAGTTCTCATGATTGCCACTCAACATATTTATTTTATAACAATTTATTTCATACAAAGTTTACTATTTTATCACTATTCAAATAGAGCAGTAAAAATATTTGTGGCATGATCCGTCACCTTAAAAACAGTCGCCTAGTTCTATCTAGCCTCGGGCGCTGCTACGCTGATAGGACGTCACACATATACTGTGTACCATNAAAAACAGTCGCCTAGTTCTATCTAGCCTCGGGCGCTGCTACGCTGATAGGACGTCACACATATACTGTGTACCATATAAGCCACATTCTTGACAGTTGACAATCACCGCACCTTTTCGTTTATGTATCCATTTGCCATCATCTGGTGTGTCAAGTATAGGCTTTGATGCTCTGAGTCAGCGCGTCCAGGAGGTGCTGTTACGTGTGGCAATTGGTGAACTGCTTGGGTGGCGCTGCATTCGTATAGGGAGCTTGGTGGACGTGTGTAGGGTTGTTCGTAAACGCTGTACACAAAATATATGTTACTTTAATAAAAATTATACAGAGCTCGCGGGAAAATAAAACCATTTGTATATGCGCATAAATACGTTATTTTAAACAACAAAACTATAATGTTTTTGGGTGTAGTTCGGGATATGGATAACGGATAGCATGGAAGGGGGTGTAACAGATGGCGTGCCTGTACTTCACAAGATGGCAGCACATGGTTGGAGAGTCTGGAAACTTGAAAAAGGTTTCGATTTTTTCGTCACATTTGGATACGTATCGTTTTATTGAGCATCTCATTTTGAACACCTATACATTACTATTATATCACGAAGTATCGTTTCTAAAACAAAAAACTGCTGTTTTATGATCACGTAAAATAAAATTTATTAATTAATCTATGAACTCTTTCTTATCCGTGTATTTTCTGCTTGTCTGATGTGCATCGACACTGCTCTCAGAATAGCCAACGTAATATTAATTTCAGTTCGTTCATGCATCAGCTGATACAGGATTTTGTAAATGGCACGTTTGTTTTGAATACGTCAATTGCCACTCACTGACTGTCAGAATGTGGCCTTCTTATACGAAATGAACTATAGCAACACGGAGGAATCAGTCTCCAGAATATCCCGAGATTCTAGAGACTTGCGAAGTCAGTCTTCAGAATCTCGAGCGAGACAGTTGCCGATCACTACGTAAACACAATAGCTTGGTCTGTTACTTGGATACTAAACAGGATCTCTCCTCCCCCTTATCTCGTTCATTTTCGACAAAACTTTGAGCTATTATGTTTTAAATTTCCTTTGCCAACAACTTGCATTAAACACTTACTCAAGCATCTAAATTAATACAATTAATTTTATACATTTATGGTGTAAAATTGTTTACAGCTTATAGATATTTTACATAATGAATTGGAACCCCGTAGGAGCACTTTCAGAAGTGCATACAGACCTGTAGCATTCATTTGAGACCTCTCAATTCCATGTCAAATACAAGGGGAAGTCATGAGTACTATGCAGTTCCAGTTTGTGTTGTGTAATTCTGGATAGGCTATTCACAATAAAGTGAGGACTTTGGAAAGCTCTCTCATGTACAATAAAAGTAAATAAATATATTTTATTTTAGCCTTGGACATTAACTTCTGACTGCAGTGAAATACACAGTTTTTATTACTTACATGGCAATATTTATTTAAAAAGTTGGTTAAGGGATAAAAAAAAATGGCTGAAGGGGGGAAAACTAGTCTCTCAAAAGTGTTCACTTTTCCATGAGCAGCCCATACACTTTTTTAAGCATTTTTTAGTTTTTTTTTAATGTAAAGTGCTGCTTATGTATTTGTTGAATTGACAAAGGCAGCAAATTTTTTCAACAGTTATTGGTTTTGCTGCTTGCTTCCCAACAAATGTGACTGCACAACTTTCTGCTCACAGCCAGAGTTGTATATACTGCTCAAATATTTAATTTATTGATTTTATTTTCTTCTGGAACTTTATTTTTTTTTTTCATTTAGGGTCCTGTTACATTTTGCTTCATAATTTCCTGGGTTTTATACGGTTATCTGTTACTTAGAGATTGTTTGTCTTCGGCAAATGCCCACTTAATTTCCGAATATGGCTTCAAATCAATATTGTTTGTAGTTTATAATGCCAAAAGTTAAATAGTTACACTCCACCAAGGTCAAAATGAATTTCACATCAAGCTGTAAGATAAATTCAGCTATTGTTGGGTGTTACTTCTGTACATCACATAGGCATCCTATTTTAATTAAATGGCTTTGCAAATATATCTTTCTCGGGAGCACGAGCGGCACTCGTCTGCCTACGGAACTAGTAAGAATACTTCTTTAGTTTTCCATTTTTAGTCAAACCAGGGTTGCTAGGTCTCTACAAGGCATGGTGGGAGGCATACCAGACATGCTCACCGGCACATTGTGCAGCTGACTGTTTTTGTCGTGGTAAAATGTTATTTCACTGCTAGGCTTACAGTACACTTTGATATAGTTCATTTCATATAAGAAGGCCACTTTCTGACAGTCAGTGAGTGGCAACTTAATATATTGAAAACAAATAACCTGCCATTTACAAAATCCTGTATCAGCTGATGCACGAACGAACAAAAGTTAATATTACGTTGGCTATTCTGAGAGCAGTGCTGAAGCACATCACACAAGCAGAAGATACGCGGATAAGAAAGAGTTCGTAGATTAATTAATACATTTTATTTTACGTGGTCATAAAACAGCAGTTTTTAGTTTTAGAAACGAAACTTCGTGATAAAATAGTGATGTATAGGTGTTCAAAATGAGATGCACAATAAAATGATACGTATCGAAATGTGACTAAAAAATCCAAAGTTTCCAGACTCTCAAACCAGGTGCTGCCATCTTGTGAGTTACAAGCGCACCATCATTTGCAATATGCCCTTCCGTGCCATCTGTCATCCATATCCCGAACTACACCCAGAAACATATAATAGTTTTGTTGTTTAAAATAACGTATTCACGCGCATAGACAAATAATTTTATTTTCCCGCGAGCTATGTATAATTTTGAAAGTAACATATACTTCGTGTACCGTGTTTACGAACGACCCTACACACGTCCACCAAGTTCCGTTTACGAATGCAGCGCCACCCAAGCAGTTCACCAATTGCCGCACGGAGCAGCACCTCCTGGATGCGCTGACTCGCCACATCAAAGCCTATTCTTGACAAGCCTGTTGATGGCGAATGGATACATAAACGAAAAGACACTGCGATTGTCAACTGTCAAAAATGTGGCCTTCTTATATGGTACACAGTATACATGTTGACCACACATGTAATCTCACATGTTCGCTAACATAATATTCTAATGTGACTGGGAATTAATTGGCAACTTTGGTACAGCCTGAAAAGCATTTTTTTTTTTAAGGAATAGTTAAATTGAAATGAATTATTAGTTCATTAACGCATTTGTCTGTTCACAGGAACCATTCAAAATGGAGTTACTGCTACCAAAACAGAAGTTGACGATTGCAACAGTGTTCGTGCAACTGATGACCTAGCTATGGAATGCAAGACTTCTAGTCCTCCACTCCAGGTTGCCACAGATGTTGAAGATTGCTTGGCGTGAGTGTTGCAGAGGTTAAGTAGGAGGGCGTCTTCTATAGTACACTTCAGTTCCACTTGCGTCTCTCAAATGATTAAATATATCTATTCTAATGTTACATGTATTGTATTTTTGTTAATTGGATGCTTGTATCAGAATACATATACTGTCAAATATGGATTTTATTATTTTATATCGTGATTTGAATTAGATATATTTGTGTTGTGATATGGAAATGGTTTTGAGCTAGGGATGGGTCATAGTACTGCGTTCACCCAAAAATAGAGTAGTTCAAATACCTATACCCCGATACCAATGCAGATTCCAATGCCCTTCCCTCTTGCTCGTTCCTAAGCTCACAGTTTTAAACATATTTTGATGTGCATCACAATGTGTCAGGTGCTTGTTTAAATTTGATGTGGTAAAACAGCTTTTATCTTTACCACCCCGAGACACTATTTTACCACACTAGACATTTTAACGCAGTATGTAACAATTCATGGGTGCCAAAAAATGCATTTCACACGTAAAAAAACAGTATAAACAAAAAACAATCTGGATTATGCTCAGATAGTCAGAGATGCTCAGTATTTTTTGCAGTCTTCTCCGCTAGCGTCAAGTATTTAATGACCACAGATGCAGACTTGATAAGTTTTACCAATAGTCCATACAGACTAATTGCATACGCTGGCTTTCAACTTTTATAAATTCAGTAATTATTAAGTTTAAGGCTTTTCTGAAAAACACAATAAAAATTATGATATATTTCTACTCTACTAATCACGTAGAACACGAATATACTAGGGGCATAGCTTTAAAATAAGTAAAACATATTTTAAAAAATTGAACAATTGCGAAATGAGCAGTATAGCCAGTTTGTTTGCGTTTCTGATCGAAACGTCCTAGACCAACAAAAGTTGCATAAAGGGTTCTGCACAGCTTACCTTGTTCATATTCAAGAGGGTGTAATGTTAAAATAAGTAGAACATATTTAAAAAAACTTGCGAAATATGTTTGTTTACATCTATTAACGCCAGAGAAATTATACCAGCCCCCTCCCTACCTAGGTGAGTCATTTTATATTCTTTTGGTGTGTTTTACGGTTCCTTTAAATCCCTACATTCGTAGTTGTGTAAAACCCAAACATCCTAGGTTAGTGTAAAACCCTATAATCCTAGATTATTGTTAAACCCAACAGTCCTAGGTTAGTTTAAAAATGTAAAATAGTGATTCACCCATTGTGGGGTTAGGTTAGGTGGGCACATATTACAAAATTAGTCAAATGTTATTGCCCCTAGTATATTCGTGTTCTGCATCATTAGTAGAGTAGAAATATATCATAATTTTGAATTTTTATTGTGTTTTTCAGAAAAGCCCCTAAACTTAATAATTACCGCACATCTTATTGCAGCTCGCCGTCTGTAAGATAAATTCTTTATAACAGTTACAGACTGCAATATTTATTTACAACAGTGAAAGTTATTTTTAAAATATTTTCAAACAGCTCACAATATGTTCGTTTGAGTTTAAAGCATACATTTAAGTTTGGCGTAGTTAAGTTTTTCATGCCAGACGGTAATAACTTGCAACAAAAAAAAATTCCGAACATATGCGCGCAAGATTAGAGTACACATCCATCAATGGTTACAGAATAGTTATCAGTGCAGCTGCAAGAGGTCAACTTAAATATTCAAAATGGTATTGATTGTAGTTCGCAATATCACCACCTAGAGCACAGAGAAATGAAAATTTTCCACTTGCGTTCATGATATATGCATCTATGAACTCATCTATGAACTTGTAAACAGATGTAAGCTAGTCATGAGTAGCGTGATAGAAAATCTGTGATGTTCGCCTTTATCCAGGTCTTTTTGTTGGTTTAAAATTCCGTAAAAAAAAGGCAGTGCTGATTAATATTGTAATACGTACCTCACCCTATTTTTGTGGCTAAAGAAAGCAATAATCTGATTTCATTGTTTATTACCGATACTAATGTATCGGCCTGATACCATACCAGATACAGATACATTAAAAAAAGGTTAGGTATCGGCCGATACCGATACCAAGTATTGGTATTGGAACAACTCTAAAAATAATACAATGGTATTTACCAAATTTGCTGTAATGAAAAGCTGGGGTCGCATTATAATAGCAAATTTACACCTACTAGATCAGAGAATGTTTGTAAACATGTTGAACGCATCATTAATAATAGGTCAGAAGTTGGCAAGGTCACAGTGCTAGCGAAGTGGCAGAAAGTGAACTAATAGCACTAGTAGTCCACTGGTCATGCCGTCGAGTTATAGATTTTTGTCACGTCTGCCGACTGCAGAGGTCCACGTGCTTCTATACTCTTTTCTGTGGCGGTGTGCTTTGTGTATGCAGTGGGTTTAATAAGTGTTGGTTTTTGTTTTGGAGTCAAGAGTACCATACAGCTATTGTGAAATTAAATTCTTTTTTAAAAATTGTGAAATGGGTATGGTTGAAAAGTGGGCTATGGCTCAAACTCCGACAAAAGGGTTGCAATGCAGTTGTGATACCAACTTTAAAGTAATTGTGGCAAATTATGCAGTGCAAACGAACAACTGTCAAGCTGCTCGAAAGTACGGTGTGACTGAAATTAAGGTACGTAATTGGAGAGTGGATTGGAATAGTCTAAAAAAATCAAATAGCTTGCAGAAAGCATTCAGGGAGCCAATGAAAGGCCATTTCAATGAAGTAGAGCAACGAGTTGTAAATTTCATTAAAGAAAAAAGAAATGAAGGGGTGCTGAATTCAATAAGCCCTTTAAAAACCATCTCTAGCAGCAGTACAGCGATTGGCTACTTGCTGGCAACCACACTTACTCCCACTGGGAAATTAAAAAAAAACAGTGTTTTCTGCTATTGGCAAATTGGCTTTCTGCAGCATGGTGGAGAATAACACCAGAGTCCATCATTAGAGGTTTCAAAAAATGCTACATCTCGAATGCCATGGATGGCACTAAGGATGGCATCTGCTGGCAGGTGACTATGATGGAAGCAGCAGCAGCGGCAGCCGTACCTGTAGCAGTATCACACACTGTGATGATGAATGACATGAATGTGGCACTGTTACTTACCATAATCACCACATAATACTACGCAGTGTTAATGCAATGTAAATAATAGTGAGAAAACTTAAAATAGTTCATATAAAATATTATATTCTGACAGGTAAAAATTTTTGCTATACACAAAGGTAAGTTATTCAGATTTAGTATATTTATTTTTTGTTTTAATGCAATATTTCCAGTGCCATGTAAAACCTTTTTGTAGACACTTTAGTCAAGAGTTGGGGGTCACATAATATTCAGGGTTGTATTATTTTTGGTTAAATATGGTATGTAAGCTGTAATGTAGGGCTGATTGTTAGCTTTGGGCGTAAAATGGGGAAGTGTACCAGTTATATTGTTAGTGTTTAACTTAGTCAAACCTCATTCATGCAAAACTGAAGGTTACAATTTTAATATTTCATGGGTTTTTTTTTATTTTTATTTTTACCAATGCAGAAATATTTTTGTAGTAATACGTACTGTTAGATGTAGCAGTGTGGTCTTTGTACCATTCTCCGCTCTCATCCACGTGTGCTCATTATTAATATCACTGGTAACTAGAGAAGGGGAAAGCACAGTTACATAGAAGTCACAGTAGCATTAACATGTGCCGTGATAAAGCTATTGGGACTGATGCCACTGCTGGCCAGGGAAAATTGAATTAAATGTCCTGGCTGGCTGGACTGTGGGAAAGTGTTACTTCATAAGAGAGTTCAGATATTTTAACAATTTTAATTTATGGTGATGGACACTTTGACAGTACGTAGGGTGTATGTATGTGTAAGTGAGGATTAAGTGACTATAATGTATTCACAGTAACTTCAAGATTTTCTGAAGCCCTGCTAAAGATCTACTTTCAGGGACCCGATTATGTATCCTTCCACAGTATGTAAACAAAACATTGCCATGTGACACCTGTCAAATGTTTTGTAAACAAACAGTGCCATGTGGGAACTGTCAAATATTTTGTTAACAGTGTCCATGTGGGAACTACCAAAATTTATTTTTGAAGAGAAACAATGGCCTTTTAATCTTAACTGTCATACTTTAATAAAATTCTCCAAATGTCTAAAAAAAATGCTAATCAAATTAGCAAAATATTGTAATACATACCAGAAGGTAGATTGAAGTTTATATCGGAACTGTTAATTATATAATTTAATTAAAGTTTACTTATTATATTAAGATTTATTTACATATTTGGTGTAAGGAAAAAGTTAAATTTTACACAATAAACTTTTGGAAGTAGCACTCAGGTTAAAGATTTCACTGTGATAAATGGGTACCATTTATTCTATTTTATCGCATAAAAGTCGCACATTTTACTAAAAAAAAATATTGAAAACTCGGGGTGCGACTTATAAGTGAGAAAAATTCCTCCAGCCCCGCACTAACGTTTCATTTACTACGTATGCACTGTCCGCGGCTCGATTTCCAAACTCTTCAGCAAACAAAATCACTTTCATTTTGAAACCTGCGGTGTAGGTACATCGCTTTTCCATCAAGAAACTGTCGCACTTCTTCACTGCCACAACATCAAAACAACACTACGTGCGGCAGAAAGACGATATAAGAGAAAAAAGCTTTTGAAAATAATCAATTATCAGTTATTGACCAAAAATCGATTCCTTTTCATTCTTTTAAAATATTATTTTCTGTTAAGGATTGCGAAGGAAATTACGTAACGGAAATATTCAAATGCCTTTCAATATTTTGCAAGTTTATTTAAAACTTACAAAGTTAAACTGCAGAAGTAACAACGCTAATACTAAAATTACATCTTATAAGTAGAAAGAATGTGTTACGTTAGTTTTATAACCACAATTCAGCGTCTCCAATATCCAATGGTTATACTTCTGAAAAAAAACTTTCCCAAACAGACAAGATGGAGTGTGAGTCTGCTGGACACACTGAAATTTATTTAATTTCAATTAATAACAGTGAAATCTTTACCCACGAGTGCTACGTAAAAATGTAAATATATAGTTTAGCAATATTAACTTTACAATTACGGCATTAAATTTATACATATTAATATTTAACCTACGCACTATTTCTTTTCAGCTATAACCAACATGTCCCTTCAAAATCTGTTGATAATTCTTACGGACTTTTAACAAATTATTATAATTTATTGAAAAAATATACTTAAAACTTAAAACAACCAATTTATATAGTGCTTCAGTGCTAAAAGCAAGGCAACCTTTTTCTGTATACAATTTTTTTATAACCAATTGAACATGTAACTCCTAGGGTAATTTTTCAAAGGTTCTTTTCAAAAGTATTGAAGATACTGTGAATGGATTATAGCTAGTAAGACAGTGATAACTGCTTTAACTATAATTGAGATTGTCATTAAATATTGCTCTCACTTACAGTAAGAGTGTGTAATGACGCAATAGTCTTAATTTTTCGGGACACGGGTGTAAAATTCTTTCTTGTGTATGTAGCTTTGGAAAGCTTCGTAATATTTTTATCGGGTTTAAGTTTAAAGCAGTGGTGGCTCGTTTCCCGTGATAGTTTATCCGGCAGACGTGTGCTTTTGTAGGTTATCGGGTGGACGTCTGCTGTTTACATTTTATCAGGACGACAGTTACAGTTTTCGTTTCGAACTTTGGAGTTTTTGTTATGCGTCAGCATTAACTAGAAGCTTTATCAGAGGACGTCGACAAGTATTAGTTCCTCAGGCGCGGTTTTGTTGTATGAGAAGTCAGTTTATGTTGACGGCGCAGCAGTTACGATAACGTTGTGGAGAGCGTGCATGGCCAGGCCGTTATCTCTGGAGAGGGGGGTGATAGGCAGCACAAAAGAGGAGTCTGTCTGTCAGTCACCCTCCAAGCAGTAGAATCAGTTGCTTCAGAGTCGTAAGGCACTCTTTTTCACTTCAAGTCTCCCGGGAGGGCAGGTCAGTGAGTAACTTCAAGTCAGTCGTCTGAGGCAGTCGTGGTACAATGCTCTCTTAGGTCGCGTTGGGCGCGACTCTAAACCCCCACATCGGCCACCAAACTTTGTTTATTTAATTCTCTGCCGGTGTGGGAGGTAGCCGCATTTTAAGTTTCTTCGGGTCAGTTTTTTTAAGAACATAATTAAGTAAACAACTGTGGCTCCGTTCTGAACATTTATATTTATCTGTGAGAGGTTCGTACTCTGCACACTGGAACTTCGTTTGTGAACTGTGTCTCTAAATGTTAAATAAATTTATAACAACTAATCTGGGACTTCTTTCTTAATTAATCGGCATCCATTCACGGAGTCTCGTGTTTGTACCTAAAGCTAGTTGAGGCAAAGTAAACGTTCGGCCAGGTAACAAGTGCCGAACGTTACAAAATGGCACCTAACTGTGAGGCTGTAATATAATAAATATGGCTTAACGTAACGAGACGTGGAACGTTACAAGTGTGTGTTAATAGTAGACTTAGGTTTTTAAATGTTGTAATTAATAGATGTGTGTATTTTTATAGTGCTACAAATAAATTAAAAGATTGAATTTAGTACTTTAATTTGTATCGCGGCCTCCATCTCAAATGATTGTGGATATGCCCTTTAGGCGATTCATACCTATTAAACAGGTGTTTTAAATTCCAAAGTGTATCACTATGTTATCTGCATTCCTTTTGTAGCTAAGGTTCAGAAATGTTTAGATTCACTGTATAAATTGTGTACAGTGGACTCCCATACGGAAAATGCATGTACAGATAATACGTTTCCACAATTAATTTCAGTAGTCCCGGCAAAACTCTTATATAAATGATTATAAAGCTACCCACTTGTATCGTTTATTGGATATTGTCAATCAAAATATATTTTGGTCCAGTCACCTAAGATTTCCCGCAACATTCGTTTTTAAGCTGGTGGTTTATGCAAACTGCTAGTAATTGGATGTGAAATAAGTAATGTGCGTCACCGATTATCACTACTCTGCAGTGCGATGCAAGTCTAGTTTGCTCCCTCCCCTTACACACCTGGCGAGAGGGGAAGCGGCAAGTGGTTACCTAGCAACCAGCGTGGCATCGTAGTGTCCTCTGCGCCCTCTCTTCATTTTTTTCTGTCTCAGCTGCACAACTTCTCCCCCTTACATGCCTTCAAGAGGAGACGCTGTTAGAAAACAAAAAAGTGCATCCTCTCTCTCTGCCACTACCACTTACATGCCTGGCTGCAGAACAAGTAAAGTGTGCCTGGCGATCATAGAACTAGTATTTCAAAGCAAATGGTTTTGCCTGAAAATGCAACACAATACATTTTAAAGAGGAATTATTTGCAAAGATGTTTTCTTTTGTAATTAAAGGTCTTTTTTTCTCAAAGTTGGTGTTTAATTGTATCTGGCATAAAATCAACATTATTTTAAAACAAAATATTAATTTAGCTCAATGGACAGCATCTTTACAAATAAAATGATATTCCCAGAAGCATATATAATTTAGTGATGGCCCGATACTGAAAAACCAGATACTGACGAAGGTTCCGATATTTAGGATTTTACCCGATCCGATACCTGTAAACCGATATTTTCATTTATCATACTGTAAGCAGACATTTGTCACTAAATTGGATGAGAGAAAACTGCTGCCTGGAAATGTTTTGTTTGCAATAAGCTAAAAAGACTTGTGGTTATGTGAGATTTACATTATCCCCGGTACATCAAAGCAGCAAAAAAATAGATTAACATTATACAAAAATTATAGCTTACTACAACATATTACAAAACTTAAGTTAAGGTTGCAAGTAGGTCCGCTAGTCTACAAAATATATGTAAAAGGACAGGAATGAAAACTAAGCTAACAAGCCACAATCATTTTGTTTACTTTGAGAAAGGTACGTCGAACATAAGACTGCTTTACCAAAAATAAAAATTTAATCAGTTAAGTAAAGTTTTTTTTTTTTTTTTTAATTATTGCATATTGACATTTCAAATTAATAATGTTCTTTTTAGTCTCATTGCTGCGGCCTGATAAGAGTTGAGAAAATTAAGTGTGCAGCAAAGGAGAGAAAATACTTGAGGTTAGAATGGCCATTACCGATGTGCCAATATTTTAGTGCAGATCTCCGATAATGGTAAATGTACAGATAATACCGATATCCGATACCGGATATCGCCTATCGAGCCATCACTAATATAATTAAGTTGTAATGTTTGTTGTGTTGACAGCCGGACAATGGAAGTATTATATGTGTCTGAGCAGACACCCTCTGCCAAGCGGTTCAGCAGCAAAAAGGGCAGGCCAAGCAGCAGTGATCGCAAGTCACATGCAATGATCACTCGCCTCGATGCAACCACTGGGAGGATCTTGGAAGTATCACAGGCTCTGGACTTTACTCAGGTTGGCATAATCATCTCATGTTAATTCCAGCTTGAGTAATGAATGCTCCTTCATATACCGTATTTTATCGCATATAAGTCACACATTTTATTTTAAAAAAATTATTGAAAACTCGGGGTGCGACTTATAAGTGAGAAACATTCCTCCAGTCCCGCACTAACGTTTCATTTACTACGAATTCACGGCCCGCGGCTCGATTTCCAAACTCAGCGAGCAAGATCACTTTCATTTTGAAACCTGCGGTGTAGGTACATCGCTTTTCCATCAAGAAACTGTCGCACTTCTTCACTGCAACAACATCAAAACAACACTATGTGCGGCGCAAAGACGATATAAGAGAAAGACGTGCAAGTCACTACTAACATTTGGTACTCAAGAACCAACGCTAATGTGCTGCTATCTCTTACGCTCCACAGAAAACTTTAGGAAATAATAGATTGTCAGTTATTGAGTAAGAATAGATTCATTTTGATTCTTTTAAAATATTTTTTTCTGTTAAGGATTGCGAAGGAAATTATATAACGGAGATATTCAAATGCCTTCCTATATTTTGCTCGTTAGTTTGAAACCTGCAAAGATAAACTGCAGAAATAATGGTTAGGTTTTTGCTTTTTACATAAATCGTTAGAAATACTTGAAATATATAAAAAGGAAGCTCGATAAAAGATTTTTCTTAAAAATATTACTTCAAATTAAATTACATATTTATAAGTTATTTCTTTTTTCCAATAAATATATAAACTCCGACAGTCAAGGCTGTATCTCGAGCGCTATATCAGAGCATTCCAGATGAACTATGTCCAACAAACTTGCGGCGCACTGTGTCTGCGCTGTACGCTTGGCAACACCGCTTGCTTGCAAGGACACAGCTGCCACACGACCTTCGCCAAGGTGGTGTGCATCAGCCACCCGCGGCACAGACCTTGTTGTACAGGATTTACAACAACTATGAGCGCGACCTATAAACAATAAATATTATTTTTTTTTTAACATCCTTTGAAAATAATGGTGCGACCTATATGCACAGATGACTTATATGCGATAAAATACGGTATATCTTTATAGTGAATGGGCTGCAGCCAAAATATTAATCATATATAGATATGCAGTTGATTGTTTTGATTTTGAGTGATAAGATAGAGGACCTTAAATTTAAACAGCCAAGTCTGTGACAGTTCATGCCATATTGCTGATGGGGCTATTATTTTAAGCACTATGTCATTACCAGTATGGTTTAAGGCCTATAATTGTGGATGTCCCATATTCTGTAACTAGTCTGCCCAACCTTAAAACGTCGCAGACACCAAAATTGATGACTGTAAATCACAGCTCAGTTCTCTCACACTGCAGAAACAAGTAAAGGCGCCGTATTAAAAGAAGAAAAGAAGTGTGTAATAATTTCTTCAGATTTGTTTAAGTTAATCAGTTCACATTCTTCGAAATGCAGACACACGAACAGTTAGCAATATGAGCCAGGCAGATTATTATAACATCACAGAGTTTATTATTACTAATTCACATCACTGTAACTTGCATGGCGAGAAAGTGACTACGGCAGGAGGTACGTAATTTTACCTCCTCGTACCCTGGCGACCTCCCACACTGGCGGAAGTAAGGAAGTAATTTTAGTAGACAATGTTTGGTTAAAAAAATAAGGTTGAAAGAAAAAAAACTGTTGCTGGTTCGTGACTGTGTCGGCGAAAAATAGTAGAGTATGAAGCTGCTTCTTTGCTGTTTGGTCATAATCTTTTAGCTGGCGGCAGGTGCTCACGGCTCATCTTACCAGCTCACACTATCCTCTACCCCCACATCACTGTGCCGAAAACTTAACCAAACAAGGGCATTGCGTAGTACAGATCCTATCGGACACCTTTGCAAACTCAGTCGCAACCACTTTCTCACGCCAGCCCAACTAAGCCAAAGTTAAACAACTGAATTTCCAGAACATACAGTTGAATCTCGTTAGTACAAATCTGGTTAATATGAATTTGCTGTTACACACAGCAATTTTGTGGTCCCTTAAAATATACTAGGCATTTTAACGCTTTGCAATTCGTTTTGTACCAAATACGGTTGGTATGCAATGCGATGTTTATGTACCGCAGAAAACAATACAAACAGCCCTACTTTAAGCAGTGTAAAAAAATTTCACATACTGTATCTAGCATTAAAATCGGTACAGTGAAACCTTTATTATTCGTTTTTCATGAGACCTACTGAAAAAAAACTCAGCATGTGGGAAACCTCAACATGTGGACCACTCTCCTCCTCAAAAAAGTAAAACCTAACCTCAACTCCAATTTCGATAATCTGCCGAATGTTTACATAAAATTAACTAAATTTCTGCTAAATGTAGAAAAATTGGCAAAAATCAAACAAAATTGATTAAAAACAATGATTTAAAATAGAAACATGCTAAAAATTAAATTTAAAGTACAGTAATAAAATACTGAGTTTCATCATAAAATGCTGCATTTTATATTTTTGACTATTTTGGTGGGAAATTTAGTACAGTTTTTTGAGTTTGGCATGTAAAAATCTGATTTTTTGAAATTATATTTTACTCTGCTAAAACTTCTGTTGCTCGCTAAAATGTATATTTGTCCGCTAAATGTTTTTAAATTTCGCCAAATTAAATGGAAAGTCTGCTATGTTGACAACACTTGCCATCTTGTGGTACAGTTGATATCACTGTATTACTCTGAAAAAAAGTTACCCGCGTAATTTTATTAGTCTGTGAAAACATACTGTGCCCATTTGATGCTTGTAATTTACATGGTTATTCACCATACTGACCTCAAAATTATTAAGTTTCCTTTGTGGAACCAGAGTAAACTTCAAATCCGTTCCATCCATTATGGTTTGGTTCTAGTCTGTACCACATCCATTATACATAAGTGTTTTATTTGCACGAATTTTCGTGTGCTTACTTTAAACAAAGAAGTGCCTGCAATTATTATGTTTCACCTGTTTTTTGATGTGAGTAATTCAAAACAAATAGCGATTGAATTATCAAAAATAAATTATGTGGTTGTTAACAATTGCAACGTTTCACGACAACTAGTTGTGTACACTACCATTTGATGTTAGGGTGTATATATATATATATATATATGTGTGTGTGTGTGTATATATATATATATATATATATATGTGTGTGTGTGTGTGTGTGTGTATATATATAATGTGTATATATGTGTATAAAGTTTAAACTGGAAAATTAAACATTTACCCAGCAAAGGATTTATCTTAAATTCTTATGTGCACCATTGTAGTGTGAAAGTCGCACAATAATTGAGGATACTTTCAAGAAAGTTTTTACAGTTGAATGCTCTTAAGACATTTCTGATGGGACTGAATAAAATCATGCTTATACATATGTACATGTAGGCCATTCATGGTTACTTCACACTTTTCTGAAGCCCTGCTAAAGTTATACTTCCAGGATATTCCTCTGTCCCATGCAAACAGTCTAGAAAATTACACCAAAGGGACAGTTCACTGCTTTTTTGTGCACTCAGTGTAAGAAAAGTTTGCATAAGAACTATATCTCATTAGGCATTACCAACACGCCTATTTTCTCCCTGTTTTTATTCATATTAATTATTGTATTTTTTTGATAAAATGTTAGTGGTAATCCAATTTAATCAAAAATAAGATACTTTTATGTGATTCATGACATATATAGGAAATAACCAAATGCATCATACAAGGGGTCAGTTTTCAAAGGTTAGAAAGTGTGAATAAACCGTGAATAGACTATAGACAATGTGTAAAATTAATGAACTAAGCAGGAAACTTCTTAAGTGAAGAAGTTCTTAAGTTTTTACTGTGATTATATTTTTGGCATAAAATGAATAAGGCAGTTTTTTTTTTTTTTTCAGATTTATTTTAGTTAGGGAAAATCTTAACTTCTGGTAGGAAAAATCACTGAAATTTATTTCTAGCAATTTGTAAGCCACCCTGTCAAAGATATGCTCCTATATACACATGTTTGAAAGCCTTCACATAGAAGTTGTTAAATCTCAAAACAGTAATGGTTGAAAAATCTTTAAATCAATGTTTTGTGTTGTGGGGTGGTGACTGCAGAAGATGGATTGATGTGTACATATCAATTTTGTACAGTTCATCTTTAAATAATTTTTAGTTTGAGTTAATACTAACAGTTTTTAAGTTACATCATAATGGTGTCAGGAGGTTTTATAAGTGCAAGTCATCCTTGTAGGTTTATTTGCATAAGTATTGGAATTTTTTTTCTTGTAGCTTTTTATGCATGCCAAAAATATTGTATAGGATCTCATGTGACAGTTACAACTAGAATGTGTGTTGCTAGTTAGAACCTGCAAGGAGAGTGGGAAAAAATTTTTGTTATCGGAGATCCCAATATAAACTACAGTATTGATATTTCTACAGGGTGGAGGGTTGGAGAGATCCACTGCTGATGTGGGAGATACTGGAGAAGCCACTTCAGTTGTACATAGTATGAAGGCTGTATCAACTAATTCCAAACTTGCTGCTGCTGCTTCCGAGCACCACAAACGTGTGAGAGAGGATGCACATGGAGATCACAGAAATGCAAATCCCCAGAAATACATCAGCATGGCTGAAGCAATTCTGAAATTTCAATTAAAGACTCCAAAGAGATTTCACTCCAGAGTGGGAGGTAGGTTATTTAGGTTCCTCTTTGTACAGAACTTGGGCAGCTTGTAAGATTAATTAATGTAGCATTGTGGGATGATTTATTCTTTGTCCAAAAAATTGTTGCAATAAAATGAAAATCTAACATTCTTTTTTATACAGTGAATTCTCAATAATTTGGACTAAATGGGGACAGTAACAACTACAGTAAACTTTGATATTGCACACACTCATGATTGCCTAAAATGTGTTCGTACAACAGAGTTTGTACTAACCAGTACGGTGGAATTTCAACCCATGTTGCCGAACAGCACATTTTGCTAGCTGGGTGCATGAAGTCCTGTTTACATATCTCTGATGGAAAACATGCATACTGGTGTATGTTATTCTTGACGAAATATAAATTTATATGGAAGGTATTGTATTCTGAGTAAAATGATATCCCAGTTATACAGATGGCTAGACGTGTTAAAAAATTTGAATAGTTGCGAATAGTAATTTACTAACCTTTTTAACTTTGAATATCTAATGCGAAAATTGTGGAATAATTAAAATTTCCCATTTGAAGTGGTTATTTGCTAGACTTTTTATGCTTGCTAATTTTAAGATGTTCATTAAAATTTTTATTCCATAGTTATTAGAGCTGGACAATTACTTTTCATGGTAACTAGTCGTTTTTACAAATTTTTGCCAAATCTTGCAGTTTATTCACATAAACGATTATTAGATCCCAACGAAGTTGTTTACATTAGTATGTTATTCAATAACTCTGTTAGAAACATGATAAAAATCAGAATTTTAAAGAAAACCATTACAAATTTATTTTCACTGTAGCATTTATGGAGATAGGGCATGTTTATTTCTTATTGTTTGCATCCAAAGAAAAAGGCATGTAAAGGTAGTAATTGCAGTTGGGCACTACCAAAACAAAGTTTTTGTATTTTTTTAATTCGCAGACTACATGGGTCCCTATGACGAGTATATTTCTTTGGTAATTCTGGAGAAATTATTGTGGTTTTATTCCTGTAAACACATTCAAAAGTTTACCATTTCAGTACTTTGATAGAGTATTAGAGAGCGACTCTAAATATTAACAATATCAACATGGCATCATCCTTAACGTTTAGCTGTGGTTAAACACGAATTAACTGTGCCAGAAGCAGCATTGCAATGCAGTTGCAAGTGTTTAAAACGAAACATTTGCATTTATAAAGAGTTTTATCTACTTCAACTTATGGTAAACAAATTCTGGTTCAGATTCAGGACTGCAGTAGCATTAAATTGCAAACAGTTTATAGTTTCCTGATAAAGCATTTATTTTTATTGCAAAGAACTTGGAGATATTTTCTGATGACCACAATGTATATAGCTATTATTCCCTACAGCGATAATGCATGCACATTATCATACTTTTGTTACAATGTCTGTCTCTTGTACTTCACACAAAAAATGTGTGTGTATGTGCATTATTTATTAAAATGATTAAATTTTGCAGTATTTTTAGTTGAATGTAAGCTGAATATTTTGTGAAAATTATATACTGCACTTGAAGACGCAAGTATTATTTGTGTGGAAATAGTTTTTTTGTGTGATCAGTGAAATTATATTAGAAAGACTCAAACTTTTGAGATTGAATTGAAAAATAAAAAGATATCAATCTCGAATCAAACAGCACAGTACATTACAAAAATATCAATACAGTGGAACCTTTATGTATTGAATTTGGATGTATTAAAATCCTGCATCCATAGAACATATTCTGTGGTCCCATTTTTAATTTATCAGCATTTCAAGACCAAATTCTTTGAAAGTCCACGTGCAGTGAAATATTTTGTCAGTCTCCTGAGAAACGATGGATAGAGAAACCACTCTAAATGGTATTTACAAAGTTAGTATAATACGTAAGCCTCCTGGTACATCATGTCACAAGATATGACATCATTGATGGCTGTAACTATAGGCTGTGAAGGTTGCATTTAATCCACCTTACGTTATTTTTAATTAAAGCCGATGAATAATGGAAACATTACATACAGTACAATGAATATTTTATTAGTTTCTACATGTTAAAAATGAACTTATTGTGCTGCACCATGCCCGGCACCATTTGCGCTGTGTGGTGTGTAATATAGAAACTGTTGGAGTTGCTTTGGTCCGGATTGCCTGCGCACACAGCGCTTGTTAATGGTGTCATCTGCTTACAAATGAAGGAACTACTTAGAAAGGAAACTGCATTAATATTGTTAAGAGTNATATACTGCACTTGAAGACGCAAGTATTATTTGTGTGGAAATAGTTTTTTTGTGTGATCAGTGAAATTATATTAGGCATGTGAAAGACTCAAACTTTCGAGATTGAATTGAGAAATAAAAAGATATCAATCTCAAATCAAACTTCTTTTAAGTATCTAATGATTTCGAGAATGTAGGTTTTAATTATTACTTTTTTGATAGCCTAATATTTTCCTGTTTCCTTCCATGAAAGAATTGCAGCAAAATTTCTTCATTCACAGTACATTACAAAAATATCAATACAGTGGAACCTTTATGTATTGAATTTGGATGTATTGAAATCCTGCATCCATAAAACATATTCTGTGGTCCCATTTTTAATTTATCAGCATTTCAATACCAAATTCATTGAAAGTCCACGTGCAGTGAAATATTTTGTCAGTCTCCTGAGAAACGATGGATAGAGAAACCACTCTAAATGGTATTTACAAAGTTAGTATAATACGTAAGCCTCCTGGTACATCATGTCACAAGATATGACATCATTGATGGCTGTAACTCTATAGGCTGTGAAGGTTGCATTTAATCCACCTTACGTTATTTTTAATTAAAGCCGATGAATAATGGAAACATTACATACAGTACAATGAATATTTTATTAGTTTCTACATGTTAAAAATTAACTTATTGTCCTGCACCATGCTACACCATGCCCGGCACCATTTGCGCTGTGTGGTGTGTAATATAGAAACTGTTTGAGTTGCTTTGGTCCGGATTGCCTGCGCACACAACGCTTGTTAATGGTGTCATCTGCTTACAAATGAAGGAACTACTTAGAAAGGAAACTGCATTAATATTGTTAAGAGTTGGTTTTATTGCAAAACAGGATATGGTGCATTATTTTTAAATCTGACTTGTGTGGTTTTTTTGCCAAAATAGTGTTAAATTTAGTAAAACCAACATGTCTGAAAGTGCTGGATACTAGTACTAACGTGAGTGGAACCAAAGCAATTCTTTAGAAATTCTTGTCAGGAAAAATAACATTAAAGGAGAGAGCAACACATACCAGATAAAAGTATAAACTGGTTCAACCAGTGGTCTTTTGCTGCATTAAAAAATACATCCCACAGTTGAGACAGAATACAAGAAGCTAAATTTGATCAATTTCCTCACAACAGGCACTTGGGGGGATGATTATGATGATGATGATGCTGATGCTGCTGGAGCTGTTGAGAGGTGAGTTGGTGAGAGATGAAACCCAGACTGTGTTTAAAGAATTTCAATAGCAAAACAGATGATCACTTGCAGTCATCTGCTTCCTTGAAACATGCATAAAGGTTGATTGAGGAGTGGTTGTGGTAACAGTTGCATATGTGTGCATGTGCGTGTGTAGGTGCCCGCTAGACTGTTTATGGGGATTTCACTGAGAATAGTCGTGTTTGAATGTTAATCTACTATGTATTTGATGATGTCTATGACTTGTCAAAATGCCACAATTTTGTTTCTTTGAAAGAGAGGTATTTCATTTTAAGCACATTGTGTGTATCAGAAATATAGAGTAATGCCATGCACCTTTTGTGATACCAATAAATTATTTCTTGAATTAACATGTAAATAATTTTTAGGAGTTACCATTAAAATGTCCTTAATATGCCTGGGCTATGTGTCATTGACAACTGGTGGTGTTTTGCTAGCAGGCTCGCCGTTGCCCCGCAGCAGCATGATACGCCAGGACCCTACCGTCCCACACCCACCTCGTCTAACGGCTTGTACACGTGTTAGGCAGGTGCACTATCCTTCCAGAGAAGAGCGAGAATCAATGGAGCTGGCAGAAATGAAAAAGTGAGTGTACCTACTAGTATGTTTACCTACCCTCCTCTTTTTATACTCCTAAAGTCGACCCGTTTGCTTGTTTCTTGTTATGTTAGTCATAAAATATTGCATTTCTAATTTTCCTTTAGTATAGTAAAATCCCTATTTTACAAGCATGTATGTAACGAGTACATCAACTTTACAACATTGAGAACCATAAAAAAAGGCAATTAGGTATTTAAACATGCATTTGTTAGCACCCAGCAGTAACATGCTAGAGATTATGCTGCTGCAATCAATTGGTATGCCACAGCTGTAAAACAAAAAAAAAAATTCTGCGTAAAAACTTGGGCTGGAATATTTCAAATTCCTTTCGTTCCGAGCCAGTAATAGAACAGTAAATTTCACAAAGACGCTACCTCGTGAGAAAAAAATGCAGCTCAGAGCACGCGTGGAAATGTGCGCGCCATCTGAGAGTTCCTTTTCGAAGTATAACAAGCCAGAAGATAATAACTTTCATTGGCTTTATGTAATAAATTTACGAACATATACCAATATAGTGGGTTCACGACTGGAAGAGACTTTCTTGAAGCCCTGAGTCACATGGCAATGTTTACATTCCACTTCGTGTGTGTGTGTGGGGGGGGGGGNAAGGAGTCCATCCAACAACATAAACATGGCACCGCCAATCTCTCATAAGCCCCCGGATGGCCGTGCTGTCACGAGGTCAGGAACCGAAGTTCCCATAACTCTTATAGTGGGTTTGCAACAAAAATGCAACCCGACAGACTTTGTTCAAATAATTGATTGAGCCGGCGGTAGGTTGCTGTGTTGGTTTTAGTTTGTCTCTGGGCCTATATTTAATGCTGTTAACCTCTGTTGCTATCTTAAAATATTTTTCCAAACAAAAATCTAACTTAAAACTAATACGAAAAGATATTGGTTTCATTAATGTCTAATATTCAAACAATTAAATTGAAACATGTTGCTAAGCAAATGCTTAGAGGAGGAACAAAATAAGTGTGCCACAGATTTTGTAAAGAAATGACAATAACAAATTAAACATAACTAAAAAATGTGGCTCCAGTAAACAAAATATTAGAGAGGTCTGTTGTTTACAATAATTAAGCTGATAATGGTGTATCCTAACATCTCCAGTTTGCATTAAGTTAAAACATCCTAAAGGCATAAGCCGCAGTACTTATAAATACTGTTTATTAATTTATTTATTAGTTAGAAGTACCGGTAATAACTTATAGATTGTAGTGATTCCTTTTGCTACAGAATTACCATAGATCACAACAAAAAAGTACATAACTCAACACAGCAGCAACTATAAAAAAATGAATACATCCATCTCCACTCCAAAAATTAGAAACCAATTATTAAAAAAAATGACATGCTTTAATAGCTGCTCTCTGATGTAGACTGCTACTTTACATATAATGCTGTAAAGCAATGCTCAACAACATTACCCTACAATTTAACACTACACAAAAAGATTTTGCAAAAAAAGGATACAGCAAATGGAATGTTGTGCTCCTGCAGCCAATTGATGATGGCATCCTTCCTCCAGCTACTGTTGGGGAACTCTCCAGCTGAAATCACCACACGATACAACAAATTAAAATGTATTAGCCTTGAATGTTGCCAACAGTACGTCTGTTGTATAGTATGTTTGAATTAAGCACAATTCTTTCCAAAACATAAACTTTTAAATAGTTGGTTGGTTGCATAGTATTTATTGGATACCAAATGTATGATTAGAGACTTTTATAATGTTGAACGTGATAAGAATGTCTATAACTACTGTGCTAGAAATTCTTAAACTTTTTATCATATTACAAGTAACTGTTTTCCTGATACCTGTGTTGACTAGCACAGAATCTAACATGTCACAAACAATATAAACATTTTATTTATTCAAAAACAAAAGGTTGGAGCTCACACCTGTGTGCTGTGATATGGTGCATTGTCCATGACGATGACCCTTGTATGTTTTTGGTATCAGTAACTGTAGTTGACCCAGAAACTGAATTATGGTCCTTTTTAAATTATGCAAATTAGGTTGGCTATGTAGCACTGAAAGTGAAAAATTTGACACTGATAATTTNGTGATTTCATCGATTACGATTTCCTCTCGTGTTTACTGAAGTGATACAGATATGTTTGATAGTAGGGGAAGTTCCAGTTATATCGTCTGTAATCTATTTAGTGATTTATAACAATGGCAATTAATGCCACAATGTAACTTCTAAGTACAAAACATGCCGTTTCTTCAGAATCTTAAAATGCACCATCTCTCCATAACCTATATAAAATTAATTGGCTATAACAAGCTCATTATAGAGGCAATTTTCCTTACCATTGTCAGTTGTCTTTATAATAAATTTCCACTGTATATATTGGGTTGTTTATGAAGAATCCCTCGCAGGGGTACACAAATTCCAACACAAAGTAGTTTTTATTTTTAATTACACATTGTAATACCACCTTTTGGTTAGATGATTCATACTCTCACATTTGAGTATATAACCCTACAATCCTAGGTAAGTGTAAAATCCAAAAATCCTAGGTTAGTGTAAATCCCAACAATCCTAGGTTAGTTTAAAAATGTAAAATAGTGATTCACTCATTGTGGGGTTAGGTTAGGTGGGCACATGTTACGAAATTAGTCTGACGGTAATGCCCCTTGTATGTTAGTGATCTGCATCATTAATAGAGTGGAAATATACCATTTTCCATGAATTATTATTGTTTTTACAGAAAAGCCCCTAAACTTAATAATTCCCCAAATAAAACGTTAAAAAGACACGTAGACAATGTTTAACGAAGTTATAAAGTTAACAAATTTTCTTTATGTTCTTGTGAACACTGTTCGTAGGCCAACATAATTGACCTTAACACACACAACTTGCAAATGCAATGGTTAATACTACATATATTTTAACATTTAGCACTGTGGGTCTGGAGTCAACATTTCTGCTGCTCTTTCCGCGACGTTGCAGGGTTTCATTTCCCCTCGCCTAATTAGGGAATACAACGATTCGGTGAGGTTAATGATGTCCTGTTGGCGTTGGTGACTTATCTTTTATTCACCTTGCTAGAACTCATGACTGCACACAAAAACTACTGCAACATACAACGTAAAATACAGTAAATAAAATTTTAAGCAAACCTGAAATAAATTTAAAAAATATTAAACACGTTAGAACGCACTACGAGTAATCTCTTATACAGGTT
>NQII01000643.1:112389-175014 GCA_002778355.1 Clitarchus hookeri
AAAAAAAAAAAAAAAAAAAACAATATATGAATTATTATAGGTTAAACAAGATAATCGCACAAATTCTCTGGCACGTGTGTCAACCACACTTCGCCAACAACACATGGAACAAAGGTTTGTAAACAAATGGCCGCGCTATTTTACCTTGAGCGTGATCATTTAACTATGCAAGAAACGTTGAAATCTAAATACGTTAGCATCACGTCATTAATAATTGGCATAATAAGTCTTTTCTACACCCATTGGTAAGCGATAAATTAACAATTACGTTAAAACGTTGGAACTATTTCCTCTCTTTGTGCTGGCAACCTAACGGCATAACTGTATCCGCACTCGCCGCTGTTTGTAATGTTATATGCATGTAACTAACGGCTAGGGTGTTTTTTCAAACGTTGATTTTCAAAACTTTCTTCCAGTCATTGGCTTTATATAATAAATTTACGAACATATACTAATAGTTTAATTTTTCGCGAGCTCTATATAATTTTTAAAGTAACATATATTTTGTGTACAGCGTTTACGAACGAACCTACACACGACGCCCTCGAAACACACTCGCCGCCTGCCGCGTCTACCCAAGTAGTTCACCAATTGCCGCACGAAGCAGCACGTACTGGACGTGCTGACTCGTCGCACCCAGTTGATGGCGAATGGATACATAAACGTAAAGTAAACATTGGCGCGTTGATTGTCAACTGTCAAGAATGTGGCCTTAGTATATGGTACACAGTATATGTAAATGCTGAACGCACAGCATTAGTGATATTAGTCTATTTGTATATAGGGCTTCACATTTACGGTAAATAAAGTAATCTGATATCATTAATATTTCACCATTTCATCAAAAAAATATTTTCATTTTGTCTAATAAATTTTATAGTAAAAAATTGCATGCCATATTTTTAGAACATGAATCTTTTGTTTTTGTAGCAATTTCACTCAAACTAAATGGAATTTGTTATTCATTATTTTTAGTCAGTACATATTTAACAGGAAGACATAAAAAAATATTTAACAACAAGAATGAAAGGACAAACTTAAGAGCACAGACTTGTCATGTAACACACATTGTATTGCCAATCATTTTTGTGCGATAAAACTTGTACTTTATCGAGACATTTAAAATTGGCCAAGAACATTCACTAGCAGTTGAGTTTTACACAATTTTTACATCACCCGCACACTGCTTTTGTTCATTTGTAGACAACAATATTTTAATTAAATTCAGTTGAAAGTTATTTTTGTAAGAACAGAGTTTTGCAGTAAATTTATTGCTTTTTAGAAACGAGAACCGAGTAGTTGTTAACCTAAAACCGGTTCCGAGTCAAACCTCAAGAACGGGTATAAATTGGAACCCAAGAACCGAACCGACCCATCCCTATTTGCAATAGTTTTCATGGTAAAAGAAGTTTGCATTCTGCTTTTATATTCACTTACACAAGCAGTTTAGTCGATGTTTCACAAAATGGGAATTATTACAGAATGTGAATAAACATAATTTCTCAGTATTTGGTGTTATTTTGCAGTTAGTGATAATTTCTAGGCCATAGTAATTCTAAATATTAGGAATCTGAGAAAATTGTTACAGCACATTTTCACTCATAATAATGAAGTATTTCACTATTAAAAGTGGCATATCATCAAAATTGTGAGATTGTATAGTTTACAGTTTGTATACCCAATGAGGCTATTTATAATCTAACCTGGTACCAAGTGCACCTTGGTGACAATATATAAATATAACATTATCGTAAATATTGTTTGCTTCAAAACTTTACATTGCAAAATGAAGCATAGTTTTAATGAACAACATCTTTACTTTGTAGCTGTAGTGGGAAGGGGATGTATGAAACAAAAAATGGCACGCCGGCTTCACAAAAACTTGTGATTGCATGCCAAATCGAAATTATTAGCAAGAAGAATCACTGCACACAGAAATTACTTTAAAATATATATAGATCTCATGGAAAAAACAGTAAAGCACCACTGCAAAAAACTCCATATTAACACACTCCATCACAACGAAGTAATATTTTGGTACCGACTAATACCTGTTATAAATATTGAGTTTTTATTTCATTTAAACAAATTTTTTTACGTTTGCGTAAATATTTATCTTAACGAACACATTCTGGCAAAACGTAAGCACTGAAATGCATTTTTCCCGATGATAAAAGTTTGTTAACATGTTTGTTTACAAACGTTTTGAACGATCCTTGCGTATTAGTTATGCACATGACTAAATACGGTCAAACCATGGCAGTAGTGAATAACAAACTGCATCTGTTAAAGCGCCCAAGATGTGGCAGACGTGGGAACTACTCAGAGTATCTTTCTCTCTTAGATCATTGTTGGTTGTCTGTCTGCTCTGTGTATAAGCAGCTCTGGTGCCAGATTGTTTATGCTTTGACGCTCTTTTGTAATTTGCCGTTTGGGATTTAAGTGGGAAGGAATTTAGTTTTACCTTTCTTTGAAATTGCGACACTTGTTATTAGTAACTGTGAATAAAGTGAAATTATGTGTGTAAAGTAGTTAAGTCGGCTAATGCACATTGATAATGTTAATTGAAAACCAGATAAAATTAATTGAAGAGAGATTTTATAGCTGGATGTTTGCAAAAGCAAAACTCATTATTTAAATTGGCCAGAATATGTTATCNNNCCTGTCCCCCACTAGTCAGCGAGTGTAACTGTACAGTTTTTGCAAGTCCTTTTCCACCAAACTTTTTTTAAATTTTATTTAGTGTAGTCTTATACTTGTTACTTTCTTAAGATGTCTTTAAAAAAAACTGGAAATCAATAGACTTTGACAAAACTTTCCATTCAAAGGGTTTTGGATGGACAAATAAACTGTGACATTGCAAATAAATTTGGTATAGCAAAATCAACTCTGTCGACAATATTGTCACAGCGACCCGACTTGGAGAAAAGTGATTTCCTACCCCAGGAGAGAATAAGTTTGCCATGCTCCACGATACTCTAATGAAAACCTCTTTGGCTGACTAATGCATTTTAGGGCATCTAACATTCCTGTCCCAGGGCCAATACTCCAGGAAAAGGCAAGAGCAAAGGCACTCAAGATAAGAATAGAGAATTTTCAAGATTAAAGTTTATTTTGTGTAATTTTGTTGACATTTTTGTACGTGCTTCACTATAAAGAACTTCAGTATTACAATCAAGCACCAATGCTGGTCCCCTCAGGTTTGTTATATTGAAGCTTTATTGTATAAAACTCAACTCCTTGTTTTCGTGCAATAAGACACTGAAAATGGATTAGCAAGTTGAACCATTTGCTTACTGGTGTGTTGAAAAGTGCATTCATGTTTCATGGCTTCATTGTAATAAGTGAATCATGTGTACTGTATAATGTTGTTATTATAAGTGATAAGTCTGGCAGGCATAATTTTCAAGCCTTCTCTGTGATGCATATTCAACAGAGTTTTCGTGTATTTAAAGGTTTGAGAGAGGAAACAAACACATGTGTGATATAAACATTGGCCTTGGTGGCAAAAATTGTCTTTTATAAAACACTCACAGTCCCAGAAACATGTGAAATCTGTAAAATGTGCTGAAAGTAGTACTAAAATAAACAGTTTTTATGTTAAAAGTGAGACTTTAGAAGGTGCCCAATGGGCGGTGTGCCTGTTTACCTCGTTTTTGGTCGAACATAATATTCCCTTAAGTGTAGCAGACCATGCCGGTCCCCTATTTTGGCAAGTGTTCCCGAGATCAGAGAAGGAAAATAATATGCTTGTAGGACAAAAACCACAGCAATCATGGACAAAATGGCTGTAGAGACCAAAGAAGGTATTGTGCAACATTTAAAAAATGGACCCTTTTCACTTTCTGCAGTTGGCAGTAATGATGCTGATGCGAAGCTTTACCCAATATTATTTACTTACTATAGCACACAAGTACAGAACATTGTTTCTTGCGTTGTGTAATTGCCGGTTCTACAAGGTAATTCTGCATGTCAGAATTGGCAGATTGATTTTGAGTAAACTAGAAAGATTGAATGTACTTGTAGCACATATGATAAGTTTGTCCTGTGACAATACCGCATAGTAACCCAGAATACGAGCAGGTTTTCAGTCTGGTCAAAAAGACCAGAACACAGTTTAGCTCACAAATGTCAAACAAAGTTTAGAAAACAGAAAGGTGAATGTTATGAACAAGACTTGTTGCGTAAAGCAAAAAAAAGGCAACTGCCGAATCACTTAAGTGTAAAGTTTAACCTTTTCAGTTATACTGTGGCGTCNTAGAAAATGTGTTTGTGATTAAATGCAAACAGAAAGGTGAATGTTATGAACAAGACTTGTCACTTTTTTTGCGTAAAGCAAAAAAAAGGCAACTGCCGAATCACTTAAGTGTAAAGTTTAACCTTTTCAGTTATACTGTGGCGTCGATGTGCATTCAAAACGAGTGTTTTTGTTATTTTATTGTGTAATTTTGAACAGTTTGCATANTCGATGTGCATTCAAAACGAGTGTTTTTGTTATTTTATTGTGTAATTTTGAACAGTTTGCATATATATTTGGACAAGAGCTTCAGGTAAGTTGTAATTGCTTTTGATTTAAGAATTTTTTTTTGCATATACTGTACATATTTTTAGTCAGTTTTTATGAAAAATTTTATAACAAATTGTTGTTGGTCTGTGGTAGACTAAAAAGGTTACGGGCAAGTGTCATTTTTCGCCAAAAAAAATTTTTTTTACTAATTTCTGTTTTGTAAAGTTGGCATGTATGACTATGTCCTAAAATTGTTGGCTGAGAGAATGTTTTGATTTGGTGTGCCAGCAAAATAATTTTGCAAAATTTTTCTATTGATTTGAAAATTTGGAATAATCTGCACATTTTCATAATATCNGTGCCAGCAAAATAATTTTGCAAAATTTTTCTATTGATTTGAAAATTTGGAATAATCTGCACATTTTCATAATATCATGTGACCGCTTCACACACATGGACTTAGTTAAACGTAAAGGCTGCAGGTTGCCCTTCCCTTTTCGGCTTCTATGANATGTGACCGCTTCACACACATGGACTTAGTTAAACGTAAAGGCTGCAGGTTGCCCTTCCCTTTTCGGCTTCTATGAATTGATCTACAGTAATTCTGTGGAGTAGTAATTGCAACTGGATTAATCTCTCACAGGATAACCTAAGATGTTGCTGAATCTATGCTGGAGGGTATTGCAGCACATATTAAACACAAGGAATGGTTTATAGTTTACCAAGTTCTTTTGACCTCTAAAAATTTAGTCAAATAACCCATTTGGCTTGACATGGTGGTTGGTTATTTAATCATTTTTGTCATGTGCTTAATTTAATAAGATTTTGTAGTCTCCATCAGAATGCAACAATTTTTATAGCAATGAGTGTATTACTGGACATAGTTTATTTCACAAACTTTATCAGATATGTACCATTCTTCCATGAAACCGCTAAGAAAATATAACAAATTTATTTTTAGTACCTTAGTGATAAATGTGTGTGTTTTAGTTGATTTGAATTTTTCAGCTACAAGATAGTTGCCCAGCCTGTGAATCCCCACATCTTCCAGTCCCCAAAATTAGGAAAGCGTGTCCCAAAGTTTACAGAGCCTGAACCTTTCAAGCTGACGGAGGTGAAAAAGAAAGTATGTTGGCTTTTCAATTCTTTCTTTAGTTAGTTGGTGGTACTTGCATAAACAATTCCAAAATGTGTATTTTTGAGAAAAATTAGTAATGGTAGCAATGACTTGTAGAGAAAATTTTGCAGTGTAATGTATCCATAGTCAGTTACTTTGAGTGTAATGCCAATCAATTTTTTTTCACAACCAGTAGATTTTTTGATGCAGTTAATTTATAAGTTGTAAAACAGGANAGTGTAATGCCAATCAATTTTTTTTCACAACCAGTAGATTTTTTGATGCAGTTAATTTATAAGTTGTAAAACAGGACATGAAAATAATTGTTCTGGAATACATTTGCTAAAAAAAAATTTATTGAGGAAGTAAACATTTTTTTAAATATTGAGAATGTAAAATTTATGTATAGTAAACATGCATACATTAAAATTTTTACAAAATTATATTGATAAACATCAAGTATTGCTATGCAAAAATTTACTAATTTTTTGTTATTTANATTAAAATTTTTACAAAATTATATTGATAAACATCAAGTATTGCTATGCAAAAATTTACTAATTTTTTGTTATTTAAGAATTTGTGGTTTTCGTTTCAATGGTGTGTGGGTTTTTTTTTTAACTTGTAATAAAAGTAGTACAGTATAGGAATGTAGGTTCAGGCACACCGGCTGCGGGCCGAGGAACTGGGGTGCCGCCCGTCATGTCAGATTTTGCACAAGATAGCTGCCCGTCACTTAAAAATTCCCCATTTTCCCTCCAAATTAACTGTTTGGTTTTCAAAAATGCCTGTTTTGTTCCCAAAACTCCCTTCCCCCTCTTCTCAACCTCTAGAGATTTCCAAAGATTTGTGAAAAAAAATTTTTTGCTCCTCAGCGTGGCAGGGTGACTTCATTGTGGCTGAATATCTGCACATTTGTTAAAACATCAGCCACATTAAACAGTCAATAGAAAAAAGCTATGATTTTTTTAAAAAAATATATTGTATAATTGAAATATTTAAATGTAACTGTGCAGTGTTATATATCACTGGACTCATCTTTTCAAGGTAAATACAATTTTGATGTCATAACCATTATGTAACGGAGACAAAAACAACACACTGGGTTTAATAAGTATCTTCCCTTCCCTCCCCGACATAAACACAAAAACAACCCAGTCCCATTACCTAACCTTTCCAACACACCTCCCCCCCTCAATATTCTCATCACACTACCTTACTATCACTTCACATTTACATTTCCCCACTCCCCTCATTTCCAATCCATTCAATATCTCTATATTGCTTTGATAAAAGGGTGTACATTTTCTTCTTCTCCCTCCCCCTCCCCCCTGGGACCCACACCTTCGTTCTCAATCTTTGTCTCCCTTTCGTACCATCTCAGCCAATGACCATGAAAACCTTGAACCTTCCACAAACTCCCTCCTATCCTAACTAAGGCCCCCCCATACATGTGGTAAATAAAATTCCCAAATTTCGTCATAAAAAAACTGTTAAAAGCGGTACACAAATTCACTTAAAAACATTAAGGTGGTAAATAAAAACTTTACTGTTCGTCATAAATGTTTGAAAATCCAGCGCAAAAAACTATAAAACAATGGAATTTTATCTTGTAAGTAAATAAACTGGAAATAATTCGAAAAAAAAACAGGAATTTCACGTTACTGGTTACTAAAAAATTATATATAAATTAACATGAAAAATATTATTTGATTACATTTTACACAGCACTTAAAATTGTAAAATATACATATTTGTACAGACAGAGTTCACTACCGAAACAAGTGTCAAATTGATAAATGCTTATATATGTAGACAAAAAATTAATACTTCTAACTTAAGAACACACACAATAATTCACCACTAAATTTTGAAAATGACAATACCAAATCCTATCACAAAAATAAATACATCTTGTTCAAAACAGTGTAAATTTACATGCTAGCACCAAAGTATTTGGCAAGCATTAGCTCAATGTTGTTCGGTTTTTATGCCTGTCCGCAAATCGGTTAAAATGTGTCCATATGCAGAGAAAGCCCACTCGCTGTCTGCATTTGATGTGGGAATCCACAGCATGGACACAGCTTGTGACACAAAAGTTGAATGTTGCTCACGTAGACCATGCAAAATAGTGATGGCCCGATATCGGATATCGGTACATTTACCATTATCTGAGATCGGCACTGAAATATCGGCACATCAGTAATGGCCATTCTAACCTCAAGTACTTTCTCTCCTCTGCTGCACACTTAATTTTCTCAACTCTTAACCCCAGACTGCAGTAATAAGACTAAAAACAACACAAACAATTTGAAATATTGATATGCATAAATCAAACAGATATTTTAAAAAAAATTTTAATTTGTAAAGCAGTCTTATGTTCGACGTACGTTTCTCAAAGTAAACAAAATGATCGTGGCTTGTTAGCTTAGTTTTCATTCCTGTCCTTTTACATATCTTTTGTAGACTAGCGACCTACTTGCAACCTTAACTTAGTTTTGTAATATTGATACCTGCCCATTGCTATGGTTTATAAGTAGGTATTGAATCTGCTCTCTGCGTAAGGTATCAGCAATTGAGGCTAGCCCTCAGTGTTAGGGCGTAGGAATACGTCGACACTATTGTCTCTAGGTCCAATTTACTAATAAATTCACCTCGTTTTCAGGTTACCAATAAATCAGTTTTATTAACGCTTAACAGGGCCACTTATACATGTACACACGAGACAACACTCCCCTTCCCTTTTATACATAGGCTCCGTATTGTTTGGCGCGGCGCTTCGCGTCCTGGAGGGGGGGGGGGGAAGGCAAGATTCTTCACACTCGCTGGATGACTCTACTTATCTGGATGGAGGCGCTTTCTTCTCTCGGCTGGCGACTTGGGACTGCTCCGGCACTTGGTGGGCGTCTCTACGCCTGATCTCGAAGCTCCTCCTCCCGGGTCCACTCAGCACTCGTCGTCTGACGGCCGGCTGCCGCTGTAGTCTTCTCCCGGATTCGCTCCGCCCTCCTAGATTCCCGTCGGCCGACCGCTGCGTTTTCTCGAACTCTTCCCGTCGCACGTCCCGTTTGACGGCCTCCGATGGAGGTCAATGTCGTGATGCATTCTCGATCCGGACGCCTCACTTCAGGTCCTCCGACTGACTGACTCGTTCACGTCTCTCAACTGACTGCCCCGTTCCTCCCGCTCTCCCGTTGTTTTGTAGGCTCCATCGCCATATTCAACTTGCACCGTCCCTGCACGTGGCCGGGGTGCTTGCCGCGTCCCCCCTGAGTCGTAAAACACGTGGCCGCTGCTCCTGTGGTCCGCAGTCGGCCGTGCGTCGCCCCTTGATTCTGGCCTGGAAGTTTATTGTTCTGTTCTGCACGTGTGGGAACTCTTGGGTGGCCCCTTTGGTTCAGCGCACGTGTTGTTTTTATGCCTCCGGATATCGTGTCGTTATTCTCCCAGCACGCCCGCTAAAAGCTCTCAATGTTTATTGCTGAAACTAGCCTGGGACAGACTCAGCCGCTGTTTGGGGCTCAGCGTCCCTTGGCAGCTGCGAAATGCAGCTGCAACCGCCTTCCTCCGCACGTGGTCGTTCCGCCGGGCTGTCCTGGCGCCATTCTCCCATCACGTCCGCAAAACCCTTAATCCTTATTGCGGTTGTCCGCCTGCGAGCTTCGCCAGAGCGTGTGTTCTGACGAATAAAATATAGGGACGCAGAATGCGTCAATATGTTGTAGTGAAATATAATTTTGTATAATGTTAATCTATTTTTTTTGCTGCTTTGATGTACCAGGCATGAAGTAAATCTCACTTAACAGCAAGTCTATTTAGCTTATTGCAAACAAAACTTTTCCAGGCCGCAGTTTTCTCTCGTACACTTTAGTGAAAAATGTCTGCTTACAGTATGATAAATGAAAATATCGGTTTACAGGTATCGAATCCGTAAAATCCTAAATATCTGAACCTTCATCGGTATCAGGTTTTTTCAGTATCGGGCCATCTCTAATGCAAAACATTGAGGACATCAGTATTTTGCCCTTCTTTCAAAATTCCTGAAACTTACTGCTGTAAAGCAAGATACCCCTTGCAGGAATTCTGTTGGCATGAGTGTGTTCAGCAAAGGAAAATTTCCTACAGATGCAAACAATTTTTCATCAAAGATGTTGTTTGTGCAGTGTCTTTATCCTTGAGACTGTGTATTTTGGAGTGACACTTCAAACCCACATTTTTTAGGTCTTCCTTCATTGCACACTGCTTAACCTGTGTTGGCAGCTGAGTAATAGCAGCAGAGGTTTTTTTTCTCTAAATATGCCTCTGCTAACTAACAAAAAGGTGTTCTCTAGCTCTGTTAAAGAGTATACTTTGTGACATAGGATGTACTGTGACCCCTCAAGTTCCACAATGTTCTCAATAAGTGCAGTGCAGTGTTCTGTTCTCGTAAAAACGGTGCAGAGCACTTCACTGTGTCACGCTCGGTGAAGCTTAAGTTTCTGAAATAGTTTGTAGCACTCAGCTTCTGTTTGCTGAAAGAATTCAATCAGATCTTCAAGATATTCTGCAATGTACTCATCAGAATGAAACCAGGAGTTCCACCTGGTCATCACTGGTACTGGGAAGAGGGTGGCTTTCTTTTCCCCAACAAGATACTTTTCCTTCAGGAAAGATACATATTTGTGTTTTCTCTTATGAGCATTGAGAAATCCTTGTTTGGTTTTTGAACACATTATTTAAATTATGGCAGTGCAACACTCCACAAACTAGCTACAATGTTAAGTTTATGTACCCAGCCTGATTATGAACCATGCTTTTGGAAAATTTCACCCTCAGAGTCCATACATTTAGTCATGTAGCATGCAGAGTCACTAACCACTGCTACAACATTTTCATATTTAATTTCATGCTGTGCTACCACAGACAAAATTGCTTGTGAACACTCAGTGCCATTAGCATTCTCCAGTTCTTTCATGCCACCAACAAACACGTTCACCAAGTCTAAAAGAACATGTATCAAAACAAAAAGTACGCAGCACCCCATTCTGTTTGTTGTTTCATCACACATTGATACAAACTTTCTTGTTTTTTTTTAAAACTTCCTTTAATTGAGTGAAATGATCCTCTCTGATTTTTGGGACATAATTTTCTCTCAGGACCTGGGCCGTTGGAATATCTCCCGAACCTGAAACAAAAGTGAGAAATTGGGTAGGCCTACTTCTTTGTTTATTTTTAAAACTTATTAATTCAATCTAATTAACACAAGCTTGTAAGGAAAATTCAGACAAATTGCTGTATTTTCTGGTTTATATTTGTAATCAATATTTTATAGCAAAAAAAAAGGAACCTAAAAATTTGACATGTAGGCCTACATTGGAAACGTGATTTCAAAGAACTAAACAAAAATTGTCTGTTTATGACATTAAGAATATGTTGATTTTATAGTAACCTATGACGATCTATATTTTTTTCATAAAGTGGGAAGACATCCTCTGTGCAAATATTTAAACAAAAAATACAGATAAATGAAAACCCTGCATCTATATGCTTACCTGGTACATATTTTCAAAGCCAATTTTTCAAGTACTCATCATCTGCCTTTTCAATAGGCATGTTGGCTGCGAGCAACATTTTCGTGAAGTCTATTATAAACTTTTCTTTTTTTTGTTTCGTTGTCTGACTTCTATCAATTGCGCTAACAATGCTCAGTTGTTTGGGGTGCTATTGTTTTTTAGGTANTGTCTGACTTCTATCAATTGCGCTAACAATGCTCAGTTGTTTGGGGTGCTATTGTTTTTTAGGTAGAATTCTTTTCTTCATTTGTGCGAATCACCTTGTACATGTTTTTGCATGTGTCTTTGCGTTGCCATTCAACACGGCTGTCCGTCATAAATGTGTAGTATCAAAACAAAGCAAGTTCAAATATGAAGAAACCATCAATTTTAAAATCCTGTTCTTCTTCATGGTATATTAAACAATGTCTCAGTATTAAAAATATGTTAACACATGTGACAGGAACCCACATAAAAACAAATAGTAAAGTAAATACCAAATTAAAACAGTGGAAACTAGTCAACATAGGTGCATAATCTATACTAGGTAAACAATTAAGAAGCACCAGGAAGTATCAGTTTTTTTTAATACGAAATAGTTANATAATCTATACTAGGTAAACAATTAAGAAGCACCAGGAAGTATCAGTTTTTTTTAATACGAAATAGTTATGTTTTCTACCTTACACAACAGAACAATTGAACATTTTATTATTACTGTTTACAAATATATGTCCCGTGTATAGTATTCCACAGGTGGTATTGTGACTTGAGAAAGCAAAAACACGGCAACATGTTACACAAAATGGCGTCTATCAATGTGCATTTGTGGCGGGTGTGCGAACTACGTAAGATATTTTTCTCTTGTACAGCAGCGTAATTATTTTCTCATGTACGGCATCTATGACCAAGCTCCACCATGTTTACTTTCTACGCGTGTACAATAAAGGATATTTTGTTTATGAACATGAGTGAACAAATTATTGCACAATTGAAAAGCTATTCTTTTGTTCACATTTTTTTTATCTTCTTATAAACTAAGATAAAATATTAAAATGTACTGTTTGTTGACCAATTTCTGAACATGTTTTGGGGGTTAAAATTTTTTTATAATGTTTATATCTCTTAAATAAGTCGCAACCAACTTTCTGTAGCCTTTTTTTTTTTTATGCCAAAATACGGTATTTCGCCACCTAGTGTTAAAATGTGAGTGAGTGTTTGTTTTGCAATACTGTAAACAAAATTTTACTGGTAAACATGGCTATATTTAGCGCATTAGTCCTATTTGCCATATTTCGTGTAAAAACTAAATTTGTGGCAATTTTGCATTTGTCGTCGTTTATTCGCGATCGCGAAAAGTCCATGGCCCTACTCGTAACCAAGACTGCCCCCTTCCTCTTTTCAACCACCTCTTTCCACACCATTCGTGAGTCTTTGAGCATGTATCGATGTGCTCGTGAAGCACATGGCTGACCCTGTAAAAAAAATTGTGATATGATCAGACATCTAGGAATCTGTGCATCCAGAAATAATTAAAACTTTATTTCTTTAATTTATTTTATTTAACAATTGAAAAATGCCCAAATCTTTAAAAATGCAGTTTACTGTATCAAAAATATATTTTCATTTTAAAATATTTTAAATTTAAAGTATGCAAAATTAGTTTTTCCCCATAACAGCTGGTAACAATTAAAAAAAGATAAATTTCTGATGGAGCCAGGTGGATTTGAACCCACCACAACCTCTTAGTCAGGTGGTGTTCACCATAACCATTCTGCTATAGGAGCTCACGCCAGCAATATTTTAATGAACTTGCCACATTCTTTTGTGCCAATACAGGCAGTCCTCTACTTTCGCGCATTCAACTTTCGTACAATTCGCGCTTTTGTACATTAGTTTCTTACACCATAAATTCGACTTTCGCGTTGTTGCTTCGTTCTTTCGTACATAACCAAAAAAAATATTGCGCGCATGCCTCCACGAGAAACGTAAACATCAAAGATAAATGGATTGTTTATATTCTGTAGGTTTTGTCTTCGCAAATAACATTGCAGCAAAGTTGACTTATACTACGTAGAGACCTCTGGTGTGGAAATACGGAACTATGTTTCCGATATAACTGAAAAAATATGCAGTTGTATGTCTGATGTGTTACTACGCTATGGCGATTCTACGTATTAATGCCGTTCCTGTTTAGAACTTCCGTTGTGTTTATTATGGTTTTTAGTTTCCTTTGAGGTTAATTNTTTTTTTTTTTTTTTTTTTTTTTTTTGTAACTATTGGCACACGTAGATAATTATTACACTACGCAATGAATAACAAACGTAAAAATGAAAGTAATGAAGACTGTGTGTAAGAAACAAAGAAAACATGTTGTAAATAGTGTACTACAAACAAAATTAGAGATTATCGCGCAATCGGAAAGTGGCAAATCACTTGCAGCTATAGGACTGTCTTTCAACCTGAGCCGATCCACTGTGCGTTCTATTGTAAAAAGTAAAGGAAATATAAGGGACTATGTTATAAATTCGGGAAATCTTTCTTCTAAAATAATTTCAAAACGGCGGGGTGTAGCGATGGAAGAGATGGAACGGTCTTTAAAAGTGTGGTTAGACGATCAACACCAGAAAAATATCCCTATCAGCCTTGCAATAATTCAATGCAAAGCTCTCAGTTTGTTTGAAGATTGGAAAAAACAGCTTGGTGAGTCAGCTTGTAAAATATCNCCAATCAGCCTTGCAATAATTCAATGCAAAGCTCTCAGTTTGTTTGAAGATTGGAAAAAACAGCTTGGTGAGTCAGCTGCTAATGCTCCAGAGTTTAAAGCGAACAAAGGCTGGTTCGACAAGTTTGTCAAGGGCAGGACTGCACAACCTAACATTTACAGGGGAATCTGCCAGTGCGGATACTGAAGCTGCCGAAAAATTTATAAAAACTTTTGAGAACATTGTTGACGAGGGAAATTACTCATCTCACCAAATTTTTTATGTTGATGAGACGGGCTTATTCTGGAAAAAAATGCCTTCAAGAACTTACCTGGCAAAAGAAGAGGCTGTTGCACCTGGACACAAGGCATCTAAAGACACTGTCACTTCTAATAGGTGGTAATGCTGCAGGAGATTGTAAACTATTGACTCTGTTAGTGTACCACTGTGAGAATCCCAGGGCTTTGAAAAGAAACCCCAAAGAAACACTGCCAGTCATATGGAAATGGAACTCAAAAGCTTGGGTTACTTCAGCATTATTTAAGGACTGGTATGTAAATAATTTTGTCCCTGAAGTGAAAAATTATTGTAAGCAAAAGAATTTGGCATTCAAGGCANTTGAACTCAAAAGCTTGGGTTACTTAGTCATTATTTAAGGACTGGTATGTAAATAATTTTGTCCCTGAAGTGAAAAATTATTGTAAGTGAAAGAATTTGCCATTCAAGGCATTGTTAGTGTTGGATAATGCACCCGGACATCCACAAGCATCAAGAGATTTATGTCAAGAGTTAAAGGTCATATTCTTGCCTCCAAACACCACAAGTTTAATCTAGCCAATGGATCAGACTGTTATTTCAACTTTCAAAAGATATTACATGAGGAGAATAATCGACAAAGCTGTCAAGGCAACAGATGGTGATGGAAGACCCACTCTAAAAGAATTCTGGAAAAACTACAATGTCCTTAATGCGGTCACCAATATTTCTCTCTCTTGGAAAGAAATAGTCATCTACAATGAGTGGTTGCTGGAATAAATTGTGTCCTTACCTGGTGCCAAATTTCAGAGGTTTTGAGGAGACCCCAGAAAGTGCAACAGAACAAATTGTTAAAGTTATGCATCAGCTGGATCTCGAGGTTACTTCTGAAGATGTTGATGATCTGATGGCCTCACATTCAGAGCCATTGACAAATGAAGTTCTACTTGCTCTTCAAGAGGCAAATTCATCAGCATCCACGGCTGCTCAAAATAATGGCTGTCCAGGACAACCAACAAAAACACTTAAAAGGAAAAAATTCAACGGTGCTTTAAAAAACCTTGAAAAATTTTTAAACATCATTGAAGAAAATGATCCAGATGGAGAGAAGTTCTCGAGTTCAAGTTGTTGAAGCAGCTACAATGTGCTACAGACAATCGTATGAAAAGGAGAGTGGCGTTCAACTGTCGCTAAATAACTTTTTCTGCAAAGCTGATAAGTTATCTACACCAGGTCCCAGTGATTGTTAAAACCGGCTACGTACAATTCCAAAGAGCTGAATCTGTATGTATGTACCCACTGCAATTAGTCAAATGTTTGTGTGTGTAAAATGTCTTTTCAATTGTTTGAACTATTAGCTATATATTTACACACTTTTAAATAACTTTGATGCATGATCTTGTTTCTTTGTGTGTAAATATATTGTTTTGAATTTTTTTATTTTTTTTGTTAAGTTCAGTTTTTTTTTCCCCATCTAGGAATGGAACCTCATTTATCACATTAAAATAAGGGTTCTACTTTCATACATTTCAACTTTCATACACAAATTTAGGAACACATTGTGTATTAAAGTAGAGGACTGCCTGTACTTAAATTATTAATTTACCAAATATTTCCTTTTACATATATTTGTTTGTGTATTTTTATACTTCTTTTCAATCAGTGCATATATGGTTAATGACAGGGTCTATTTCCGAGCTATCTCGATAAAGGATTATAAATAGGGATGCACTGTCATTTTCCCTATCATTTTAAAGGTACTTAACTTCGTTTATAACGAAAATCTGTCAATGAAGCATTTTGCTATAGCGATAGGAACATTTGTAAACTCGTATTTTTTAAATGTTTAAACACGTATCGCAAGTGACATTCGCTCACATGCCACGTGCGAGCCAGCCTTTTTTATTAGTCTGTGTGGCGATTCTCGCGTTGGCTGGAGCTATGGTAAGAGGAGCGGGCGGGTGTTGCAAGCTATAAGGAAGATGGTATTATAGTGGAGGGGAGAGGTACGAATTGGAGTAGAGCTAGTCGAGGCCAAGAAAAGAGGGGTACGCTGGAAAAAGAGACTAAGGGAGGAGGGGAATGGTGGCGGCAAGATGCTAGCAGCCTGCCGCTCCTTTTATGCTGTATTGTCTAGGCTGTTGATTAGTTTAGTTGTTAAATTAAATGGGAATTTTGGATATTAGTGTTTTTATATTATTAAAAACAAAATTTAAATTCCAAAGTTTGTTAAAGTTATCTTAGATCGTAAGGGCGTGACCCGGGAAAAGTTTTGTAATTGAAAAAAGTTATTTCATAATCTGTGGTTTTTGTTGTACAAAAATGGGAATTTGAATATTGCAGGTTTTAGAAGTATTAAAAATGGATTTTAAATGCCAGAGTTTGTTATAAAAATGTTGTAAATTGTGAAGGCGTGACCAGAGAAAAGTTTTGAAATTTAAAAATTAGTTTTCCATAAACGATGGTTTTAAGTAACTAGTAATTAAAGAATGATTTCACGAGTGATTTTAAGTTGCTGTTTTAGTTAGAAATACTATTGAAAGTTTATTAGTATGTTATTTTGTATGTTGACGAGTTGATTTGGTTAAATTGCGCTTATTTACTTGTGGCTGTGTCACTCTGCCGAGCGAGTAAAAATTTTTTGGAAACTTGGTTAATATTTTAAGTTGCAAAAAGACGCCGAGGGCATGTAATTAATGATTTAAAACAGTTGGTTTAGTTATTATTCTTTCAATAATACTTGAAAACAATAATCAGTTTTTAGAAAGAGAGCTTGAAAAAAAAAATTCTGATGTGCTGCAAGATGAAAGGTACCCTATGGTCGTTAAAAGACTGTTAACAACTTAATTTTTCTTTTGCGCGACCTGCTGGTTTTATTTGCAGTGTTGGAATGTCACCCCTAAAAAAAACTTATCGCCTCTTTCTTCTCAACCTGAGACGATGCCTATCCTCTGCCTTACACGGAAACAAAGAAGGTTTGGAGGAATTTATCGATCAACATGAAGGGGAAAGGGAGTGGAGGGGAAACTTAAACATATGGAAGCTCTGCTTTGAGGCGTGACAGCTTTGTAAAATGTAGGGCGAAGGGGGGAGAGACAGGAGAAGAAGAGTTGGGTGAAAGAGAGACAAGGAGCAAAGTAGCGCGCTGATTGGTAGGCAACTAACTCCATCCCGCAACCTGAAAATTTGGGGGAGGGGAAGAAGAAAAGCGGAAGACACGTCACGCGCGTCTGCTGGTTGTTACATACACTTCATACGCATAGTATACGGCATTCTTTAAACACAGGATCTACAAGGGCGGCAGCCCGTAAGAAACCACCTGGTCGGAAGGGCAACACTGTACATTACACACTGTAAATATTTGGGTGCAATAGTTTCTTACACTATATATATATAAAATTGTGATAACTCGCTATAGCGATAATTTATTTTGCCATTGTCGACTATTGCTATAACGGGGTTCACTGTACATACATTTTTGTCCACATTTTTTATTCAAAAATATTTCCAAACCTCACTTGTCATGATAAATGTCCACCAACACATGAAATTATTAGAAAGTTTGCAGGAATAGCACAGTGAAAACACACTGTTTTACAACAAAAGGAATCTTTTCGTCATATGCAACTGAAAGACATAATAACTGTAGAATGATAATACTATAACAGGTTGTTGTTTATCATAAACAAAACCATATCTTGGGCGGGATTGGAGATTTTGAGCCAGGGAAATTTTGGGCGGGGCTGAAAGTATATTTTCTCACAAGAAAAGGATTAGATTGGGAAAGCATCATTATAAAATACAGAAAATCTCAATTATTTCCTCTACATATGAAGGCATTTCGCAGACACTATTTGGAATTTTTTTGTAAGGCTGGCATGGAAATGCTTTTCTGGTTATATTTAAACATGTTTTGTATTTGAAATGACATGGCTTATTTACTTGAGTACCAGCAGCGTTGCCGTGAAATTAAGCAAACTACGCTAGTAGTCTAGCAAACAACTGTGGCAGATGCGACTGTTTCAAAGCTGCAAGATGTTGAGAAACTTAGTTTCCTCTTACGTTTATGCTATTTTTATTTATTTATCAAAGATATTACAACAGTACAAATATAATTTATTCTCGTTCCTTACCAAGTCATAACACAAACAGTAAAGTATGCGCACGTAATTTACGATGTTGTGAACGAAGAAACCTCCTATCAAAGCCACAAGAAGGCACAAAAAGTGCAAAAGTGAACATTCCACGAGTGGAATAAAAAGTTTCTGTCATGTGCAATTTAATAAAGTGCTATGTTCTTTATATAAGTCCTTTGATGTGGTAACGTTTAAATCATCCGCTATATGGTAGGTTTTTAAATTTTCTTTTTTATTGGAGTGAGAAAAGTATGTCGCGCAAAAAGTGAGGTCATGCTCGAATTGGCACTTTGTTTACTAAAAGGTCATGTGACCTGAGTTAGCCGACAAAATTACTTGCTTGGTATTTTAGTATTTAGTTTTTAGTAGTGGTTTGTGGGTATGCAATTTTGCTATTGGTAGAAATTTGAGCTGGAAACTTAAATTTCCTGGGGGAAATTCTAGAAAAAATATTTTAGGTTAGGTAAAGGAGTTTGTGGGTTGCTAGACCTAGTAAATAACATTCTATCGTGACGACTTTTTCCATTAAAACAAAAAATCAACACAGAATATTGACTGTATTTGCTAAAAAAAATTAGGTTTGAACTAGAAAAGTAGTATGGTTCTATGTTTTTTTACACTGAGTGGTTGCACTACGAATTAATCCTCTTGGTTTGGAGCAGTTCTTTAAAATACATGCTTAAATTTTAATAAGAAAATCCCTTAAAATATTTTTTAAATAAAAAACTGGACTAACATGATAAAACAAAAAAAGTAACTTTAAATTTGTTTAAAAACATTGCCTTGATGTTTTCAGTTTGGTGCTATTTTCTTTATAATTTCATGACATCTGCAAAGGAACTTTCACATTTTTCGTTCCATTTTTGGTAGTAAAATGTGTATATATTGTCACAAATTTTCTCTAATTAACTTTTAGTGGAAGCTTTAACATTCGTGAACAAATATACTCTGAATCACGTAGTGCAGCTGCAATCACAGCCAAGTCGCATCGGGCAGGTCATGAATGCAACATACCGAATCTGTTTGCTAACAACGCAAATTCCTCTATCGACAACAAAATGAAAAGTAGCTAAGTAAATTAATTAACTTTTTTCATAGAAAATTTGCTATGTTTGGAGTTTGTCAATGTCTAGGCAACGAGTGGACATAATACAAATTAAAAACACACATTCCAAGTGAAAAACAGACAATTTGCTGGCGTGTTACCAATTTTTTTAACCAAACTCATATTTAAAAACACCATGTTAGATCTCGGTAAAAGAGTTAAACATTTTGAGTGAAATTATACCATGATGCACTAGCTTTTTTTTATGTGAATGTTTAGGTTGTGTATAGTGGAACCGCATTAAAACGATAATCGACAATGACAAAATAAATTATTGCTATAGCGAGTTATCGTTATAACAAAATTTACCGTGCCCCGTAATTTTTTAATTGTATTTGCCCTTGTAAATCCTGTGTTTAAAGAAAGCAGTAAAAATCTTTCTGACAGCGGCATTATGTAACAACCAGCAGACACTTGACGTGGCTTCCTCCTCCATTCTCCTTCCCATCGCCCAAATTTTCAGGGTGGCGGGAGGGAGTAAGTTGCCTACAAATCAGCATGCTACTTCACTCATTCTCTGTCTCTCTCTGTCTCTCTCTCTCTCTCTCTCTCTCTCTCTCTCTCTCTCTCAGATTTGCATGATAAACTAAATTAAGTACCTTTCAAATGATGGTGCATTTAAAAACTATCGCAATAGCAGACTTGATGCTGTAGGCCATACTCGCAATAACGCGGTTCTACTGTATATCGAACCTCATGTCCCACATCAACCAGCAATCAATACTTGCAACTAATAGATGTTGCTCGCATTGAAGACAAATTCAGTGCACACGGTTCACTGTAACTTCATAATAGTGCAAGTGTGCAACCAGTTCTAGTTAATTTTCACAATAAAAACGTAGTGTTAACGTTACATAATATGACTTACAAAAATTATATTAGCTTATGTAACAATCTTTGAAATCTGTGAATAAGTGGAAAAATTGAAATTTTCTAGACATGATTTGATTCATCAAATCATAATTGCTTACGTAAAGAGTCTCAATATAAAGTTTCTAGCACGAAAACCCGATTTGTATTTTAGTTGGAACAACTTACACACGTGAACATAAATTTTTCCCTAAAATACGNGGGGGGGAATTCTCGCCCTACAAGAAAATGGTTATGTATTCCCTAAATTTTTCCTGAAGTTCGGGGTCCCGCACACCCCTAGTTTTTAGTATGTATCAAAACTTGCTAAAATAAACTACCAAATTACGACCGAACTGAAGCTACTAAATACCAATGTACTTAATGGTAAATTTAAACGTGTCCAGTGCAGTTTTATTTTCAGATTATTTACGCATCTCATATTTTCATACAGAAAATAATTTTCCAAGAGTGATTCAATTACTGGCCTAAATCAAGTCATCTTAAACCGTTGTTGAGAGGTGATAGGTTATGTATTTGTAGTAATTGGTTTTTAATGCTTTGATTCTTGGTCTTTAGATTTTTGATTATATGGTTCTTCAACAATCACGTGTATAATGTATTCACGGTAACTTCAAGATTTTCTGAAGCCCTGCTAAATATCTACTTTCAGGGACCCGATTATGTATCCTTCCGCAGTATGTAAACAAAACATTGCCATGTGAGACCTGTCAAATGTTTTGCAAACAAAAACAGTGCCATGTGGGAACTCTCAAATATTTTGTTAACAAACAGTGCCATGTGGGAACTGTCAAATATTTTATTAACAGTGTCCATGTGGGAACTACCAACATTTATTTTTGAAGAGAAACAATGCCATGTAATCTTAACTGTCATATACTTTAATAAAATTCTCCAAATGTCTAAAAAATGCTAATCAATCTAGCAAAATATTGTAATACATACAAAAAGATAGATTGAAGTATATATCGGAACTGTTAATTATATAATTTAATTAAAGTTTACTTATTGTATTAAGATTTATTTACATATTTGGTGTAAGGAAAAAGTTAAATTTTACATAATAAACTTTTGGAAGTAGCACTCAGGTTAAAGATTTCACTGTGATAAATGGTACCGTATTTTATCACATATAAGTCCCACATTTTATTTTAAAAAAATTATTGAAAACTCGGGGTGCGACTTAAAAGTGAGAAAAATTCCTCCAGCCCCGCACTAACGTTTCATTTACTACGAATTCACGGCCCGCGGCTCGATTTCCAAACTCTTCAGCGAACAAAATCACTTTCATTTTTAAACCTGCGGTGTAGGTATATCGCTTTCCCATCAAGAAACTGTCGCACTTCTTCACTGCCACAATATCAAAACAACACTACCTGCGGCGCAAAGACGATATAATAGAAAGACGTGTAAGCAAACGCTACTGTGCTGCTATCTCTTACGCTTCACAAAAAGCTTTCGAAAATAATCGATTATCAGTTATTGACCAAAATTCGATTCCTTTTCATTCTTTTAAAATATGTTTTTCTGTTAAGGATTGCGAAGGGAATTACGTAACGGAAATATTCAAATGCCTTTCTATATTTTGCACGTTTATTTGATAAAGTGCAGAAATAACAACGCTAATACTAAAATTACATCTTAACCTAGAATTATCTTATAAGTAGAAAGAATGTGTTACGTTAGTTTTATAACCACAATTCAGCGTCTCCAATATCCAATATGGCGTGGTTATACTTCTGAAAAAAACGTGCCCAAACGGACAAGATGGAGTGTATGAGTCCGCTGGACAGACACTGAAATTTATTTAATTTCAATTAATAACAGTGAAATCTTTACCCATGAGTGCTACGTGAAAATATAAATATATAGTTTAGCAATATTAACTTTACAATTACGGCATTAAATTTATACATATTAATATTTAACCCACGAACTATTTCTTTTCAGCTATAACCAACATGTCCCTTCAAAATCCGTTGTTAATTCGTACGGACTTTTAACAAATTATTATAATTTATTAAAAAAACATACTTAAAACTTAAAACAACCAATTTATATAGTGCTTCAGTGCTAAATGCAAGACAAAACCTTTTTCCATATATATTTTTTTATAACCAATTCAACACGTAACTCCTAGGGTGATTTTTCAAAGGTTCTTTTCAAAAGTATCGAAGATACCGTGAATGGATTATATCAAGGAATTGTTTGACATCCCTAAAAAGTACCAGTTGTGACGATTAAGCAAGGAAATATCACACTAGATCAAAAGTAATAAAATACGTTTTAAGTTGGGATGAGTCTGTTCGGTTCTTCGGTTCCAATTTATACCGGTTCTTGAGGTTTGACTCGGAACAGGTTTTAAGTTAACAAATACTCTGTTCTCGTTTCTACACAGCAATAAATTTAGTAATATTTTGAGATAATGATATTCTGTATTTATTTGTTTATAGCGTGACCTTTTTTCCGAAAATAAGGAAAAAATTTCTGGGGTGCACACTATACACAAAAAAAAAAAGGAAGGAGCGGTAGTCTTAAACTGTTCCAAGATGTTTAGAGGGAAGACTAGTGCAAGTGTCTGTAATCTTATCTCTCACTCTTACATCATCACTCCTCTCCCTTCTCTCTTGTAATGCACTTGCATGTTCTTTGCTATAATTTTTTTTCTTTAATATTTGTGTGTTTCAGAGCAGTTTCACCATTTTAAATTTTTTGAAAATATAGTATGTGGCATTCTCTACCTTTTTTGATGGTACGTTTTACTGTCACCATACAAACTACAGTAATTGGTGCCAAAAAATTTTTCAATACAAATGCTTGCCTCTACTAAATGTGTTTGGTAGGTTTGCAATTTATTAATTAATTATTTTGTGATGTGACTCGTACTACTGTACTGGTTGCGTGATCATGCACCAGGATTCTAGTAGTGTTCTTGAGTCTCGAATGTTACTGTTTGTGTTGCAGGAGCCAGAAACTGCCCCCACATACAAATTTACAGCGCAGCCTGTGCCAAAAAATCTGCTGTCACCCAGGCCTCCCATCTGCAATGTGCGACCTGCTGTCCATGTCCGCCGCAGGCTGGAACATCACAAGGTCTTTGCATCATCATTACAGGTGCCAGTGATTTATTAATTTGCTTAGTTGTAAGCCATGTACATAGAGATTCATATTTCCCTACAGAATTGTGCACGTTTATTGTCGAAAAACTATTACATACAGCAAAAATATGCATCAGTACATTCAGAATATTAAAAAAATTTTGTAATGGGTGCCATCATGTTAATGTAAAATGTAGCTGCTAGAGGGCAGTTCTGGTAGTAATGCAAAAATGGTGTTCATGAGTAGACAGAAAGCTTACTGCATCTTAGAATTTGCTAAATGTGAGTCGGTTGTGGGGATACAAAGGAGATTTAGAATGAAATACCAAACAGCAGCACTTGCAGACCTGGTATACTGTATCTCATATAAGTTGGCCAGATTTTGACAGGTCTGCGAAAGTAGCACCACTGTTTACATGAGACTACATCTTACTATGTATCCTTCCGCCATTAGCTGTTGCGTCAAGTAGAGAAGGTATATTTTATCAAAATGCTATGACTCAGTATTCTTAATTTTCGGGACACCGGAATCCATTCATTTTATTTCGCTTTGGTAAGCTTCACAATAATTTTATCGGGTTTGAAATTAAAAGCAGGGGTGGTTCGTTTTACCATGATAGTTTATTTATCGAGCATACGTTTGCAGTTTTATTTTGAAGTCATAGTTTTCAATAAGAGTCAGCATTATTTAGAAACTTTCAGACTGTGTCGACAAGTTTTAGTTCCTACGACACAGTTTCGATAACGTGTGGAGAGCGTGCATGGCAGCCCACGCCAGGCCCTTATCTGGGGAGAGGGGGGTGATGGGCAGCAAGTATATGTGTGCCTATCTTCTTCCGTCAGTTGATACCGAGCAGTCGGCAAAGTCGGTTGATACCGAGCAGTCGGCAAAGTCGGTTGATACCGAGCAGTCGGCAAAGTCGGTTGATACCGAGCAGTCGGCAAAGTCGGTTGATACCGAGCAGTCGGCAAAGTCGGTTGATACCGAGCAGTCGGCAAAGTCGGTTGATACCGAGCAGTCGGCAAAGTCGGTTGATACCGAGCAGTCGGCAAAGTCGGTTGATACCGAGCAGTCGGCAAAGTCGGTTGATACCGAGCAGTCGGCAAAGTCGGTTGATACCGAGCAGTCGGCAAAGTCGGTTGATACCGAGCAGTCAGCTGAAGCAGTCGACTAGTGCTCGCCTAGGCCGCGTCGGGTGTGGCGCTAACCCCACACTGGCCAACTTGAACTTAAGAGATTATTTCTCCGCCGGTGTGGGAGGTAGCTGCATTAAATTTTCTTCGGGCAAGTTTTTAAGAATCGAAATAATTCGTAAACTACTGTGGCTCTGTTCTGCCCGTGTCTATTTATCTGTGAACAGTTCGTACTCTGCATACTCTGAACTTCGTATGTGAACTGTGCCTCTAAAATGATAAATAAAAGTATGGAACAAAATACACTGGAACTTGACTTTATTTAATAGTTAATTGGCGTCCATTTTACAGAGTCTCGTGTTATTCGATCTTGAGCTAGTACAGTGGAAAGTTATAGGTAGTCGGCAACTTAAAGTCGGCTGTGTAACTGTGTGTGTGCCACGCTACAACGCTGTCAGCTAATCCACTTGCCATTTTACTGTAATGCTAAACATATTTTAAGATATTTTAGACTGACATCTGTCTAAAAAAATTAGTAGGTTATAAAAGTAAGTATATAAAACCTTGTATAAAATAACATATTTGCTAACTTTTTGTTAATTTGTCAGACACAGTTAATTTGGGTTAAATTTGCGAGACGGTAGTTGTGGTTATTATTACACTTTGGACGTTATAGCAAATATATGAGAGTTGGAAATACGTGACATGGAATAACGTTATAATTGCTTAAAAACTATTCACACATGTCCCACTTTCTTCGGAAACAAGGAAATGGTTTTCGGAAGAACAAAATGGTGTATAATTTACGTAGATGAACGGTTACCGGCCGAATACAAATTACTTTTACTCAAAATCGCTGAACACGAAATATATGTTACTTTAAAAATCATACAGAGCTCGCAGGAAAATAAAACCATTTGTATATGCACGTAAATACGTTATTTTAAACAACAAAACTATAATCTGTTTCTAGGTGTAGTTCGGGATATGGATAACAGATAGCGTGGAAGGGCGTGTTGTAACAGATGGCGTGGTACAGGTTCTTTTGGACTGCGCCTGTACCTCACAAGATGCCAGCACATTGTTGGAAAGTCGGGATACGTGAATAATATTTCAAAGTTGAGTTACATTTGGATACGGATCGTTTTATTGTGCATTTCATTTTGAACACCTATACATTACTACTTTATCAAGAAGTTTTGTTTGTAACACTAACCACCACTGTTTTGTGACCACGTATAATAAAATGTATTAATTAATCTAAGAACTGTTTTGTATCGCGTATTTTCAGCTTGTGTTATGTACGTCGGCAGTGCATTCAGAATAGCAAAGTAATTTTAACTTTCGTACGTTCGTGCATCAGCTTATACAGGATTTTGTAAATTGCACTTTGTTTCGTATACGTCAAGTTGCCACTCACTGACTGTCAGCATGTGGCCAACTTATGAGATACAGTGTACAACAGGTTCAAGGATATGGGATGTATGTGTAACGAAAAACAAACTGGCTGGTCAGGATCGCCTGTTGAAACTACAAATTGTGTGCAAGAAACATTAGCTGCGGGTCCTACGAAGTGGGCATGTCGCACAAGTTGGCAATTGCAGATGTTGCAGCCAATTGTATGGTATATGCTATGCAAACGTCTTCACATAAAACCATACCGGGTACAGTTGTTGTAGGTGTTGAGTCCTCAGGATCACAATCTTCGTTTTCAATTCTGTATAAATTTCCAAATGCCGCTAGGGGTAGAGGGTTTTGCGGAGAAACTGAATTTTAGTGATGAGGCTACATTTTGTCTGGAAAAGTGTAACATCACAATTTTTGCAATTGGAGTACGGAAAAAGCCATTACAACTCACCCATGATTTCCCTGAAGTGAACGTGTTTTGTGCTGGCAAAAGTGTACAGACCATTTTTCTTCGCAGATCAAACTCTTACGGGCAAAATTTACCTAGACATTTTGCAACTGTGGCTAATGGCACAATTACAAAATGATGGGGAGGGTTTTATTTTGCAATAAGATAGGGCTCCTCCACATTTCTGTAAAGAAGTTCGTGCTTACCTTAATGCTGAACTTCCTCATCTTTGGATTGGGTGTGCTTCACCAGGTGACTCTTCTTGTCTTCTGTGGCCTCCACGCTCACTCGACTTAACCCTTTGTGATTTTTTCGTATGGGATTACATCAAAGATGTGTGTTTGTGTTCTTTTTTGCCAAATGACATAGCACAACTGCAAGAAAGAATCATGCGTGCAGTCACTGGTATCGACCATGACATGTTGGGATGAGCGTGGCAGGAACTTGATTATATGATTGATATGTCGCATCACTAAGGGTGCATATGTCCTTTATATGGCAAAAGAAAAAAATTTTAATTTGCTAATGCATAAATATCNGTGAATGGGGAATTCCGAACAATGGTAGCATATATATATTTTATGTTACCAACAACGCCATAAAATTTTTATCTGTAGTGTCAACTAGTGGCTGGACCCATTTGCAATGTCTCACACATACATTGCAGCTGTGCATCAAAGATGCAAAACAAGAAACACAGGAGTTGAAAGAATGCTTATCAAAGCACGAGACATTGTAGGCAGGTACACACGGAGTAGTGTGGCCAATGAACGATTACAGCAGAGGCAAAGGGTTGATCAGAAGACCCCTCTGAATGTAGTCAAAGATGTTGAAATCCACTCGAACTCGGAGCTTCAGATGTTATAATGCTTAGTACATCGGAGAGAATATGTCGCAACTGATCTAGCAGGAAGACTCTGCCGCTTGCAAGGTCATCACATTGCCACGTGCCAGGCGTGTAAGGGGAAAACCATGACTAAGTCTTTAACAGTTGCTAGACAGTGCTACATAGTTTATGATACCGTATTTACTCATGTATAGTGCGCACCATGATTTTGTCAAAAAGTGCCAGGAAGAATTTTTTTTTTTAATAAAATGGCACCAACAATATCTGGCACCTGTTAGTATGTAACAAATTATTCTTCTTTTACATTAGTGTGTGGTGATTTTAATATGTTTGCAAAATACTTTAAGTTAAAAGAAGACCGGCAACAGCAACAACTGTGGTGGGCAATATTTTCTAACTACCAAGGCTTCCTTTTCTTTTACGCAGTGACATGCTGGGTTTTTTTTTGCCATGCTGGAATGTTGCCCCTCAAAAAACCCGGTGTCACCTCTTCCCTTCTTCACTACCTGAGAGGCTGGCATTCCTCTGTCTGGCAGGGAAACAAAGAAGGCTTGGAGGAATTTATCATCCATAACATGAATGGGAAAGGGAGTGGAGACAGGAGAAGAAAGGAAGCGGACAGAGGGGCAAGAAACAGGGTTAACTTAGATGAGCATTTGGCGGGGNAAAGAGAGAGATGAGTGCAGTAGCACGTGTGCTGTTTGGTAGGCAATTTCCTCCTGCAATACGAAAATTAGGGGGAGGGGAAGATGAATGGAGGAGGAAGGAAAGTCTTTTCTTCTGCTGTCATTACATAATGCCTCTGTCAGGTGGAGATTTTTTTGTATTAACTTATTTGTTTTATTTGTAATTTACTCTGTTTTCGTATTACAGTGTTAAGAAACAAAAAACAATTGAATTAAAGAAAAGGAAAGAAATAAATTTTATGTACACTTATTCTTAATTTGCGGCGAGGTAAGATAATTTTACCAAATATTTGTTTTCGTTTTAGGTTTCATTTTCGTGAAAACTTACAACTATCTTTTCATTAACAAAAATGTATATTTGCACAACCCTAATGCACTCGTAATTTTTTCCGGTACTCACTCTCAAACTGAATAAAAACAGTGTTCAAACACCTCTTTTGAAACCACATGCACAGGAAATAGCTGCAGATGTAGAAGGCTTACTATCCATAGGGCAACTAACAACAGTTGCAGTTACTAGCTAAGAAATAAAAATGTCTCCAATATTCTGATTATTGATAAAGTGCAGTGAATTGGGTTTCCTTAATTTTGTGTTGCCTTTTTTTGTTAACTTTCCATGCATATTTATTAGTTAGATTTATACATATATGCATTCTTAATTTTCATGGAACAAATTTTAATTGACAAACTAAACAGTGTTGTGGGCACTGTCTCATCGCGAATCAATATCTTGAAAATGTGGCACTGCTGTTCTTGTGGTTGCTGGTCGTTTGTTACCAACAAGGCTGCCTCCGTAAACATGGCAATTGCTTGCTGAACGTCTAATAAAACTTCTACAACACCTACATATTTCATACACAAATGTAATGTTTTTCCACATTTTTCATGGTTTTTCCTTTTATCTCTCTCTAAATACATGTGTAGTCTGAGACCTCTATTGTTATTATTTATTACTTTAAGTTACAAAGTAAGAGTTAAGTGCGAAATTGTGGCAAAAATCAACGAAACGTTATTTTGGAAGTGGTCAATTACATAAATAGTACTAAATGCAGGGCAGCGGGACGTAAGCATAAACAATGTGTTAAAATTTATTTTATTTGTTTTATCTATTAGTATTACTAGCGCAAGTGTACATAATGTCCTGTGTACAGACTTTGTATGCTATGGTGAGTACAGTTGATACATCGTTGTTAAATGATAGGAGCATGTAATTTTCGGTGATGCTAAAGAAATTTTTGTTCAATCGGTGAGATAAAAATTAAATTTTCATTTGGAAGACGTTTTTAGCTTTATTTACATAGGAATTTTGTCGGGACTACAGAATACTTTCTGTGGACATGAACTTTTGATCCATCCGTATTAGATGGATAGAGTTGCCACTGTACTTGCATAGATACGTAGTGTGTTGCGGGACAATTTCAAACTTCAGCTTTACTTGGAATTTTGGAGTTTCTTTTGATTTATTGTTTTTATATTAGTATATGTGCTTACATTAATTCAATAGTTGGAAATTGTATTTTGTGTAGATAATGTATCACAGAAATTGATAAATATTGTTTTATATTTCTGCATCTCTAGGACTGCACAACTTGCAATGAAAGATGGTGAGAAAATAATTGAAGAAATTGGGTTTATCATGTTACTATAATAGTGACGCTGATGTTATTAATTTTTTCAGGAGAACCAGAGTGAGGACGTTTTAGTGCAAAAAGAAGTATTCAACTTCGGTGTTCCATTAGAAATACGAAAAAATACACCACTGAAGCGGTCCACAGAAGTAAAACCATTTAGCTTCGAGGACAGAAATAAGGAAGTGGCACGGCGCAAAGAAGAGAAAATAAAAATGGCAAGTTGTGTTATGTATAACATGCCCTGTTACTTCAAGGTGTCCAGCAAAGCTGTAATTTTATTTCCCGTACATTTCCCACAATTCATGATTAATTCCAATACAGTGTTTTACAGATTGAAGTTTATCGGATGAACTATTCAACCAAAATTACTATGTAAAACATTTATAATGTTTTGTTTAGTATGCACAGAACCAATACAGACGCATATCCATTAAAAGGCTGTCAAAAATTTTATTCTTAAATTAAATTAAAATTTACTATGCTGTATTTATTCTGCTGTGGACATATGTAATGTATACAACAGTAACACACAAAAATAAAACATTTTAAAGAAAATTAAATTGAAATATATCTTGGAAACATGCAGAGTTGCAACAAATAAGCTAATTTAATGTACGGGTAATATAATTACACTTGGTAATAATACTGCTACAGGTAAGTGTTCAACTTAGAAACAATGTACAATAAATCGTAATTCAAGCAATATGGATACATGCAACTGTTAAAGTTAACTCATACTACCATTAATTTAAATATGACTCTGCCTCATCTTCACATGTCATCGTGTCACCCCAGGCTAGGTTTGAACCTTGAACGACTTGCTACCAGAACATACCAGCACCCCCCTAGTGCAGGGGGACCCACAAACATGTCAGTTTTTTTTTTTTTTTTTTTTTTTTTTTTTTTTTTTTTTTTTNTGATAGAGGCCAGACGAGAGGCCCAGCTAAGCGCCTAAGCTCATGTTGCCAATGTAACCCCGCATGACACACACCAGCTTTCGCCACGGATCGAGAGATGGCACCAGAGAGTGCAGCTCCACCCATGGGAGAAGCAGAGCACCTTCGCACCACAGTCTCTCACGAGCAGGTGGAATATATGTCTGTGCACAGCTGCAGAACGGCAGTTCATTCTCCGCATCTTGCTCCACTACCTCGTGTGCTGGAGCTCTCTGCAGGCATAGACGTCCTCCAGTAGGACCACCGCTACCTACCAGACATTTTCCAGACCTTCACCAGCAAGCCCCGAAGAAGTCTTCACCCCTTGAACATCCACTATCCTTCTGGACCCCAGGTCATTGCAGATGTCAGCACCAGTTTGAACGCCATGGAACAGAGCTATATTAACGAACAAGAGTGCCTTGCCGTGATTTGGGCAGTGTGGCAGAACCGATATCACCTAGAGGGGTAGCACTTCATACTCTGCACAGACAGCGAGGCCCTTCAATGGCTGCACGAGTCAAACGCCACGTTTAATTTAGGAAGATGGGAAATGTTCCTAACGGAGTTTGTCTTTGAGGTGCAGCACTGCCCGGACAAGTCAAATGATCTGCCGGATGCCTTACCACACCAGGCAGGCCTCAATGGGAGGGCGAAAGCAGATGAAAAATAGGAGAGAATGACCCCTCCTGCCCCTACGAGAAGTCCCGAGGAACACATCCGGCTCCTCAAGCTACAACTCAGCCGGTATTAAATCAGCTACCACCAACAGAAAGACGGGGTCACCCCATCTCCTCCAGAACCAACCCCAATGATATGAACTTCGAGACGACGACGACGTCGTCTGATCTCGAAGGGGACAACCTAGGATCCCATGGAAGATCTGGATATAACTAAACCTGTAGGCATAGTTGTGCCTCCGCCACCACCATGACCACCCACAAGCCAGTCATCCTGGCATTAAGGATACGCTTCAGGACTTAAGAGAACACTACGCTAGGACAGAATAAGCCGGGATGTGCGGCAGTATGTCAACAACTGTGAGGGGTGCTGTCGTGGCAAAGCCTACCTTGTGCCCTAGCCCGCAGGAAAACCCCCATCTGCCTCATACTGCGTGGACCCACTTGGCAGCTGTTTTATTGTGGCCATACCCAAGAAGTACAAAAGGAAACTGATACATACTGGTAGTTGCAGACCAGTTTTTCTGCTGGGTCAAAGCATTTCCTCTACCCAGCCAGGAGACACAGAACATTATCAGAAAATTTGAAACTGAAATAATCCCCCATTGGGGATACCCACAGGCCATACTGACTGACAATGGTACTCAATTTACCAGCCACAAGTGGCAAACTGTCTGCAATGCATGGGGGGTAGAGACGTGGACTCTCTCACTATATCATCCTCAAGCTAACCCCACTGAGCAACCCACCATCACAGAGGCACATAGTTTGGCTGCGGGCTGAGGGATTTTGCTAGAAAGCAAAGCGCTGCTCATGAGCAGTAGCTTGCCGCCCGCGCCTCAGACGAACCCGCTGGCAGGTAGAATATATGGCAGTGCACCGCCAAGGAAAGTCAGTTGTTCTCCAATTGTACTTCTGAGTTCACCTCCAGCAGCTCGCCCCACCACCTCGTGTGCTGGGGCTCTCTGCTGGCCCGAACGTCTTCATGACCTACCAGAAACTCTTCAAGTCCTGCACCAACAACCTCCGACGAAGTCTTCGAACACTTTGAACAGCCTACCCTTCTGGTAACAGCAACCACACTACCCTTCTGGTGGTGGCCCTACTAGTCTCTTGTGGACAATGACATTGAGGTAGTTAGGGACAGTTGTTATTGTAGCTACCTAGCCGAATCTTGTTCAGGTTTGACCCAGGCCACATTCACCTGGTTTACGTAGTTTACTTCTGTTTAGTTCCTGATAAGTTAGAAGGTAGTACAGGTCGCTGTGTCCATTCCTCACAGAATAAACACGTTTTCTCTCAAACATTTGAGTGTTAATTCTAGGGCGACTGATTATCCTCTAGACGTCAGCCCCACCAGGGTAAAGCAGGAGACCGCGTCTTTAACAAACCAATTGCTGATCCTAGAGCAGGACTGCGGGCTCCCTTAACCTCGCCTGCGTATGCCGTAAATCATACCCATTCGATGGCCACCTGTACTGTGCACCTGGTGTGCAGTAAGGCAGAGCCACAACCTCTAGCAACACAATCAAAGGGCTGTCGTCAGCTATTCCAGCTGATTCGCTTCATCCACTGCGCTAAACTGAACGAGTGATACACTCGTTCTTGAGGACTGCTCACCTTTGGATGTACACTTGTTGTCTGACTTCTGGGGTGCATGGCGTGTGCCTTTTGTAGAGGTTTTTTTGGTAGAGATTACTGCCATGATTTAGGGGGCAGATTAAGTACCTGAATATCTGGCATTAAAATTTTTTATAAACTTTCTTGTTGGTATGCCATTACGGAGATCTACATCTGTAGGAATTGTTTTTGGTGCTGTTGCTTTTAATTACAGTCTTCAATGTGATATAGCGAATAAGGGTGACATTAAGACAAAAATTAATGTAGCAATATTAAGTGCTTCTGTCATGTTCTGTTGGCATGTTGTCTGTGTTTTCTGCGTGATAGCTCAAGTACTGCGTAATTGTGAAAACCTTTTTGTTGCAGTTCCTGGAGGAAGAAAAGCAAGCCCGTATTTTCCATGCACAACCATTACCAGGTGTGTATCGTAGGAGGATGGGCTCAAATCCAGACATTTCGGTCATGTCAACAGCAAGCATGGTTGAGGTGAGCTGAAATATTGCTACAGAGCTTGATTTTTCTCTTTCACAATTGTGACTGCATGTCTTGCCAATCTTGGGTTAGTTTGGTAATGGCTTCAAATATGATTAGGGATATCACCTTGAATTTACAGATTAAGTACTGTATTATGGCATGTATAGGTTGCACATTTTATACACCTTTTTTCATGTGACTATATGGGGTGCAGCCTGTACACACCTTTTTGGGGGTTAAAATGGGTATATTGTAAAAACTTTTCTAACCGCAATAAAATGTCACCTAATGTCCCACATCGTCGAGTACACTGAACAGCTACTAACAATTGGACATATGAGTCACCAGAACATTGCGCAATCGAGTCGCCGGCAAACTTCCGCCTGCTGGTCACACCATTTCCATGATCTTGTGCCTGCATGCAATAATACACACACACACACACCTTCATTGCAATTTTTCTGGCTTCAAACAGAAGTATTTCTGTGGTGACAGAAAATCCGTTATTCCTCTTAGCAAACATGTGCTGAAACAGTTTTTGCCCTCGCAAAGCACGTTTATTTTTAGACAATTTGTCCAAAGTTCCCTCCCCCACTTTTTCTTTCTTGCACCAACGCCGTTCATTTTTATTCTCGTCTCCAAAGTTTGAGTCAGCTGCCCTTCTTCCATGTTCACATGCATATTCCACAACTTTCAACTCTAATTTTGCATTATAACTTGCTTGTTCCTTTTCCATTATCACTCACTTGTGTGAAGAGTCTGGCAAGGTCGGGCGCAGGGTCACATTGATCATGCCTATCCACAACTGTGCTATTGCCAAGGATGCCTGCAGTCGCTTCACAAAAATACATAGTTGCCAAATGTTACAGTACATGAGCAAACCTCAGGCTTTAAAAAAGTTTCTGCGGCCTGTGTGTGAAATTTTTGTTTATCTAATTTATTGTTTCAAAATCATGATGTGGCCTATACATGCACGCTGCCTATATATGCCAATATGTGGTATGTAGTGGTTAAAATCTTAATTTTGTTGCCAACTTCAGTGACATTCCATAGTACTATGTCATAGTTGACTGACAAGGGAATAAGTGCACTGTTGGATCAACAATGCAAATGGTGAACAAAAATGATGAAAATAACACAATATTGCATTGTTGGGCAAGAGTATATCCAAAAATACGTGGCACAAGCGAACATGGTTACCTTATAATGACGCAATATTCATAATTTTTCGGGACTCTGGTGTAAAATTCTTTTGTGTGTTTGAAGCTTTGACAAGCTTAGTAATTTTTTTATCGGGTTTGAAGTTTAAAGCCGTTGTGGCTCGTTTCCCGTGATAGTTTATCGGGCAGACGTGTGCGTTTGTAGGTTATGGGGCGGACGTCTGCTGTTTACGTTTTATCAGGAGTCCGGTGGCGTTTCGTTTTGAACTTTAATTTTTCATTATGCTTCAGCATTAATTAGATTATTTTATTTCTGTGGATCAGGCAACGTCGACAAGTTTTAGTTCGTCCAGCGCATTTTTAGGCAACGTCAACAAGTTTTTGTTGTACGAAAGGTTCATTTATGTTGATGGCGCAGGATTAGTTTGTGCAGTCAGTTACGATAACGTTGTGGAGAGCGTGCGTGCGTGGCCAGGCCGTTATCTCAGGAGAGGGGGGTGATAGGCAGCACAAAAGAGGCGTCTGTCTGTCGCCTTAGGAGCAGTCTTATTACAGTCAGTCAGGGAGAGTGACTTCACGTCGCGGGCAGGTCGGCGGCGGGGGCCGTTAGAAGCATTGTACAATGTTAGCCTAGATCGCATCGGGTGTGACGTGAACCCCCACATCGGCCACTAGACTTTATTATTTTATTTCTCTGCCGGTGTGGGAGGTAGCTGCATATGATATTTATTTTTATGCAAGTTTTGAGACAATAACCTGTAAACTACTGTGGCGCTGTGTCTGTACTTTTATATTTATCTCAAGAGAGGTTCGTACTCTGTGAACTGTGAAACTTCGTTAAATAAATATATATAATAAAATACTCTGGAACTTCTTTCTTAAGTAACTAGCGTCGAATTGTACAGTCTCTCATGTTTCTGCCTCTGAGCAAGCCGTGGCATTATTATAAATGAGTGTAACAAGTGCCGAACGTTAAAAGATGGTGCCCGCCCACCTGTGCTGCTGCATTATTTTAAATATAACGTAAACGTAACAAGGTCGGAACATTACAACCTACAGGGAGATTACGATGCCATCTTGACTGTTTCGGGTTGAGAAGGCTGGCCACAACACACTAACGGAAACATAAAATGTTAAAACAGTTGCTAGAAATGCATCCACCAACAGTCACGCATGCTTGGCGACCTATACATGTGGCGTGATTGGCTGACAATGGTGGCGTGCGTCAAATACCCGGCGTATTTGAATCTGTTCGCCAATCACTCCACCGATGCTACCAAGCTTGCATTACTGTCAGTGGTAGCAATTTTGAGCAATTATTACAAACATTGTTGTAAAACGGCATTTAACAGTGACGTAAATAAACAATGTGTTGCATTTCATGTGTCATTTTTGTGTTTGTGCCTAAACGCGTCATTCCCCCTCAATGTTTGTCCCATGATTTTAGAATCATCCTGTATACTAAATGGTGAATTTGAACACTGCCAGTACAGTTTTATTTCCAAATTATTTCCGCATCTCATATTTACACGCACAAAATAATTTTCCAAAAGTGATTAAATTTCTGGCATAAATCAAGTAATTTTAAACCATTTTTGAGAGGTGAAAGGTTATGTATTTGTAGTAATTGATCTTTAATGCTTTGATTTTTGGTCTTCCGATTCTTGATAAGATTCTTCAAGAATCGCTGGTATCAAGGAATCGTGAGATTGAGTTTGACATCCCTAATTTTTTATCATTGCTCTACTAATCATCACTGTGTTCCAACAATAGGAAAGAACTAGGGACAAAAGAGAAAGCACTTAATAACATTTTCAAGTACTATATAAAACATTACTGCATAGAAAATGCAAAGCCAGTATTATTTAATAGCAAGGAAAATATTTGTTATTTAGTTAACTGTTTATAAAAGTAAAAGTGTTAACAGAAAAAAAATATTAATAATTAATATCTTATATGCAGATAAATTATTTCTAGTCTTCATTTGTGTAAAGGAAGTGATTGACCTCAAACTCCACAACCCACAGCACTCTCTCTTCGATGTACAGTAGTACCATCCTGATAAACTGTCGTTTACCATGATTGATTACAAGCACACTCTTTTGCCAAAATATTGATTACCCTGAATGTGCCATCGCTGGGAACTTGGGTAGTTACAGGCACAGGACGTGGAAATATGTATGCAGAAAACGTCAAAATATTGTACCACACCAAGCATGCATTGTAGTTGACCAACACTTGCAGGATGCACTTAGTACGGTGTTGGACCACCTGTAGCATGGAGACAACCGGCGGTTAGGTATGCAAGCATACAACCGTCGGTTCTCCTGAGGAAGATCCTGCCACAGCTGATGAAACTGATCCTCCAAATCCGCAGAAGTTGCTGTCTTATCTGGTCTTGCATGTTCTTGATGAGCAAAAGGTCTGGAGATCTTGCTGACCAAAGAAACATTATCACGAAGGCATACCAGAGATACCCATGCTGTGTGAGGCCGGCCATTATCCAGCTGGAAAATGGGGTTGTCAAGCTGCATTAAGAGAGGGAACGCACATGGTCGCAGAATATCTTGGACGTGTCGCTGTACCACCAGTGTTTCTTCAATCATATGAAATGGCACCCCAAACCTTGAAACCTCTCGTTGGTACATTGTGCCACTCTGCAATGAAACGTGGATCATGGTGCTGGACAGGATGTCTCCAGACTCGAATTTGGCAGTTGTTTGTATCCAGATAGAACCACGACTTGTCACTGAACACCACTAGTCACCAATCCGGGAGCTGTCATGCTGTCCATTCCCGGCAGGTCACATGTGCCCTGCAGTCATAATGGTAGTTATTGTAAGGGATGCCGCTACAACAGATCTCGCTCTGCTAGCCACCTGGATATAATTCTGATTGACACAGGCATATTCTCAGTTGCCGTAACATGTCTCTGGATAGTATGTAGTGACGCCTGTGGAGTGCTTAAAACAGCCGGTCACACGATGAAACTATCCTCCTTGCTGGTGGTCTGCCGGTTCGACCCGAGCCTTCTCAACGGTGTTTACCTTCCTGATCCCACTGCATCCAGCACTGACTCACAGTGTAGGTATAACAATTCAAGTGGCGAGGAATGCGCTGAAACATCCTTCTTACCTCTTGGAGGCTGGCGATGTGGTCTTTCTCCAACTTGTCCAGCTGAGCAAAGGCTTGTTGAATGCTCAGTTGGGGGCATGCTGAGTGTTGTTCACTGAACTTTGATCTATGGCTCACACTGCTACTAAGACCTACGACCTTATTCTGTGTTTTGCAACTATCAATGATGGATGGACATTTATGCCCCCTACTGGAATATCCGCACAAGCAAATTGTGTTCAGCGCCTATGGGACACATGTCTGGCTATGACGATACTGTGTGGCAACCGTCTTTGTACTGGCACGATTCATTCATGGCGATAAATTTTGTTTTTACAAATAAGTAATTTCTCACACGTTGTAGAGTAAAAAAGGTGCGTTTGGCTACAGTTGGTCAATGAACCTAAGTAATATTCTGGCATTTGGATACATTTTAAAAAAACCTTGTTGGTGCAGAAATTTGCATAATTATTTTATGTTGCCATTTCCTTTATCTCCAGATGCTCTATACTATAGATAGCTCAAGCTCAATCTCTTAATCAGAAGCTATAATACGTACACTGCATTTGCAGTTCTTTAAGTGAATCAATAATTTCATTATATATCATCATGGAAGTTATCTGGGGGCCGCGGTGGTGTAGCGACGACTCGCGTCCTGCCAAGGCGAATAAAGTTTGATTCCTGGCGGGGTCGCTTCCGGATTTTTGCACGTGGGAATCGTGCCACCAAGTGTCTCCACTCCACTCTCCGCGAAAATGATCTGATCCTGTCTTAGTGATTAGTTTTCCGTCCGCAGTCTCATCAGACCTAAGAGTGAGCTTTTTTCCCTCTTTTTTGGACAAATTTGTGTATTTGTAAACTGCTCAAAGACTTGCAAGACGTTCATAACGGTCAAGTATTTGTTTTTCTCTTAAATTTCCAATTAAGTCGAACAGAAAACTTGTTAATAGCGACTTACCCTAAAGTTATGTTTACGGACTGCAGTTTGGTGCTAACACCATTGAATATGTGCATTTTAAGTTTCTTAAAATTCCTTTGAGAGATTTAATGGGAGGAAGGTACATTTAATTAAGATAATTATTTCTTGAAATATAAAAGCAAGGATCTGTTGATGAGGTTACAGTGGCTAACAGTTGTCTTCAGCACTAGTGAGGATAAAGTGACATGCAGATGGAGGAGAGAAGGAATGTAACAGTGGAAGAAAAGGGCGTGTCCTGAGAACACACCACCCAACGTTCACCACTTTTCTCACATACTAAGAGCCCACCCTAGTGGAAGGTGAGGCATCTAGCCACTACACCACTGCATCGTCAGAATTCTTTGTAAAACTAAATTCAAACAAACTTCACGTCACAATTCCACCACATAATTTTGAAATTACTGTGTAGGCAAACTATAAGGAAATGTTGGACATGCTCAAACAAGTAATTCACTATAACGCCCCTTTATTCTGTGTGGATCATTTTTGAATCGACAGCTATTTAGACACTGGGTAATTGCCAGTGACAGCATTTTCTAAGTATTTTTTACCACTAGGAATGATATTTTAATTATCTCTAAATTTTATGGCTATGAGCATTTTCTTTTAAGTGAAATGCCATGTTTTAAGTTAATTAGATAATTATATGTTTTTACAACAACAGATTTTTTTTGTTTGAGGTCAATTAAAATTCATTTAAGTTATATTCTTTTTATAATTGTAGATTTTATAGCTGTCATTGGTAAAACAATTATTATGTACTAAATTGTAGGTTTTTAATTTACTGTCAAGTTTATTCATTTCCATTTTAATGTCTGGAGCCACGCAGATGCTTCGCAAGCCGTGATCAGTTCTGGCATCAGTAAAATATTTTAATCACAAATCACAATCTTTGCACCTTTATTTGTGTTGCAATAAATAACAATTTTGTTAGAATTAAAACACATTGCTATTACTCATCAACTACTAGCAGAGCATAACTTGAAAACTCGAAACTAACTCAACGAAGATCTACTAGAAAGTTTCATGCTCCATGTACAACAGTTTCTGTCCCCTGATCAATATAAACTGGAAGCTGGCACTGGCAGGTACAGAGGCAACAAAGGATTGTATTAACATCTTAAAACAGTTGACTCCCAGACATTTACCAGTCATTTTAAGTGGATTTATTCTATAATTGGTATACATTTTATTCTAGCACACCGCTATACAAAGAACACTGAACCATTATTTTTTTGCTATTTTCAGTCGTCTCGTGTCGCCCCCTAGAAAGTACTGCTCTAGGCTCGGGCCTAGTAGGCCTAATGGGAAGTCCGGCCCTGGTATGGTCATGGTACACTGCAACTTTATACAGTTTAAGTAGATGTCTTGAACAGCCGTGGTTTTCACACATTTGTGGATGTCCTGGTACCACACACCACAGATAAAGTGAGCAGACTTTACAAGCAAATTAAGTCTGTATAGTAGTGTTTCTGTGCATTGGTTGTTTATTTTTATAAAACTGTATTCTACTCTCCTAATGTTCCCGAAAAATTCTAATTTTGATAAGCTTAACAACCTAGATAGTTACAGCTGTATACTGTGTATAAAGGTGAGCATTTTCTCTTGTTCAGCACATGTTCCTGGAAAGATAGATGTGGTTTACTGTATTTTCTCTTGTCGTAAGCACAATAGATGCTTGTAGATATAATATTTTGATGTTGAGCAGGTCAGAGCAGACACCATGCTAAGCAATTGTGAAATAATGGATATATTTTTTTTAACATTTAAAAGTAAAATGCAGGCAAATGTTTTGTGAGTGAAATGCTTTAAAGGGGGTGTTTTTGAAGATTACTTGAATCGTTGCCTGATTTCAGTATTACATAATATACTTTCCCATATTAGCTGAAATAAAATAATCAACTGTACAAACCTTCTGCCAACTAGTCATATCGGTTACACTTGAGTAGTCTGTGTTTACATTTAAGTTTCATGCATTTTTTCTTCCAAAATGAATACGTAGTTTAAAATGTTCATTGTTTCTATTTAGGCTATTGCCTACTGGTGATATTTGATGTATGAAATTAAACGTGTGTACTTTCATTGCCTTGGTATTTTAACATACCACCACTTTAAAATTGTTCGCTTGTCTTGCATATAGGTACATACGCACAGTGAGTAAGGATGTTGACATTATTAGATAGGTGTTGTTTTCATCATGGCTGTGTAGTTATGTATTTTGAATACAAAGACAAGCAGTTATAAAACATAATGATGCACTGAAGAATCACATAATGTTAGTTTTTTTTTTGTCAGTGATTCATAAAGGATCACTATTATTAGTTTCTTGTGTTTACTGACTAACAAGCAAATGTTTATTTTGAAGCGAGCGGCATATGCTGTCTGTCGGCAGAGAATTTAACGTCTTGAAGGGGAGGGAGAAATCAATTATGGCTGCTGCATTTTGTGAATGCGTATAGCAAGGTTATAATGAATCGTACAGAAACCATTTCAATTTATAATTAGTTTTGCACAGTCATTGAATAAGATGTAGATAAATGGAACTGTTTTTAGTAACTTGCTGCCAACTTCACGGTGTGTGTGGCAGCCATTGTTAATTTTCCATTATATGCAAAACTATGCAGTTATTTTTTTGAAATGTTGAATTCAAAAAGTGCTTGCTTTACTGTGAACAGTCTACATTTCATGAAATTTGCTGACTTCTTTCTTTGCAGGCTGGCTCAGATGAAAATAAAAACCCAGCTGTGTTTAAAGCTCATCCAGCCATAGTACTTAAGAAGGAGCCTTTTGTGCCAAGCAAAATTGACCGTTCGCCACTAAAACCCAGGAACCATATGTTGAAGACAGAAGTCAGAGCAAAAGAGCGTAAAGAGTTTGAAGAAAAGGTGCGAGCTGAGATGGGGGAGTTAGAGAAGTTGCGAAAAGAGGTGAGTTCTTACAGAGCCTGTACTGCTGTTTACCTTTGCTACCTATCCTATATTTTGCTTTGTCTCTCACACACATCATGATTTGCAGGAAGGCTGATTTTCTGCTTATCTTATATTCAGAGTTCATATAATATGCAGGTTTCAGCATAGGGTTTTCAATTGGGTGTGGCATTGGCAATTCATAAAATTTTTGTTTTGGTAGGCTTGCGTGAATATTAAAATTAAATCTGGTCAAAATGTATATCAATTTGTGGAATAAATAGGTATTGTATTTATATCTAAATTTTAAATACTGCTGGTTGGCCTTAGAGTTATTGGATGTTTTTACTGTGCAATACTCGGATTTTATGCTGTTTTTGGAGCTGTGGGATGACTCAACACAAAAATTTAATGTGGTGTTGTTGGTGTAGTTGTTATTGTTATTATTATTATTATTATTCATTTAAAAAATAGGGTGTTCACCGGTTACTGATGTGTCTGAATAGCACAAATTAAGAGGGGGTGATGAAAGTCACAAGTGTCGCTGTAATTAGTACAAGGTCACTAATTTTTGTATTGGCGCAGCATGTTACTATTGCAGTCTGTGTTATTTAAATGTATGTACGTCTACCAGAGACAGGTAAAAATCCTTATGTCTGGACAGGTCATAAAAATGACACGTTAACTCAGCGCTGTATTTACTTCCATATGTAGTGCATAATCTGGCGTAGCAGAGTGTGTATTTCACTTCCTGTTGCCCTTTGGGATTTTATATTGTCTGTGCGTTGAAAGAAAGTGTCTAGCCTACTCATAGTGCTACAATTATTATCTGGGCTAAGTGTTGTACTGCAGTGCGTAGATTGTAAACAGTTTATTTGGGACACTGCCCATTGCAGGGTTGCCACTGACCTGGAAATTCAGGGAAGTGAAAATTTATTGTGGAATGTCAGGGAAATGAAAATTGGTCATGGAAAGTCAGAAAGTGAAAATTGGGATAGGAAAGTAGGGGAAGTTAAAGTATAATCCATACAGATATTTTCTCATATCACAAAATTCCTGGATTCAGAAATAAAATTCACTACAAGAAATTTATTTAAGTATGATAAAACAAAAAAATCAAAATTTCTTTGCATAGCTTCCGAAACGGCTATTTATCAAGTTAAATTACGTCTTACTGATTCGTTACGGATGATTTATTGTAATATATTATAATCACTTACCTACTATAAGTTTCTACGCACCGGTGATATTATGTTATGAAATTATTCATACAATCCATGAAACACTTGGAAAAATTACAGCACACAACCAGAAAAAGTAAATACGGGATGGGACTTCCCCGTTTGTATTGCCGCGCCGGCCGCCGCTCTATATCTATCTGTCTCGAACTCAATGCCACCACGCGGCGTATGCCTACAACAGCATGACCGCGCTTCGCCTCCCGCGGCGGCCGCGCTGCGCTGCGCTCGTGCAGTCAATTCGGCCAGACACACTTAGCGAACGGTCATGTCACTCGTTCCTGCGCCGCAACCAAACGTGACTACGCAAATTGTACAAAAATTTATCTAAGTGGTGAAACACATTGCAAGTTGAATTGTTTGTGTGGACCTAATAAAATTTAGGTATATAAATATCAATATTTTTAATTTCTGTAGGACATAAAAAAAATTGGCCCCAAATTTGCCACCCCTAAAATCTGCCTCCCTAGGCTCTAGCCTACTTAGCCTGCTGGTAAATCCACCACTGTCTGTATTTCAGTGTACAGCAATGTTTATTACTAGTAATTTCTATTGGGTTGGTAATTGTTTTCGTTATTTCCACGGGCATTACATGCAAACTCCTCCTCCAGCAAACCCATATTTTTTTTGTTTGTGTTGCTATTCCTTATTATTAAAAAAGAAAATGGGATGTGCGTGGGTAGTTTTAAAGTAATTCTTATGTTATTCCACGCCTCATATTTNGCCACTGTCTGTATTTCAGTGTACAGCAATGTTTATTACTAGTAATTTCTATTGGGTTGGTAATTGTTTTCGTTATTTCCACGGGCATTACATGCAAACTCCTCCTCCAGCAAACCCATATTTTTTTTGTTTGTGTTGCTATTCCTTCTTATTATTAAAAAAGAAAATGGGATGTGCGTGGGTAGTTTTAAAGTAATTCTTATGTTATTCCACGCCTCATATTNCTTATTATTAAAAAAGAAAATGGGATGTGCGTGGGTAGTTTTAAAGTAATTCTTATGTTATTCCACGCCTCATATTTCTAACTCAAGCTGTTTAGTATCAGTAATGGCAGAATAACTGCTTTGCAAAAGTCGTCGGTAAGTTGTTTGTTGGCGAATGAAAAGTGTGTTGTCAAGCAAGTTCCTCGAATTACGTTTATTTCCAGTCTTAACATATTAGCTGCAACATCCAAAGTGTGAGAAGAACTAAAATTACCATCTTGCAAATGTTAACCCAAATTCGATGTTAGTAATACATTTAATAAAGGTTAACAAACATTCCATTCTTTTTGCAAGGTTTTCTATTTTTACTTTTATAACCTACAAATTTTTTAGACATGTCAGTCTACAAATAGCTTAAAATTTGTTTAGCATTACAATGGAAAGTGGATTAGCTGACAGCGTGTTGATAAAATAAATATACAGCCACCAGCTGATGGCGAAAGGATATATAAATAAAAAGTTAACATTGGTGCTACTTTCGTCAAAGTGTCAAAATATTGCCAAGTTACATGAGACAGAGTATTAATGTTTCTCATGGAGGCAAGAACGATTTTAAAGTTCATGAAGCAGTTGTGGGGGTCTTAAATATGACGCCATGTTAATATTAGTAATACCCAACAGTAATGCAGAATGTGGAAGGGTGTTCAGTTCTGCAAAAAAATAAAACTGCTTTTAGTTCTTTTATGATAGACAAAGTTCTTAACAGCTTACTGTTGGCTAAATCTGGTGGTCGAAAGTGCTATGAACAAGAATAAATTTGCTTCTGCTTAACTTTTGTGTTGTCCAATTTGCAAGCAAAGTAAGAACATTAAACAATGGATGAAAATTATCTTAGAATAAAACATTGCGTTGTGTGTATACTTGCAAACGTAAAATCCATTGCTATAACAATATTTCTGAGTAGAAATTAAGTCAAACATTAGCAATATCTTGAAGAATCAAACAGTAGGGATTTTTTGAAAATAGGAACGAGATCTATCTTTTCTAACTGTGTTGGCATTGTGCGTACAGTGCATTATCTGTGACGTTTGTTCTCAACCTTTATAAGACGTTCGTCTTGTAAATTGTGGGGTGTTTTTTTTTTTTTTTTTTTTATGAGGGCCCGGCCCCAACAAATTTGCTTGTAGATACTTTCTTCTTTCCCATTCCTCTCTCCTCGATACATTACATAATTAACGTAATCTTGTAGGATGTTGTAGCATTCTCAGGGTGACAGTATTAAACTAACTTGTGTTTAATATTAGTACATGTCCCATTCAGACCACCAAATATGCATCTTACTATTCGGTTTATTAATCGTTATTTTATGATAAGTGGTTCTTTTATTATCGTACAAAAATAAGTTTGGCAGAGCCTAAAAAATTTACTGCTGCCTTTGAATAAACATTTCTAAGTTTATTACAGTTGTCAGTTACTTGAATTATTCTTTTAAGGAAATCACTGAACAAAAATTTTTCCTTCAGATTTTGAATTAAAATGGGATTATCACCTTCTGGCATTCACCATTAATCTAAAACATAGATTTCTAATGCATTTCAAATATGTATAATTTTAAACATACTAAGACAGCTGAATACTAAATCAATTGAATTGTAATTTTTAAATTAAATTAACATACAATAAAACTTACTACGCTAAACAGCAGAGAATATTCAAAGAAATTCAGATATTTAGACTACTCGCATTGTCACAGAAAAACATTGGACGCAGCGAAACTGTCACCTGTCACAAAGTCTGCTTTTTAAAGACTTAAAATAATTTGCACATTAGTAACAAGGAAAACGTGTGTGCATATGCATGTGTGGTAGATATTAATCAAAGGTGTAATTAAAAGTTTGCCAGCTTGGTATTAATGTGAAGTTTTCACCAGTCATGGGAGACTAGGAATTCTTATTTTCTGGCACTAAGATATGCTGTTCCACCTAGCTGGATGTATAGTATAAACTAGTTTGGTTTAAAAAAAAAAAANATTTTCTGGCACTAAGATATGCTGTTCCACCTAGCTGGATGTATAGTATAAACTAGTTTGGTTTAAAAAAAAAAAGTGCAAAACATTTTAATTTGCAGTCTCGTCAAAAAAATATCTGGTACTAAGCTTCAGTGTGCATGNAAAAAAAAAAAGTGCAAAACATTTTAATTTGCAGTCTCGTCAAAAAAATATCTGGTACTAAGCTTCAGTGTGCATGTTCTTTAGGCAATTAATTGTGTGTACAGGAGCGTGAAATTGTGTACCACTTTGACAGGTAATGCATTTTGCTCAGGTTACAGTTCTAGCTTGGGAAATAAGGACTGTTTATTTATCATGCTACAAGGTAACACTGCAGGCAGTTGGTTAGTGACTGCAGTGCATCTGATGATATCCTTTGCCAAGGCAGTGTTGACCTCGTTGTGTATGCGCTCTGTATATGGCGCACATTTTAATCAAGTGGATTAAAGTTGTTGAACTGTTTTCTTCTTCCTGAATAATGATGTGATGGTTACAAAATAGTGATGCCTAAGGTAGAAACAGTAAAATAGGGTTGTAGCAAATTGAGGGTGAGGCTATTTCAAAACAAGCTCATAAATAACTGGCAACTATATGGAATGCAGCAATCCTTGCAGTTTTTGTGGTCTCTAATAACTATATAGCAGCAATTCTGGGATAATCATGTTTCCTGAAAGTCTAAAGAATTATGTTCATTTGGAGTAGTGGCAAAGTTGACTGGAGAAACTGGTTTACTCTGTGAAAATACAATGTTAGTCTGTCATCCTGAGATCTGATGGATGTGGGAAGGGGGGAGGGGGCCCCATAGAGTACCAGTTCTGGAATGTAACTGTATCCCACAGGTGTGGAGCCACCATCTGATCACTGAGCCAACTTTATGTCCACGAAATAGTAAAGTACTATTTGGAATACTTGTAGCTGTTTGTTCCAGTGAATGTATAATAAGACTGTGTGTTGCTGTGTTGTACAGTATGAAGAGCAAAAGCATCTTGAGGAAGAGGCAAAGGCTTCAGCACAACGAAGATTAGCTGAGAGCTTCCGTGCACAGCCTGTACCAAAATTCAAGACTCCAAAGAAGCCGCTCCCAGACAAGAAACTCACGTCCCCACAATCTCCTTTCTTGCATCGCTCGAAGGAGAATGCGGCCCCTGCTGAGCAGTGAAACTCAGGGGGAACTGCTATTTTAAGAAATTTTAACTACTTGAGATTTTAAACATTTTTAAAGGATTGCTATGGATGAGTGAACTTTACTTTGTGTCGTTATGATTTGTAAGTAGCATATTTCAGTTGGTTTTACAGTGTTTGCTATAGCATCTGAAAAAACACATTTTATTTGCAGACACCAAGTTTATAGTGTATAGTGTAACAGTTACTCAAGAACTTGTTTAAAATTTTATTCATTGTTTTTAAAAATAACTTATAAAACCTGTATGAACCAAGGACGTTGAAGTTTGTCCATCTCATCTGTCTAAAATGGACACCACATTTTTGTAATTTAGTATTATAACAAGTATTTTATACTTAATTATAGAAAGATACGAAACTACTTATGGCATAATATAATAAAACATGGTACTAAATCATCAAATATAGATAGTCTGATATTTATTGCAATAGGTAGAATGCAAGTTTCATAATTATTGTCAAAACTTACTGAAACATGTTTTGATAACCAACAAAACTAACCATGTGTTATTGCATAAAACTGGTTCTTGTTGCCCTTGAATTTTAAGTGTTTGGTTTCAGGGTCCTGAAAAGTCCTTAAATTATGCTGGTCTTTGAAAAGTTCTTGAAATTTGATATTGTTAAAAACCTTAATCTGTGTGGCTAAAAAATTGTTGGTTGGTGGAGGGGAGGGTATGCTTGATCTTTTACAATAAGTAAAATGTAGTATTGTGGTGTTATAGCAAATAAATTTCAGGCAAACCAATGCGTTAAACACTTGGCCATTTCACTATTGCAAAATGGCCAGAGCGAGTGTGGCAAGCAAGCATTAGGCTTAAACCTTGTACCTAAACTGCAAATGGGTTTGTGGTGGCTGTGCGGTTAGACTGCTCGCCTCCCACTAAGGTGAACTGGGTTCAATTCTTGGCAGTGTCACTTTGTATTTTCGCAAGTGGGAATTGTGTTGGATGATGCCATTGGTTGGAGGGTTTTCTCAGGGATCTCCCATTTCTCCTGCCCTTGCTTTCCAGTACTGCTCCATTCTCACTTCATTTTACCCTCATCGGCTCTCAAGACCTCAATGTTAAGAGCTGCCCAAGTCTCTTAACTCCAACTCTGATTGGTTTTGTTGTAACTCATAACTGGTGCCTGTTCACAAAAGTTTTTTAATGTAGGTTTTATCATCATTTTTGAGAGACCTGACAGGCCATTTTGTGAAAGTGCAATATGACAGTCTACCTTGGATGGATACAGTTACAATAATTGATTATTTTAATTTCAATAATTTGGTTTCCACTCCATATGAGCTCATTCCTTTTAGCATGATTTAAACAAAACTAAAGTCAGTCTTGGCTCTGAAGGCCAGATTTTAACAGAAAGAACCACCAGATTTGCAATGGTGTCTCAACAAATTGTACAATTTGCAGTGCATGTGATCAGTTGGGTTGTAACATGTTTTTGTGTGGGTTCGTATTATAGGCAGCATTTGCTGGAAATAGTGCACACAAAAGAAATGAGTAAATTTAAGATTACCTGTCAAAAATTGTAAACAGTATTGAGTTTACATTTAAATAATCAGTCTTTAATATCTTGGTTTATTGCTACTGTGTACTTCAAACATTTCAGCTCTTTGGAGATTTTAATTAGGACAATGCTCTGGCTTGGTTCGTGCTGCTGTAAACAACTCTGGCAAACTGGATGTGTGGCCGACACCATGCAAGAAGAGTGAGCAACTGCATGCTTCGGGAACACTGGCAAATGTTATACTGTTTGTATTTCGGCATATGACAGTTGCAAGTGAGAAAGAAAATTTCATGAATTGGAAACATAGTTTATCATTTCGTGTCACCTTATTGTCAGAGAAACGTGGACTTTGAGAATAGACAGTTCAATGAAAGATGGAAGTTTTATTCATGGACTTCGGAGGGATGCCCAGTTTATCATGTGTCTGTAAGTGATGACTGTAATGTAAAATACAACATTTGCTGTCATTATGAAACTTATAAAGTGAAATATGGTATTGCAACTAGCAAGGTGTGAATACATTTGGTTAGTGGACTCAAATCTAAGATGTAGATACAAAGCAACACCTTGAAAGAAATACAAATGCAAAAGTCATGTGTTCGGGCATTTTATGAGGTGTGCATGTTTATGGGTAAAGTCTAATGTCACTTAGGTCTGACTAAGTAATTAAGCAGTGCACAATTAAAATGGCAAAATCTTTTAGCAGTGACAAACTTACAAAAAGTTGGTTTCAAAACAGTGCCACGTTTCCACCGTACTGTTTCAAGAATTGTCGAATTAAGCAATTCAATGAACAGCTGTGTAAAGAAATTGTGAAAAGTAATTATTTTTCCATTGCTTTGGACAAAAACACAGACATAGCGTATTTGGCAGCTGTTAAATTTTTTTTTTAATTTTTACGAGGAAATTTGAAGAGTTTTCCATTAAAGAACTACTTGTTACGGTGTCACTTCCTACCAGTGAAAGACTGTATCTGCAGTGCTCTTGTTAACTCCACAGCAATAAAGCAGCACATACCAAAAAATTTGACCAATTTCTGACAAATACTGCAATGTAAAAACAATAAGACGTAGTTATGTCTTACATCCATAGATTACTGGCGCCATTTTTACACCAAACGGGAAGTCAGCATTGTCACCACTGGCTACCACAAGTATCTTGCTCCATAAGCAGGAGGGCCAAATGTCGCGATTTTCTTTCTCTTAACCACATCACTAATCTAAAAGTTGTCAAGTCGCACACATTACATACACTTAAGTAGCAAGTAGTGGGCACAGCTTCAAGACTGGTTACTTCAATGTTACTTGGGCAGTACGTACGGTGGCAACATGAGCAATTCCATCGCTGCCTTTGTGAAGTTCAATGACTGGTAGTAGAAAGTCGTACTCCTGGTTTTTGCCATTTCGTTCTAGTTGTAGGGTATGCAGATAATCATGATGCCAGTGCCGTCAGAAGTCTTGATGAAGTCTCTCCATCAGCTGCAAACGCTGAAGTATGTTTACGCTCACCTCACAAAGATCTAGTTGTAGAATTGTTGCAAGGAAACTTAAAGAAATGACCTGGACTGATAGCCCTGATGTCATCGGGGTCTGAACTTGGAGGACACAGTGGGAGAGAGTTCAATACCACCTCTACCTGCACCACCACAGTATAGACTTTAGGGCTCAAGATCTACTCCCCAATGAGTGGTCAAATGCATCTTGAATGACTCGACACCTGCCACCCAAAGCCCTCCAAAGTGAGGGGCAGCAAACTGATTGAAATACCTCTTTATTCAAAGATATGCAAAGGAAGGAAGTTCTGCCTAGTGACCATCACGCATACAACCACAGCAAGTCTGTTTGTGAACGGTCAGAAAAAACAATGAATTTGGTAGATTGAACACACACGGCCCAAGATTTCCCTGCAGGTGGCAATGTCTGACAAGCAACAGCTCATCCTTCGAACTGGTTCACTTATGCAAATTACTGTATTTACTTGTGTATAGTGTGCATCATGATTTTTTGCAAAAAGTACCAAGGAAATTTTTTTAAAAATAAAATTGCACCAACAATTTGTGGCACTGTGTTAGTAAGTATGTAACTAATTATTATTTTTTTTTACATTAATGTGTGGTGATTGTAGTATGTTTGGAAAATGCTTTAATTAAATAATTCACAGCGCTAAAAGCCAAAACATTGTGGCGTGCTGTAAGATAACGGTAACCTACAGTCGTTAAAAGAACGTCAACAACTGCAGTAGGTGGCCTGCTCCCCCCCCCCCCNTTATTTTTGCTTATTTCACGCGACTTTTTTTTTTTTGCCACGCCGGAATGAGACATCTCTCAAAAAAAGTTGTTGCCTCTTCCCTTCTCCTTGACCATGGTAGGCTATTCTCTGCCCTACATGGAAACAAAGAAGGCTTGGAAGAATTTATCGTTCGGCAACATGACTGGAAAAAAGGAGGGGAAGGGAAACTTATGCATGTGGAAGCTCTGCTTTGCGGTGAGACAGGATGCAAGCTTTGAGGATGCACGTGACTGCCGTGGATGGTGGAACGAGGCTGCTACCTACACGTAACTTTGACACGAGGACTGAACAGTCTTTTTGTTTCTGCGCGCAGTTAAAGTTAAATTATTGTTTGTTTACTTTAAGTACACAAAGTGAAATGCTGAAGCAGTATGTACTAATTAAACACCAATAATGCATTATCACTGTTCTAAGAGAAATATTTACTTGCAAGTTATGTTATAATTATTTCAAATAAACATTTTATCACTGATTTTATATACCAATAAAAAAGTCGCAGCTACTGGAAATAGCCATGTCAAATTGCCCAGCTGCAGTTCGATTTACATTTTCTTCAGCATAATTTGTCTTAAAGCTGAAACCTCGCAGTGTAAGAAGCACGCTAACTTCTGGCATTCATCATTACACGTTTATTGCCCGTGTATTGCGTAAGCACTGCCGTGAAGCAGTTGGAACAGGGACATGGATAAGAAAAAAAGGGGGCGACACTAATAATGAAGGTTACAGGGGAAGGCTGGAGGGGCGAACTGAAGGAGACCCTGAGAGAGAAGGGAGAGGAGTGATGATGTAAAAGCGAGAGAAGAGATCGTTCTGTTACACTTCCCTCTAAACATCTCCGGACAGTTTAAGACTACCTCTCGTTCCTAAATTATTTTTTTGTATAGTGCGCACCCCAAAAAATGTTTTCTTTATGTTGAGAAAAAGGGCATGCTATACACCAGTAAATATGGTATCCTGAATGGTGTTCCACATCGCAATTAAGGTTTTTCAGCCTGTAAGAGTAAAGATACCGGTTTTTCGCGGCACGTGAACATACCTCGCGAAAAACAACAAAACTCTCACAAAATGTGCGAAAAAATACAGTATTTCAACATGTATAGATCACACATTTCCAAAAAAAAAAAAATTTGTCGGCACACAGTATAGTTTAATATTTTAACCTTGTTTCTAAGGAAGTAAAAGAAAAATTAATAGCTTTTCATTTGTGTAGTAATTTGTTCACTCGCATTCCTAAACAAAATAACCATCCCGGACGCGTAAAATGTAAACATGTTGGAGCTCGGCCATAGAAATGCTGTACATGAGAAATTTTTGCTGCTGTACGAGACAAATATACGTAGTTTGCACGTCCGTCGTCACGTCACAAGTGCGCATTGATAGACTCAATGTTTGTATCTAATTGTGACTTAACAATACAGTGGAACAGTGTTATAATGATAGTCGACAATGGCAAAATAAATTATCACTATAGCGAGTTATTGTTAACAAAATTTATGGTGCCCTGTAATTTTTTTTATTGTATTTGCCCTTGTAGATCCTGTATTTAAAGAATGCCGTAAACTATGTGTATGCAGTGACAAGTTAGTACAAAAAATTCTTTCGTCTGACTGTTGCATTATATAACGACCAGCAGACACCAGCGACGTTGCTTCGTCCTCCATTCTTCATCCCCTCCCCCAAATTTTCGGGTTGCGGGAGGGAGTTAGTTTCCTGCCAATCAGCGTGCTTCTTTCCTTGTCTCTCTTTCACCTACCTCTTCTCCTCCTGTCCCCCCCCTCCCCCCTTCCATCTAGTTCTTGTCTCCTACCTCTTTGAAACCCGACACGCCACAAAGCAGAGCTTCCACATGTTTGTGTTTCCCCTCCACTCCTTCACATTCATGTTGCAGATCGATAAATTCCTTTAAACCTTGTTTGTTTTCGTATAAGGCATAGGATAGCCAACATGGTGAGAAGGGAAGAGGCAACACAATGTTTTTTTGAGGGGTGATATTCCAGCATGTCACTTCGTAAAATCAAAAACTAAGCTGGCCGCTCACAGCAGTTGTTGACGTTGTTCTTTTAACGACCCTAGGGTACCATTATCTGACAGCCGCCACCATTCCCCTCCCCCTCCTACAATTTTCCAGCGTACCCCTTTTTTCATGCCATTGACTAGCTTTACTCCCATTCATACCTCTTCCCTTTCTTTCTTACCCTCTTCCTTATTTCTCACAACACCTGTCCGCTCCTCTTCTTAAGCTCCGGCGGACGCAAGTGTCGCCATGTGAGACAGACTAACAAAGACTAACTCACACGTGGCAAGTGGGTGAATGTCACTTGCGATACGTGTTTAAACATTAAAAAAAATAAGAGTTTACAAATGTTTGTATCGCTATAGTGAAAGGCTTCATTAACAGATTTGTGTTATAAACAAAATTAAGTGCCTTTCAAATGAAAGGGAAAATGTCTGCATTTAAAAACTGTCTTAATAGTGGACATGATGCTATAGGCCATACTCGTTAAAACGTGGTTCCACTGTATTTACAGGAATACTAAAATTCAGTGTGGCCTCTACGTGAAATATTAATTATCCCTAATTTTTCATCAAAAATTCCTGGTGGGTCTATACACGCACGCAGCTTATACATGTCAAAATAGGCACATTTCCATTGTGAATCCACATGCTTAAGACGCTAATTCGATAAATTGATTCAAACTGTAGTCTGGATTGGAAAGTTGACACAATTGAGGTTTCGAAAACATCGCAGCTGAAGCGATACCGGTACGTTTCGGAAATTAACTAGTCTTGGTGACAAACTAATTTTGTTTGCATTTCGTCACTTTTCGTCGCATAATTAATGTAATCTTGTTGGTAGCTCTGGTAGAGCACTGTTATAAAAGCTGTAAATTGCTTGAGCATTTGGAAAATTCTACTGCACCAGTGGCCGCAACTCTCCTCACGATGTAGTGACCTTAAAAAAATGTTTGAATTGCTAAAAGAGATGGGTTTTTGAACTTCAGAAAACATCAGATTTACTTTCAAAGCTTTCCAAACAAGTCAGTTACATTTGACTTCACTGTTAAAATTGGTCGAGAGGAGTCTGAAAAATGAAATGATTTAATTGAGTCTGACAGTGGTAGGAATTCATTGAATGTCTCGATAAACTCTTTTATCCAAGAAATATTCTAAAATTGTCTTTAAAATAAAAAATCATGAAATATGTGATGCAATGAAAAAAGTACCTATCTTGTATGAGCTTTCATCTGAGAGTTTGCAACCATATCTGTTGTGGGATTCTGTTGTTAACTTGTTTAAAAATGATCAAGATGTCGATATTATTAAATTGTTGCTTTTGCTGAAGTGTGATTTTTCTGACTTTATTAATGCTGTAGTGAAATCAGTATGGATTCCAGTCAGCAATGCACACACTGTAAGGAGTTTCTCAATGTATGAGAATATAATGACTGACAGAAGGAATATGGAATTGATAGTGTTTGTGTTTTCTGATTAAAGGTTTGCTATTTAATTTTTGTGCCATCACTAAAGTAGCCAAAGTTTGTTGCAATATTTAATATTTGGGAACGCTAGCATTTTTAACCAAATATATATATATGTATCTAATTTAATTTTTCTGATATTACCAAACCATTTTTTCTCAGCCAAATGTTAGCGAAATTTTTGATGAAAGTCTTATATGAGAAAGCATCGGCAGTTGTGCTCCACTGCAACCCCAGTACTTCACAACACAACCTTTTTGATCCAACGAAAATGCCTCTGGAACCTCAACAGGGAGCCAGTCCAGGAGTGGAGTGCACAGTGATTACTGAAAAACTTCCTGAGTTTGAACCCACCTGCTGCAAACAAACATATCAATTCCTTTTGTATGGTCAATGCAGAACCACTTAATCAGAACCAGCGACCATATCAACATAAACATCTCACTAAAACTTCAGTGGCAGCACCTTTTTTCGTCTTCGGCATACGTTTGCAGCACATGAAGTGCTAAATGAGATGACACCCCATAGGCCACAGTCTTTAAATAATACTCTACCACCGAGTTCACTGCCGTTAAAATGCCACACAATAAATTGCAACTCCTGATAACTACAGCAAATTGAAATTTAGCTATACATTTATTTGATGTTGGCCATGAAGGCCTTTTCATGCGACCTAACCTTTGACAGAACTTCAACAATGGCACATTGCAGTTTCGGTCATGTCAGCAAGACTTTGTTCAATGACAAACACCACCTGGGGCTTGGTGGTTGTACTTTCCAGCTTGACTCCATAATGATGTATGTAAAATAACTGTATGGAGTGTATTTCTTATTTTGGAACCCTTCCCAAATACCCCATGTCTAGATAGAATTTCATAAACTCATGATACATTCCCGGCAGAGTTTGATCACCATCAAGATAAATCCTTAAACTAAGCAACCAGTTGAAATGGAAACGACACAGTATAACTGCCTTCAAAGTCCCTGCTATGGGTTTCCATGAACTATTTTTTCGCACTGAATTTCTTTTGCAGATTTGTACTTTCATGGTGGGAATTCTTCCACTTCTTAAAAAATGCTGCATAATAGTCTCCAAAGGATGTGTCAGCATTGTCACACAATATGGTAATGAGGGACAGAGTGCCTGTTCAGATGCAACCCTGCCCATCAAAATTCAGCCCACAACAAAGTGCCACAGGAGTACCATAAATTTTATCTCCAGTTAACATCTGAAGTAACGAGTCTGCTCCAACGAGCAACTTAACTGGTCCTGAAGTGTCAAAGCCACGATCAGCAAGCCTTATATGGACGACTGAACTGTGCTTTTAGGAGACTGGTTTTGTGAATCAACGCAAAAGCATCCAGGGCTAACTGAGTGTTTGGCATTCCACAAGGGGTGATAACAATTGATGCGACTGATTTGGCTACATTAATGAAGGTGTTTAATAACCCCTGGATTGGAAGATGTGCCCATTTGCAAGCTAATCTCAGCTTCTGCAGACAAGGCTCAGTGATGAGGCTAGCTGTGTCAAGAAGCGCTCGGGTAGCATGTACCTGAGCAGTGAACATAAGCTCTGTGGAGGATTGACCCAAGACTGTGTTATCAGAAGACAAACCACTCGCAGCACATGTTGATGAATTCCCAATGTCCACAGTCTTGGAATCTAAGTGTGTGTGTGTGGTGTGGTGTGGTGTGGTGTGGTCAACACTACACGGATGACACGAGGAAGACGATGGGCATTTCGACGCACATTGCGAGGACAGAAGACAATTCACCCACAACTTCTGTTCCTTCACTACTGAATAACACTCCTTTGGAATACACTTAATGAAGACCTGGCATTTGTAAAGGTGGTGGTTACCCTTACAAATACAAGACTTCTGCTGAGAAGTAACTAAACATTTTGAGGGCTCATGTGGCTGTCTCCAACTAGGAATGGCGGGTGGATCCTTTTTTTCTTGAATGATTGTGTACTGCCTTTCTTTGTGACGTATTTGCAAAGCTTCCTGAACATGGCAGTTTCTCCATAAATGTAATTAACTCATTTATCGTGGGAGAGTCTGTAACAAGTAATTTCCAATTGTGTCTGCAGTGCGATATCCAAATGCCTACTTACAATGGGTAACAGCAACAAATCCCAATGCTCGATGGGAACATTAGGTGACTAGGGCAGAAAAATATTCTGTGATAGTACACCAGAGGGAGCGCAATAAGGCTACTGCCTCAGCAGAGATGGATGGTGCCTTCAACAAGGCCTCCACATGAGCACTGATAAGCAGCAGCTTGTTCTCATACTTTTCGACGAGCAAATTCCAGGCTACTTCTATGTTGATATCAAACATCAGTAACGACTTAATCATTTATAGAGGCTCCCCATGAAGCAAAGACTTCAAGTAAGCAAATTGCTTGACAGGGGAGACAACATTATTCTGAGCCACTATTATGGCAAACAAGTTACAGGCTGTTCACTTTTGATGCCCTAGTCCCTAGTTAGGTGGGGGGTCCCCCCCTCCCCCCCCCCTCTTTGTCGTTTACACCTTATAAAATGTATATTGCCATGCAAGTAATAAATGCAGTGTGTATATTCCACCACGCTCGGAAGTTAACGTCTAAGGCTAAAATAAACTCTATGTATTCACTATTATTCTAAATGACAGGGCTTTCAAAAGTGCTCACTTTACCAGGAATAGGATATAGAAAAGTTTGTCCTATGTTTGTGTTCATCAAAATTGGGCAGGCTGATCTTAGGTAAAACTGCAAGAGAGTTGCTTGTTTTAGCAGCGGCAGAAGACTGAACATTTCCTAGCCTCATCGCTTAGGTAATTTAGGGTAGGTTACCATAACTGCAAAATACTGTTAAACGTTGTCCATACGACAGGCAAATTCAGCCTGAGTAATTATTAATTCACCTGCCACCATTTCCACCGTGACATAATTATCGTAAAAGCTTTCACGATGCCCCGAACCTTTGAAACATCACGACATGTGGCTAAAAACAAGCTTAGCTTGGACACGGATCAGTTACAATCTGTGCGAGATTGTAAGCACGCTTGAGGCGGCTGTCCGCTAAATGAAGATGCACCAACACCGCTTTAGGATCGTCCAGCTTAGCAAGGAATTTCTAGAAAATTGTTACTAGAACACCAAGAGAAAGATCATGGACCAGATAACTCTTCAAGAAGCACAAAAATGAAGTATCGAAGAGAACACGAACCAGCAGACCTTAACCTATACGATGGACTAACACGAAGCTAAAATGCTGAATCGCTACAAGTGTGGACAAGATAGAAATTAAAGTGTCAAGCAATTCCAGACAAACCAATACAACCAAAAATGTTAGCACCATCGCCTTATGTGCAACCAGCAGGATCTTGAAAAAAACGTACAGAAGGTTACCATGCGTTGATTAATGAGGCAAGTCGCAGCATCAGTTACAGTTTTGCACTATGTATTTTCACTTTTCAGAGCAGCTAAAGTTCTTTGTAGCAGATTCTCCCATAACAGTGACAAACCTTTTAATTGATTGCGTTATAAAAAGTAGACAATGCACAAGTACTCACAGGCTGATACTCGTGGATACATACATGCGTCAGGCGGAACACATCCATTCCGATAAAACGGTTTGCTGGCTAGGCCACTTTCATCAGGCAGCGAGTGGTGGCACACATTTCTCTTTTTGCACGCTTGCAAAAATATTTTGAACTCGCAAGCATGTAGTCCCAGGAAAACCTGTCCGTCAAGTGCAAGTTAGATACAAGGTTGCTCCATACTGAACTTGGAATCTTCTATCAAACTGTTCTTTTAAAATTTAATTTAAGTGCATGGGATGACACAAGAGAAGACTTATCCTGTATGTATTTTGCACAAACATGGATGTCTGTAGTATAATTATCAGTATCAATGTGCAAATTATGTCGTTCATTAGTAGTTCTTTACTTCAGTAACTTTTCCGAAAATTTGAAAAAATTCCAAAAGCATAATTTTGGGCAATGCTTGCCAATTTTTTCTTGCAACAGCGTATTGTTGTGTACTGATTACATTACTCATACTCAGGGTTACTGGTAGTCTTGCACATTTGTTATATTTGTCAAGAGCAACAGGTTGGTGTGATGGTACTTTTTTTTAGATTTTGAAGTTTTTACTCTGCAGTTTTACTTAGCTTCAGTGTCCTTTCCAATAGGGTGTTGCTTGGAATGCATGCCAGTGGAAACACTCAAATGTGAAAAAAATTTATTTCAGATTTTGAAGTAGATTAAATAAATATNGTGATGGTACTTTTTTTTAGATTTTGAAGTTTTTACTCTGCAGTTGTACTTAGCTTCAGTGTCCTTTCCAATAGGGTGTTGCTTGGAATGCATGCCAGTGGAAACACTCAAATGTGAAAAAAATTTATTTCAGATTTTGAAGTAGATTAAATAAATATATATTCTTAATTGTAATTTTACTNAATTTATTTCAGATTTTGAAGTAGATTAAATAAATATATATTCTTAATTGTAATTTTACTGATTACTTTTATGTGAAGTAATTTTTATATTTGTTACAATTTTCTACGACTAATTGTACGTGAACCAGATTACAATTTTCTGTACTTGTACCATCACTGCAAATATATTATATTTTAATGGTAATCTTTTCCATTATTTTCTCTTTTATATACTGTTGCATATTTTTTACATTTCGCTGGTTCCTTGGAAGGTATTTGTGAATATGCTGCATTCGTCAAACCTGAGACTCTTAAATAAAGGGTATGACTGTCGGGTTATATTAAAGTATCTCCTGCATTCCTACTTCAGTAATACAGTATTGAAGTTTTCATCTTAGTGTAAATGTTCAGTAGATGGGACATATTACAATTGTGTTCATAGTTTCGTAGCTGTTGGAAATGGCGGACTGGCAATATTTTGCATGTGGCTCAGTTATTGAGAATGTTGGAATGATTTCCTTATCTACAATATTGTTTGTATAAACTGTTCATTCTTGTTTCACCTTTTTTATAACGCCCTACTTAATTTCTTTTTTTGGGTACCAGTTACCATCCTTTTGCTTATAAGCATAAAATTGTAATGCAACATGCATGTTTGGACTCTCAAATACTTTATGGTTTTTGCTCCAAACAATTTTAGCAACACAAACATTTACAGTTGTTTTGACTTTTAAATTTTACATATGAATTTTTAAAATATTTTATTCCCAACATAGCATATTACTAAGGATATCAAATTTTATTTCTCAATACACCGGATTCCTTTGCATTGTGAGAATGTAGTGTCAGACTACCTCGATTCTTATACGTTATCATCAAATTAGGTTAGGTTTAACCATAGCACATTACAAGTCACTGCAAACTTCAAATTTATGCTAATCCACATAAGAAAATGTACTTATTATTTGCAGTAAATTCCTGTGTTATCTAAATACGAAAAATTGAGACTATTGTAAGTTAACAAAATGAGGTTAGTCTTTACAGTAGCATATTTATGAGTCGCGGCAAAACAAAACTGTTGTTACTTATGTGAGAAAATTGTTTTGAAAAAACACTGCCCTTAAACATTTTTTCATTATTTTAACTTTATATTTGTGATAGAATAACAGATATAAGCTTCTGTGTCATTATCTAAATAGGAAAATGAGATGCACGTACAAATTAACATAACCATTACAGTTTCATTAATTTGGCAGCAGTACTGCCAACGGTTAAAATCTTACTCCTGCAAACCAGTTCTAATAATTTATTTTATTCCGGTGCACTGTATTTTAAAAAATAATTCTGACTTTTTCTTGTTTACAATAATAAATAACAACTTGCAATTTTTCACGCAAATGATTCTAAATGTCTTATTAAACTATTTTGGTCAAGTTGCCAAGAATACTTGCAAACAAAAAGTCTTAACTACAAATAGGCAGTGGGCATTTTATATTTTCTGTTTNGTCAAGTTGCCAAGAATACTTGCAAACAAAAAGTCTTAACTACAAATAGGCAGTGGGCATTTTATATTTTCTGTTTTGAAAACCAGAGCGCATCCATTTGAGGATAATAAAAATTGTATACCTTTCATGCAGTATTTTTTTCACAAGGATAATTACAATATGGTGATATGATTGTTTGCAAGGTATAAGTTGTAGCAGTCTTGCTTGAACGTGTTTGAAGCCATGTTAAATATTTTAGACCTTTAATTTTGTCCTAGTGGCATATGCAAGTAAAATCTATATCTGTGTTTGAAGGTGTTGCCATCTTTGTTCTAAAAGNTTAATTTTGTCCTAGTGGCATATGCAAGTAAAATCTATATCTGTGTTTGAAGGTGTTGCCATCTTTGTTCTAAAAGTGTGCACATTGGTAGTGTTATGAAGATTTCAATGTACTGAGGATTTTATTTACTTAGATAAGAAGAAAATGTCTAGCAATGTATGAAATTATTTTTCAGTTGATGAAAACTATGCAAATTATGAGTTTTGCAGTTGGTGCTCTGCAAATTTCACAAGGTGGGGTTAGTCGCACAACTAGCAACATGAGAAAGCACTTAAGTAAACATGACGAGTACAAGAAAATTGCCAATAATGATGTTTCAGAAGATTGATTGAGCAAAGATGCATGTAGCAGCAAGTCATCCAGTGTTCCCTGCAACTTAAAATGTCTGGAAGAAGCATTATCTTCAGTAGGCCTACATAAATTGAAACAAGAACGGAATCAGCCGACATTAACAAGTGTCTGGGAGAAGAAAAATTCATTTAAGCCATGTGATCCACGAGCTACAGCCATTGCCCAGAATATAGCGAAAATTTAATGTTGGGATAATCGTCCTTTTAGAATTGTTGAGCACAGGAGATTTAGGAATTTTATGACACATCTTGAGCCACGATACTCAATACCATCTACAAATACAATTACTGGAAAAGTTATTCCAGAACTATATCAGAAGATAAGAGAAAATTCAAAAACTTCAGAAACATGCAGAACAAGTCAGTTTTACAACTGATTTATGGAAATAGACTTAAAACGATGATTATCTTGGTCTTACAGCATATTTTGCCACTGATGACTTTGTTCTTCACCATGTTTGTATCGAGGATGTGTCTTTCCCCAAGGTTAGTCGCACAGCATTGAATCTTTTTGAATTTGTAAAGAAATCTTTTACTGGGTGGAATTTGCAAGATAAAGTGGTTGCAGTCGTGAGAGACAATGGAAGAAATGATGTTGCTGCCTTAGAAATGTCAGGCTATCATAATCTTCCTTGGTTGGCCCATACATTACAACTTGTTCTGAAGGATGCACTTTTCAGTTCGAAACAGGTAAATAATACATTAATTACAGTTGCCGAAAAATTGCCGGACATTTCAAACACACTGTTTAAGTAAAGCTCAGGAGTCAGAAAAACTGTAGCAAGCACAAGTTAATTCAAGATGAAGTAACAAGGTGGAATTCCACTTTGTACATGTTGTCACAGATGTTTGAACAGAAGCATGCAATATCCATAGCAGCTATGTACCTGAAGTTGCCTTATGAATTATCTGCACTCAGCTGGAACATGTTGACATGCTAAGAATTTTTGATCATGCAGAGTTCATCAAAAGTTGGCGTATCTGAAGTCATTCGAATTCTTAATAGCATCAAGAAGAAACTCGGAAACCTGCAGCAGTCGTATCTGGTATTCAGGGGATTTGAAAGCCTTTCTCCAGCTACGATTGTGTTGATTTGGAGAAGCAGGCATTGTGTGCACTTTCCACACTTTTTGATCCTAGATTCAAGGGATTTGTTTTTTCTTCCCCTGCATCACTAAATTCTGCATGAGAGAAACTGATACTGGCAGTGGAATGTTTGTAGATGCTTCTTCCAAAACTACTGCTGATGAACAACTGGCAAGTAAAAACGAAGAAAAAATATTTTGTTCCTAACTGCAGAAAATTTATGGTACCAGTAAATATATTTATAATTATTTTGCCAACAGCTTAGTCATACATATACTGTCAAATTGACTGGGCAGGAGCATAGTATGTGGAATTTTTATTCCACCATTATGGAATATGCCCCTATTGTGGAAAATTCTGAACTGTCTGCTATAATACTGCTGAAGTAGGCAGTTATCTCAGAGAACCAGTCATGCCACCAGATACTGATGTGCTGCTGTTCTGGAAAAATAAAGTTGAATTCCAGAGGTNTATCTCAGAGAACCAGTCATGCCACCAGATACTGATGTGCTGCTGTTCTGGAAAAATAAAGTTGAATTCCAGAGGTTGAGGGCAGTCGCCAGGAAGTATCTGTCTACTCCATCTACAGTTTTTTCAGAGACACTTCAGCTCAGCGGGATTAATGTGTGACCAAAAATGGAACGGGTTAGACCCAGGAAGAGTTAAAATTAAAAGTCTTCTTACACAAAAATTTGTGAATGGCAACAATTGTTTATTTCTCAAGTTTTGTTATTTTATGATAAATATGAGTTTATTTATTCTTTTACATGATTTAGCAGTGCCAAATAAAAGGTTACTTGTATTTCCGTTTCATCACTGAATAGCAACAATATTTGTTTGTACATATTGGTTATTTCTTGCTTCAGAAGTTGATCTAAAATATTGCATTGAGAAGTTGAAAACTTGTTTAACTTTTTTTTTTTTTTTTTT